>JAWNNP010000722.1:0-362500 GCA_035044805.1 Leucophenga maculata
CCTATTATAGTATACTTACTTATGTGGCCATCAACCGTCTGCCGGTCACGGCCGCGTCTAGGAAAGCGCGCCAGCCTCCATAATCTTGTGCGCGCTGGCGCCAGTCGTTTTCAATGCCAAGTACGGAGAGTTGTCTTCATACATTGTCATTCCATCGAATGCCCGGTAGTCCACAATGTCGGCGTCCACCAATCAAGTTTGGGTCCCCCATGTAAGCCATGAGTGCTGGAGCTCTTTCGTCCATTCGAATGAGGTGCCCAGCCCAGTGTAGCCGCTGAAATTTTATCCGCTGGACTATGTCAACCTCATCGAATAGCTCGTACAGCTCGCGGTTTATACGGGACCTAAACTCGTCGCCGACTCTAATAGGACCAAAGATCCTGCGAAGAATCTTCCTCTCGAAGACTTCCAACGCTGTCTCGTCCGACTAAGTCACGGTCCATGCCTCTGCGCCAAACAGTAGGACCGGGAGTAACAGCGTCTTATATATCTTGATTTATTTCTTTCAAGAGTGGGCTTTACTTGTCATTTGTTTGCTTAGCCCAAAAAAGCATCTGTTTGCAAGCGTGATTCTTTGCCTATAAGCTTATGCTTATAAGATTTTTCTTAAAGGCTGGGAAGCATGCACTTTTAAGGGTTAAATTTGAATTAAGCCAAACTATTCTGTAACTCAAAGTTTTAAGTCACTTAAAGTAAACTCTAGAAAATTGAGCCAGGTGGTCTCGGCATTGAAGTTAAAATTTTCTACCATATTTATGAAAAGGTATATTTTTTATATATTATATGTTGTTTATTTTTTGCGCACCTTTGAGTCTCCACTGTACTCCACAATATGTATTGCGTATGCTGCTCGCCGTTGTGCTTTTTTTCAGATAGAATTTCTTTTGCTGTTTTTTATTAATAATATTCCTCCACGGCTTGTTTATTTAAATGATTTTATGACTTTTCAAACCAAATGGTGACAACTTGTGGCGCTTTGGTTAAAAAATATTTTCAAATATAAAACAAACACATTTGCATATAAAACCTGCAACATTTTGTACTATTTTGTTTGCATTATAAAGTGCATCGTAAAAAGTTTTCGACAAATAATTTTCCAGTTTTTTTTTCTTATACAACAAGTGGGCAACACCTGTTTAAAAAAAAAAAAGAACTATAGCCACAGGCTGTCGGTTTGTCATTAATGACAGTTCAAAGGCGACGAAAAACGATAAAAAAAAAAATAGAAACTTCAAGGCAAAAAAAAAGATAGGAAATAAAAAAAAAAAAAATTAACCAATAATTTTCTCAATAAATGCGCTGCCTAGAAATGTGTATAAAATAAAATCGACAGCGAACGAACATGTAGGTAAAAGTATCCACAGACCTTTGAGGCCATAAATTTTCATTGAGAAAAAAAGGTAGAAATCGTATGGGAAATGGGCATAAATGTAAAACTACAACAGCCCAACGTCACATTAGAAGTCATTAACTGAAAGATTGCGGTCGATTTTTTTTCGTGCTACTTCAGAGGCGGTAGATGACGAGGGCCACACACACATGTGCCTGGGTGAGCTGAGTAGGTAGCTAAATAAATACTAGTTGAGAGCGGGTCAGACAGACAGTGCAACATATGCCTGTCTGTCTGTCTGTCTATCTGTTTGCGGCAAAGACAACAACAGCCTGAGTAAAAGGATATTTTCTCAAGACGTCAAGCAGAAAATAAAAGGTAGAAAAAAATAAAAAAATTTTATTTGTGGTTTCGTAGAAATTTCGTAGAATTTCAAACTCGTACAACGTAATTATGTAATTGACTTGGCCTTTGTTTAAAGACACAGCCTGTTGCCGCTACGAACTACAATGAATTTTTATTTCCTTGGGCGCCATATAATAATTCTTCAACATTGTCCTTTCACATGTGTCGACCTTTGTTAAAAGAACAAAAAATAATGGCAGCACAAGTCAATTGTCAGCTTCCGTTTCATTTGTTATACATTTGACTTTTATTTTCACTTGGTTTGCTTGCTTTCTTTTTTTTTTTTATCTGTCAGAATTGTTCAAGTTGAAGCTGTAACTGAAATTGGCTTGGCTTGTTCGTGTCATATGTCGAAAAATTATGACATTTAATGTGGCTCTGCGCTGTAATTATTTAATGGATCAAGCAGCCGCAGCGCGTGTTGATGCTGTCTCGTCATTTTGAGATTAATTTCTTTGGAATTGTAGCAGCTTGCAAGTAGATTGTGCTAATGCTTTGATATACCACATGAAAGTAAGTCGTAAGTGCTAGACTTCGAGAGATCCAGTAGTAAGATTTGAACTTTTATGAATTATTATTTTATTTAAATTTAAATCATATACAACAAATTTGGCATTTTAGCTAAAATTCGAATGGACGAAGGAGCTCCAGCACGCATGGTTTACATGGGGGGCCCAAACTTGATTGGTGGACTCCGACATAGAGAACGACCGGGCACTCGATGGAATGACCAGGTATGGAGAGATCTCTCCGTACTTGGCATTCAGAAAAACTGGCGCCAGCGCGCACATGATTATGGAGGCTGGCGCGCCTTCCTGGACGCGGCCATGACCGGTAGACGGTTCACGGCCATTTAAGTAAGTAAGTAAGTAAAAGTAATTTTTAATTTAAATTAATTTTAAATGTAAATAGAAAGTCAACACTCAGCTTTAAAAGCAATATTTGACAATATCCTACTAGTTCCTTCGACACTATTCGAAAAGCTGTTCTGTTTAGAATCGTTTCTTATAGCTAGTTTGCCTTTGACAGACTGTTCAGATATTAACCAGTGGATATTTAGTTTAGAGCAAATGAGTGCTCACTTACTTAAATGGCTATCAACCGTCGTCCGGCCATGGCCGCGTCTAGGAAGGTTTTGAATGCCAAGTACAGAGAGATCTCAATCCAACGCGTGCCCGATCGTCCAATATTTCGGCGTCCTCCTATCATGTTTGGGCCCCACATGTAAACCATGCGTGCTGGAGCTCTTTCATCCATTCGAACTAGGTGCTCAGCTCAGTGCAGCCGCTGGAATTTTATGCGCTGAACTATGGCAACCTCGTCGAATAGCTTTTACAGCTCGCGGTTCATACGGGACCTATACTCGTCGCCGACTCTAATAGGACCGAAAATCCTGCGAAGAATCTTCCACTCGAAGACTTTTAACGCTGTTTCATCCAACTCAATCACGATCTATGCCTCTGCGCCACGTAATAGAACCGGAAGTATCAGCACCTTATAGTTCTTGATTTTTGTCTTTGGAGAGAGAGCTTTACTTCTCATTTGCTTGCGCAACACAAAAAACCATCTGTTTGCAAGCGTGATACTTTGCCTGATCTCCAGGCTGACGTTGTTGTTGCTGGTAATCTCGGTTCCAAGATAGAAGAAGTTTTCTACAACAATGAAGTTGAAATTCTCCATCGTCACTGACCGTCCAAGACGCGATGACGGAGTGCGAGATGACACCAAGTACTTCGTCTTGTCCTCATTCACCGCTAGACTCATGAACCGAGGCTGTTTTTCAATCTTGCTGTCTCGCCGTTCATGAGCGTAAGCGAGGAGCAGCACTTCTTTTTGGAAGACCGAGCCCGATTCCATCAGAAAATTTAAAAAATTGCATGACAGAGCATCGCCCTGCCTGAAACCGCTCTTGGCATCAAGGGGTAGGAGAAGTTTTTCCCCATGCAGACAACGCTTTGTGTTAGATGGTGCCTGAAAGACGTACAATCTTTGCCGGGATACCTGTGCAGACAGGGCGTCGAAACTTGATCGTATGGCGTGTGTTTCCTTGTTTAACTCACGGGTTCTCTACGATTGGCGGCTTAATACCTCAGTCAGACGCTTGATCTTTTGATAAAACTTTCCAGCTTCATTTCTGTCACTGAACATCACAACATGACTGTTCTTCAGAAATTATGCTCATCGACATCATGCGCCATTAAAACATTATTTAAGTCTTTAATACTTAAAATTTTTATTTACTATTTGTACAATTTGCACGAACTTCAATTATCCTTCAATTAATGAAAAACTAATCTCCACAACCCTCTATACACACACATACACAATTTTCCTACTAAATACCCTATACAAATGCTATTCAAACACATTCACAGACAACGTTCGCAGTTGTACGCATAATTCATTTGCTGCCAAATTGATTGGAATTTTTAGTATTTCTCCAATTTGTGCATACAAATCTTTGAATTTTTGGCTGAAAAAAAAAAATCAACAAACAAACAATGAAATGAATTGAATGAATCGAAACGAATCCAAAATGAATGAATCGGCATGATGCCGCAAAAATGTGCAGTGTGCAATAATTCACCGCACAAAAGTAATTTAAAATTGAAATTCAAACGAAAAAGGACATCAGCTCCCTAACATTTGCGAAAAACAAAACACAAAAACGAACGAACGAACGTCCTGCCCGGACCCAGTCCGCCCACTCTAATAAAAACCACAAAAGCAAGTAAATGACCTTTGCATAGGCAAGGAAAAAGGAAAAATTGATTGTGTAAAATAAACCGCAGCCGTGAATTGTTTCCCACGCAAAATGCTGCTCGGCGAAATTGAATTTCAGTGCAGTAGAAGAAGAAAATATATTTTTCCCATCGTTCAAATTTGTACGAAATACAAATAAAAGTAATTGCACCAATGAAGCACGAGTCATTTCGAACCAATGCGAACACATCTTATATCCTTGCTACTGCGCAATTGTCGGGCAAAAAAAAAAGGAAACATGTTACAGGGTGAAAATTAGGTTAGCGTGCAATTGCAAAAAAAAAAGAACTGATTGAGATATTACCGAGAAAAAAATTGTATTTCGAGCAAAGCGAATGCAATTAATGCTGCTGCCGCTCCTGACGCTGCCAGTGTTCGATAATAATTGCGTAATGCATATTTCTCCTGCAATTCAGTTCACCCTCCGCTATCGTGTGAAGTGTTTTTCTACTTTTAAGTGGTATTATACGTACATAGGTAGCGCAGTTATCCTTTCAATGTACGCACTCTGTACACCTAATGAAATATTGCCCCCTGCGGCTTTATAGTTTCAGAGTTTCCCATGTCCTTCTAAATGGCAGAAATATGTAAAACACTTGAAAATATCTAGAAATGTACAAAGCAAAGGGATCGTCGCATTTTTTTTTATATAACTCTTGGCACAAATGTCCTGAACTGGATCATCCGGTTGACAATCTCTGTGTTTGCTTTATTGTTCACAGTTTTTTTTTTTAATTAAAGCAAAGTATCCTGCAGGCATGCGGTAGCGTATACTAAATGAAATTTTTTTATTTCTTGTTTTGATAATTGTGTAGTATATCTGAGTCTCAATAATCTCATCAGGCACTTCTATTTTTTCTTTGTGCTACAAAACAAATAATTTGAAATGATGTGAACTGGTTTCGTGTGTAATGAAAAAAACTGCTCTAGATGATGTTCAATATGAACAGCTGTCACGAATAAACACGAATAAAATTCAACAAATCTTCTCAAACCTTCTGCACTACAAATTCCTTTTAATCCTTTGTCTATACCACTTTACAGCATTTCATTTCTTTACTCCACAAAACTCATCATTAACAAAATTCGCTACCCAACATAAGAATTCATCTACGCATTTAATTATCTTCAACTAAAATATTTACTAAATTAAAAATTCAAACTAATATGCTGCCACATCACAGGCCACTTCATATGCATACAGCCCACATACATTCGCAGGATGTTCTCCGTAAGCCACTCAAAGTAAAAAAGGGCACAACGCTATTTTCAGCATTTTTGAGTTTTGTGGTTTTGCGCAAACATCAGATGTAATAATTTGCTTTTAACTTGTTTCTCGCTGGCTGGAAGGATATATTCATATTATACCAAACCAAATATACAAAAATCCTTAGTGACTGTGTAGCAACAAAGCAAAGCATTGCAAAGCCAAAACTACTTACAAGCATATATATTTATAAGCGAGAAACTCTTCATATATAGTAAAAGCCAAGCGTAAGAAGATCTAGAAAATGAACTTAATACTTCTGTGTGTAGTACGTAGCATGAATTTGAGTTCCCTTTTATTTTTGGTTTGAGTAGATTTAAGCCTTTTTAGCATTTTTCGTTGCTCATTTTTCATATTTCGTATTTATACAAAAATTTATTATTTACCAAAAATGAGTACAGCAGGTTGGTTGCTAAGCTAGTGTAAGGCTTTGGAAAGTTAGTTTAATGGGTAGACATAGTACCTTCTTTTGCCTCAGAAAAGAAGTTCCTCTGATGAGGGTATTTGGGACCTTAAATTTAAAAGCTAAAGGGCTGGACCTTTAATAGTGGCCAAGTTATCGGTTTTTATATGGAAAGGCAGACCGAAAGGCAGACAGAAAGTGAAACATAACTCTAGCGACTCATCTTTCAATGCTAATCAAGAAAATTTATACCTCTTATGGGATCAGCCAAGCTTTATTCTGTCTTTTACATACAACTGCATAAGCTAATTTAATCCTTCATTTTGTTAAAGACTTTTGACTTCTATAATCTACAGCTTCCATATGTCTTCAGCCCAGAAAAATGGCGTTGGCTGCCCACTGTGATGTGAGTTACCATACCTGAAGCATATTGCTATCCACTGACTTTATTTGTTTCACCTTCATCACTAAAGTACTTTGCTTCAGCATAAACTTCGATCCCATCCACAATAAATGGATTTTTGGTATGTGAGACTTGTAGTGGCTATGTGTCTGGAGAAGTGTCTCCTTATATGTCAAATTTAATATGAGAAAATATCACACTGCGTCATGAATGAAAGAGATTTCATATTAGCGTCAAAAGGATTGTGGTTCTTCTCTAGCTTTTGAATCCTCAGTTGATCCTTGTCGTGAAGCTGTTTTTACGGCTTCTCCCAGGTTGAACAAAACTTTGCTGGAATGACGTGCCACATCTGAGTGAATTAATACAACTCGTTTATAAAACCGGTTCCGGAAACTCATAGTGAAACTAAACGAATTTTATGAATTTTATGTTGTTCCTCCCACTTCTCACTCCACGAATAAGTGCCTTATAAAACCTTTTTTTTTATGTATCCAAAGAAAAGGGAGGACGAAAGTATCATATGTCGTTCAAATTCATTTGCTGAAGTTTTGCGAATTTGGCTTAGAGAGACGTTATCTCTATAGTGGCATTTTTTTTGTGCCTAAGAATTTTTTACCCTTTAGGGTTATTGTATAGGGATGGGTGTGAGGGTTAAAGTTTTGAAATAATTTATCTTTTTTCGTTTCCGAGATCTATTCGTTCAGACGGATGGACAGACGGACATGGCTATATCGACTCCTCTATCACTCCTGACCATAAAGGAGGTAACTTTGGGGGTCTCTGACCATTATTTCTACTTGTTACATACCACAATGGGCACTTGTCCCTTCGTTTCAGGGCCTAATAATCAAGTTCTTTCAACAACCATCACCAATTTTTTTTTCGGGCTGTATGTACCAATAGAAAAGCCTTTATTCCATCCTATATATAGCGAACATCACCAACTCGTTGGAAGCATTCGCTGGCGACCAGCTACTAAATCTAATACAACAAATAGAAAACTTAACATGGTTAATTTAAAGAGCGCACTGCTGCAGTACCAATGGCTTTAAAATGAACATCGTTGGAACTTCTTGGGATGCTATATCTTAGATGCAATGCATGAATGAGCGATGCTACATGAAAGTATCCGAACAACACTCATATCTCTGCGTTGGTGCTATGCTTCGGCATCCGGGCCGTGGCATCCTTCAAAGTAGTATCCATTTGATTGAACCATACGCTCCCAGCGCTGCTTCCACATCTTAAAGCAGTCCTCGAACTAAGATTTTGAAATGGCAAAACTTCAACGTAATATTCTTTGTTGATCTTCAGACCTTTTAGAGCAAATTTGAAGCGCACAGTTCGGTCGTGATAGATGGATAGAAATTTATGAAAAAAAATTGTCCTTGAAATTAATGAAATAATATCACAATGATATTATGTTGAGCGTCTCGAGCATGTCATTAATACAATTTGGTATGGCAAAGAAACAGGAATAGGCTAATTCCTGTCAAAACAATGAAGCACCCTGCTTCGGCAACCATGTTAGAACTTGTTATTGCAAATGCAAAAAGTGATGTTATAAAGCATGTGATTGCAGAAATACTGGATCATAACCTTCACAAGATACCAATGATCACGGGCCGTTTTCCCTCAAATGTATAATTATATCGAGGAAGAAGAGTATTACAACGAAGCTCATAATTCAATAAATTATTGGAAAGTTTCTCTAATTTAATTTATTAAATAACTTTCTTCATGATCAAATTAGTCTACAGGGAAATGTTGTCAAAAAACTGTAATGTTCCCAAAAATACGAGGATGCAAAGTAAAAATTCGGGAAGAGCATTTCAAAATATTTAGCAACACCAATTTTTCGGAAACTTTCCAAGTAAAAATACCAAATGAATAGTTCCTTTGTGTAGTTTCCAAAGAGGTTCGGCTCACATATATCGGGGATTTTTGAAGGTTTCGTTCGATCACCATATCATATTGTTGAAGTTGCGATGAAGAAAATAAATATATAGGTTCCTTCCAGAACTATTTGATGCATGGCTACTCAACTGAGTGACATCGATTATGCGGATAACATGTGCCTGCTTGGTCTTGAAAGTTCCATATATTCTAGAGTATAAACTCGTGATATGATAATTGAATGAGAAGTTTATACTATTTGCAAGATTTTTATTTTCATACTTGGTACAAGCTGCGAAATTAATTAGAACAAACATGGGCACAAAGAGAATAGCCCAAGTGTAAGCATGTTTGTTTGTCCTGCTTAGCTTATACAAACATTTCGTGGACAACCCTGGAATGGGCGAACAGAGAAGCATTCAAAATATTCATAGAAACATGCTTCAGAACTTAAAGGTTTCAACTTAGATTAAAAGATTTAGCTGATTGGTACACTTCTAAGATTTTTTTGAGTATTTTTGAGCAATCATTATTAAAAGAAAAATTTTTTCTTTCGTTTTTCTTCTTAGTTACTACCTTAAGACTTCCCGGTAACTATGTGGCACTCATATTACAAAAGTATTTTAAAACTTTGCACAACTTACCGTCAAACTCAATCCACACAAATTTTAACTTCACCCCAACAACGAAGTCATTCATGTTCCATGCAAACTATCAGTCATGCTTAAAAATTCAATATTATCAAAAAAAAAATTTTTTAAAAAATTAATTAAATTATGAAATTTTATACCCTAAAGCAAATATTTAATTTAATAACATCATTATGCAGCAGAGGTAAGGTAAAGTTTAGCTGAATATGGTTTGGTTACGGTGGTTGCAGCGAACGAATACGCCCAAACACGCGACTGGGATGCAGCGGAACAACAGCGCGTGCCAGCACAATAGAGTCATAGGAAGTATTTTTTGCTTACTGCTTTATTTATAAATCATGAAAAGGAAATTATTTTAAAGAAAATTTCGAACACAAACTGTTGTAGGTTGGGGGGTAAAGTGGAAATTATATGCAAGTATGCGCGCGGCAGGCTAATTGCCAAAAATGATTTTTCATAGAGATTTTGCACCCTTCAGAGAGCTGACAAAAGGACACCAGCTGTCGCTGCAGGTCTTTGTTGTATACACGTTGCACGTGCAATGCTTTTATTTTTTTTCTTGTTGCAAAAGCTTAAGCCGCATCGACGAAGCGATGTCGGGATGTATCCAGCAGAATAATGCGTGCGACGATTGCCAAAGTGATGCTGTGCGTGAGTACGCTATGAATGATGATTATGATGGGATAGTAGTGGGTGTGCGTAGGTTGACTGGCTGTGATCAGCAATCAGCTACAATTCGCTTAATCAAAAAAATGTACACAGCTACGTTACTGCCCTGCGGTGGCATGTCCTGTAAAAGGTTTATACGCCCCCCACCTTTTGGCAGGCATGCGTTCTGCATAATGCTTGGCAGGTAAAATTAGATTTTGATGTGTTTGCTTTTTGAGTGCTGCTGTGATGTTGACTGATGCAGAATTGTCATCGAGCTGTTTGGTATGTTTGTGCTTGGAAATTTAAAAGTTGGGAGTATATTTATGATGTCAAGTTAAATGGATAATACTTTCGAGCAATATTGGGTGATCTTATTTCCCACAGAGAGAAAGAGAGATTGGAATTCGTTTGCTGAATTTCACATTGTGAGAAAAGTTGCTGACAGTCATTCACTTGCGAATGACCAACAATGATGCTTATTGCAAACGATCCAAGCAGCTCACATGCACGTTAGGACACATAGCTCCTGGAAAGGCGAAGAAACCCCCTTAATTAAGTTTTGGTGCATTGGGTTTGGCAACCGCCAGCGTAAAAAATGAATATGCAATAAAAACAATAAGGAAGCCTCGGAAGGAACCCTACAATGACTACCGCCACAATGACGACCGCACAATGATGACCGCCACAAACGTAAGGATTTTCGCATGCACGTGTAATCTCCGTATCCTTAATTGGGATGGTGCATACATCCAGCTGGTTGATGTCCTCGAAAGATGTAAGCCTAACCTCACTGCAATTCAAGAAATCCGATGGATAGGACCGGGTTGCTCTAAAAAAACATTCTGTGACATCTACTATAGCTGCCATGTGTGTAAGCACGAATTTGGATGTGTTTTCGTGGTGAGTACTACGTGGCCTAGTCTCTAGGATCACGCCTGTTGTCCTGCTGTTTGCGCCAACTACCTCGAAATAAGTCACCTTTTCATCGGATATAAGTTTAGATATACTTTTTTTCAGAAATTGAGTACGAAAACTTGTAGTAAATCTTAGCTAAAGGCTTATATTAAAAATATTGGAAGTCCCTTCTTCAATTGCTAACTAAAAATCGTCTATCACGTCCAGCTTTTCAAGCATTTAAAGAATTTCCTATGCACACCATTGAACAACAGTTTTTTAAAGAAAATATACAACCTATATTCATGCCTACATACTCCCTCCTCTAACTAAAATTCATCAACCGACAAAATTATGCTAAAATTTGCACCCACTTCTGAGCATTTTCTTTTCAATTTTCTTGCACTCATCACGCACAGATTAAATCTTGCATACTTTTGAGCATTCTTAGTTCGCAGTAGTTTCAATGCAAGCTATTCGCGCGCTGTCATACAATTCGTTTCGATTACAAATCGCCAGACGTGACTCGCATTGTCAGCAACAAGGACCTTCAAAGCAGCGGCAGCATTATATAGCAGAAGCAGGACGATAAAAAGCTGCACAGAAGCTACAAGTCGCGCGCGCCATATTTAAAATTTGCATTTAAATTTCTATTTCATTTGCTATTTAATTCAGTTGCGCACGTTTTGTCAGATTTTCTTTTTTTCCTTTTAAATTAGCTGAGTTTTAAATTTAATTTTTACAGCAATTTGTCTAAAATACACCTGTCTGCGAGATGATATAAATCTTGAAACGCATTTTAATTGCAGCAAATTTATTTAAAATTACAGCAATTAGTATTTCAACTTTTTCTTTGCATCCTTCATTCAGTTAGCAGATGCATTCATGTCATTCATTTGAATTGCACTAAAGCTGCCTCATTTTGCGCTATTCAAACTACACCAGTGACCAGTATTTTGCATGGCTAAAATATAAAACTCGCAGGCTGCATGCAACTATTCAACTAATTTTGTTTAGTTATTCATTTTACAAAAGCTGACGCCTCGAGCTCGCGCTGCCATTATGCTGTGTGGCAGTATCATTTTCTATGCATTGCACAACACTGGCTATTGTATGCCAAAAAAGCGAGAAAAAAAACAAATAAGATTGTTCATATTATTTTCATATTTAATGCGCGACCACGTTTGCTGCTGTTTTGTCCAGAAATACAACCTAACAATTGGTGAATCCTCGACGAAAAGTTCTAATTTCATTTACCAAACGGATATGCTTTTATAGTGCATCCCGCCATACTGCTACACATCCGTATTGCTGGCTTGTGGCATCTATTGTTTGCCAGCGCTCCAATTTTCCGGACAATAGCATTTAAATTTGTTGTATTTGGTTTGACTAAGTTTTAAATACGCAATTAGTTAAGCTATGAATTGCTTCTTTGGCGAATTTGTAGGCTTTATTTAATTGCAAAGTTTCGTGCACTGTTTCAGTAATTGTATGCACATATATTTGGGAATTAGGAAGCGCATCAATTGTGCGAAGAAACTTTTTGTTAATTGAGATCTATATATAGTCTCTCCAGTAACTAAAAGTTGGCTGAAAATAATAATTAAAGCGCATAAGTAGTGATGTCTTTAAATTGTATCTAACTTTGACAGATTTTATTGTTTAAACTTCTTAAAAATTTTCTTTCTTATAAATGTACAAAAAAAAAGCATCAAACAGCTCTTTCAGAGAGTCAAAAAGACCTCAACGAATAGCTCATACAGATCGCGGTTCAAACGGAACCTTAACTCTTTGCCGACTTTAAGTTATAATAATAACTTGGTTGAGCTTTTTGGTCTAAAGCCACACTGGTATTGTCCTATCGGTGTATCCGTATTTGGCTGCGAGTTACCCTACAAAGAAAACATCGCCTACGAAAGTTGTATATACGCACTATTCTCTTCTGCAGATAAGGGAGAATGTCTATGTTCACAAATACTCGTAGTACCAAGCGTCAACCAGCACAACAGTCTCCACATCAGGACATCAATGGACAGTGACTTAGATCTAGCACCAACCTAGCAGACGTCTTCACTAAACACTGCGTCAAGCGCTTTAAGGCTTTAAAAAATGACGCCCAAGCTACAGTTGCTTCCTTGCAATCTCCACAACAGATAGACATGCCTATCCTTCACACTGACAGAGGCGTGCGACGTCATAAAAGGTTTTAAAACGACAAAAAAGGCACATTTAAGAGACAAATTCTGCAACGTAATTCCAAATCCCCTGCCAATAAATAGTCTTCTATTTCTGGTTACTCTTTTATGATAGCATTCATAAGGATTCAAATAGTCTCCTTCTGACACTCTCGATGATTGGGAGAGCCTGCTCATATTCAAGTTAACTCGTGTTGAAGAGTCTAAACATTTTTTGCCAGATCACCAATTCGGTTTGTATTTGGCACACAGAACAGTTAAGTAGCTCCATCGAGTCGTAAATAATATTCTTGAAGCCTTTGACAAAAAGAAGTATTGTCGACATGCAAAAAGCCTTTGAGAAGTTGTGGCATTCCGGTCTTCTATCAAAAATTGAGGATCAAAATTTATGCCCAATTTTACTTCTTACTACGTTCATACATGGAAAGTTCTTGCAAGTACTTACTAACTTAATTAAATGGCCGTCAACCGTCTACCGGTCATGGTTGCGTCTAGAAAGGCACGCCAGCCTCCATAGTCTAGTGCGCGCTGGCGCCAGTCGTTTGGAATGCAAAGTACGGAGAGATCTCTGCATACCTGGTCATTGTAACGCGTGCCCGATTGCCCTCTATTTCGGCGTTCTCCAATCAAGTTTGGGCCCCACATGTAAACCATGCGTGCTGGAGCTCTATCATCTATTCGAATGAGGTGCCCAGTCCAGTGCATCCGCTGGAATTTTATGTGTCAACCTCATCGAATAGCTGGTACAGCTCGTGGTTCATACGGAACCTTAACTCGTCGCCGACTCTAATAGGACCGAAAACTCTGCGAAGAATCTTTCTCTCGAAGACTTCCAACGCTGTTTCATCTGACTCAATCACGGTCCATGCCTCTGCGCCATACAATTGGACCGGGAGTATCAGCGTCTTATAGATCTTTATTTTCGACTTTCAAGAGAGTGCTTTACTTTTTAGGCCCTGTACCGAAGGTACAAGAGCCTATTAGTTTTATGCAAATGTATGTAACAGGTAGAAATAATGGTCGGAGACCCCCCAAAGTTACCCTCATTATGGTCAGGAGTGATAGAGGAGTCGATATGGACATGTCCGTCTGTCCGTCTGGCCGTACGTATGAACGAATGGATCTCGGAAACGGTAATAGATAGAGACTTCGTGTTTTTTGCATTCGAGTAGGACTGCTCCGGAATTGTACAAGTTCATTTTAAAATTTTGCCCCTCCCCCCTTCCCCATAAAATCACAACCAAGGCAAAAAATTTCTTCGGCACAAAAAAAATTGAGCATGCCAGTATAGAAATAACGTCACTCTTAGCCAAAATCCAAAAAGTTCATCAAAATCGGATAATAAATGACGATTTTATAAGCAATTGAATTTGAAGGACCCCCCTTTTCTTTTCATTCATATTCGCGCAGTTCTCACTGGTCATGTGTTTGGTCATAAGCTCGGGAAACATTTAATGCGTTTGTTAGGTGACCTGCACTGGTACAGGGCCTCTTACAGTCGGTTACGCCCGACTGTAATTTCCTTACTTGTTAATTGCTTGCTCAGCCCAAAAAAGCATCTGTTTGCAAGCGTGATTCTTCGCCTGATCTCCAGGCTGACGTTGTTGTTGCTGGTTATCTCTGTTCCAAGATAGACAAAGTTTTCTACAACACTGACGTTGAAATTCTCCATCGTCACTGACAGTCCAAGACGCATTGACGGAGTGCGAGAAGACACCAAGTACTTCGTCTTGTCCTCTTTCACCGCTAGACCCATGAGCCGAGACTGTTTTTCAAAAACTCTCAGAACGCCTTGCTGACTCGCCGTCCCGCGTGCCGGTGATAGCAATGTCATCCGCGTATGCGCGCAGCATCACTACCTTTTGGAAGATCGAGCCCGACATACTCTGTATGTACGGGCACTGGCGTATGATGTATTCCAACAGAAGATTGAAAAAATCGCACGACAGAGCATCGCCCTGCCTGAATCCTTTCTTGGTATCAAAGGGGTCCGAAAGGTTTTTCCCCACTTTGACAACGCTGTGTGTGTAAAGACGATCAATCTTTGCAGGGATACCTAGGGCTTCGAAAAACTTCGATCGTATCGGCGTGTCGAAAGCGGCTTTGTAATCGACAACTAGGTGGTAAGTGCCTTTATTGAACTCACGGGTCTTTTCCAAGAATCTTTCAATATTTGTCACTGGTCGACCTTTTTGGTCTGACATTACGGTAGATGTTCCATCATGTTATATATGAGGGGTAGATTTTTAAGGGGCTCTACCACTTAGGGAGTTTCATCAGGAACAATCTATTTGAAGACGGAATAGCGAATATTAAATATTCGAATTTTAAGGCTCAAATTTTCTCCAAATTCTGGTTGCTTTTCGCCAGACATGCGGAGATTTATATATTGATTTGAGTTTTTGAAGGGGGTCCACTTATTTAAGTTGTCATATTTAAACACGAATGAAACATTTTATTAGGAATGACACGAAATACCCCAAGTTCGGCGTAAAAGCTTAGTTAACAGCATTAATTTTTTTCATACAAAAATTCTAAAAGCTGGAACAGATTTATATAAGGACCATCTATTCCAATGGACCGAATCCAAGTCAAATTTAAATCAAGCCTTGAATTTTGAGTCTGTGAGGATGACTAACCAAGCTATATGCTTCAACTTCTTGAGCTACGATTTTCATTTCTAAAACAATTTAAATTTCTTAAAATTCTCTTCAATAATAAACTATGCAGCATATCCTTTTAAAGTTGTTACCCAATAAAATTCAACTTCTTCGAACAACCCAAACCGAACATTCAATCAAACTAACGAAAAAAAAATCCATGAGGCAGCTATTCAGCGCCAGTATATATCAGGGGAATAATTTATTTCCCATTAATTGATTCAATTTTGCGACTCGTACACATTGATTTCTGACAACAGCGACGAATTCGTTCATTCATTCGTTGCCCAAGGACATCATGGCTGTCTATAGGAACCAAAAAAAAAAAGTATGCTTTGAATGCAATGAATCAGTTTAACTTGAAGTGAAAATTGGGTCAGCGTGTAACTTGACACGAAAACAGCTTTGGACGGCAACTATTAAACGCAGGACGAAGTATGCACTTCATGGCATCGACGGACGACAGTGCATTGCCCGGCATAAAACTTTTACACGCTGCCAATTTTCACATACAAATTGCAGCAGGAAATTCAACGGAAAATTCAAGGAAAATGTAGATGAAAATATTTGAAATTTTCGCCAATTTTTTTTTGCGCATGTAATTGTTTTAAATTAATTTTCAAATGGGAAACTTTTAATTGTTATTGAAACGAGTTCAGCACGAGTGAGCAAACGCAAGCAGCAGAAGGATGCAGTTGTACGTACGAGTAGCGAGCAGGATGTGAAACGTGTTTTTTTTTTTTTTGTTTAAGTATGTATTTAGTATGCGCTGGCGACTAATTGAAAATGGAAACTTTTTGCTTTTTTAGTTCTATTGGATTTTCTCTACTTTTTATAACTTTTCTTCTTTAATTTTTGCAGCATTTTCTTACATAGTCATAATTAGAAATCAATTAAACTTAGTTTGCAGCAAGGACATGGCGGGTGGTGAAAAACTTTGAATGTTCATGGTGATTGGGTGAATCAGTTTTTGCAATGCAATGTGCTGTTTGTTATTTAAAGACTTTAAGATGTCTGGCATTCTTTGAGCTTCCAAAAAATTATTTTTTGTTATTCATTTTCTAGAAATACTTATATATTATTCCACTGTAGATACAAATAGTACTTACTTAGTTACTTATATGGCCGTCAACCGTCTATGGGTCATGGCCGCGTCTAGGAAAGCGCGCCAGCTTCTTGGCTGGCGCCAGTCGTTTTGAATGCCAAGTACAGAGAGATCTCTCCATACCTGGTCATTCCATCGAGTGCCCGGACGTCCTCTATGTCGGCGTCCACCAATCAAGTTTTGGCCTCCCCATGGAAATCATGTTGCTTGCTCAGCCCAAAAAAGCATATGTTTGCAAACGTGATTCTTCGCTTCATCTCCAGGCTGACGTTGTTGTTGCTGTTTATCTCTGTTCCAAGATAGACGAAGTTTTCTACAACACTGAAGTTGAAATTTTCCATCTTCACTGACCTGACCGCATAGACGGAGTGCGAGAAGACACCAAGTACTTCGTCTTGTCCTCATTCACCGCTAGACCCATTAGCCGAAACTGTTTTTCAATCTCCGAGAACGGTCTGAAGCCACACTGATATAGTCCTATCAGTGAATCGGTATATGGCGTCAGCCTATTACACAATACGCGCGACAGAGTCTTATATCCAATGTAAAGGAGACTTATTCCGCTGTAGTTGGTGCAAACAGCGGTGTCTTCTTTCTTTAAGATAGGACAGAGAACACTGAGATTCCAGTCATTGGGTATGCGTTCATCGGACCATATATTGCATAAAATTGGGTACATACTCCTAACCAACTCTTCGCCTTTGGTCTTGAATAACTCAGCTGGCAGCCCATTAGAGCCTGCCACTTTGTTATTTTTCAGCTTTTTAATAACTGAATCGACCTCGTTATAGTCCGGTGGCTCTAACAATAGTGCCATCATTAACTAGTGGTTCCGGTGGAATTTCACTATCGGCGGAATTGTGCGCTTCAACGTCTCCGAGTAGGTTGGAGAAATGACTCCTCCATAATTTCAGTGATTCCTGGTCAGCCGTTACCAGAGCTAAAAACCTTTAATTAGACGCTTGAACTTTTAATAGAATTTTCGAGCTTCATTTCTGTCACGTAACATCTCAACATCCTTAAACTGCCGCCTTTCTTGCTCCTCTCTCCGTTTCTCTCGATATCGCTCTCTAACAGCTCGCGTTGCTCCCGACTGCAGAGTTCGCTGATAGGAAGCATTCTTCTCTAGAGTAGCATTGCGACACTCCTCGTCGTACCAAGAATTCTTCACAGGTTTTGTATAATCAATGGAGCGGGTACTAATAGTAGGGCGTTTTAATTTTTCAAGTGATTGATACTGATTTGTAAAATAGTGGGGGGAAAAAAATAACAAACTCTAATTTTTCCCTACATCAACATTATAAATCGCAACTAGTTTTAACTATCATGGCATCACTATGCTTCATTACACTCTGTGATAGTTTTCATCCAGAGTCAAGCTGTCACACTTCAGTCACACTTTTTATTTTGAATTCCTTCATTAAGTAATTGGGTTTCTATGCAGTTCCATTTATGCAGAATTACTGCAAGAGAACAATGTCTGCATTGATGTAATTCTCTCCGTGCTGGTGAACATTTCTCTAAATAAACCCTTCACTTATATTGAACAGTTGAGTTGCTAAAACTTGCTGTGCGTCATAAACCGCAACTGCATTGAATTTTTTATACAAAATATTGCTGTTAAATATTATAAAACTAAAAAAATTCGTCAACAAAAAGCACCTGCTACGTTTTACTAACAAAACTTTCAGACCTTCAAAAAATTGACTGTCGTTTGCAATGCATTAAAGCAAGCAAAAAAGAAGAGCAGAACAAAAAATCCATTGCATTTGCCTTCAATTTAATGGATTTAGTTCTTGGAAAATAAAAAAATGTTGCAACAAAATGAAAAACTAATTTTCAGCTGAAAAATAACTTTCACTTAACCCAAATACGACGACGACGATGGTATACAACAATAAAATACAAATAGAAATTCAAAGCATGCAGGCGGAGGGGGGCTTCATCAAACTAACGCCTGTCAAAAATAAACTTCAATGCAACAAATACGCCCAGTTCAGCAAGTAAACACACACAAACACACACAGAATTCTTAGTCAAACTCAAGAAAAGCGTACTTCATTAAAACTTTTCGTTGGAAAATGCATTTTGCAAACGTTTTCAATTTCAAAACAACAAAATTTTCGTTTTCATTTGCTGCAAAGCGCCAAACTTCGCTCATTCATGCCATCATGCAGTCAGTCGCTCAGCCGTTTGTTAGTTAATTAATTCAAGTACTCATTGATTTCTACGCTGCGCGTATTTTCACAGTTGCAATTTGGGAAATTAGCTCATTTTCTTCCATTTTAAGTTTAAATTGTTGTGTGAGATAAAGATTTTCTGCGCAAAGATTTGTGCTTGTTAAATAGTTACGCAGTTTCGCAGTTACTGTGCTGAAATATTTTTATTTTTTTGAAAAAGTTTGCTTCTACAATAGCTATTTAAATTTTAATTTTGTGGAAAAGCAAATCAAATGCATTTCATTGATTTTGGAAACCAATTAGAAACTGTCAAAATGCTGTCAATCATTCGAAGTGCGTGCACTTGCTACACTATTTGGAAGCAAAGAAACTTGTAACAGATTTGATAATTTGGCTGCTGTCAATGTCAAGAAATAGAAAAAAAAATAAAAATGGAAAAGTATTAAGTTGCAGTTGATGGTTATGCATTCGAGAGGTGTGTTGTGTAGACGCGCGACAGCCCTTGTCATTTGACAGCTTAACGCATAATTAAATACCCGAAATGTAAGGTGTTTCAAGTAAATCGTATCTGAGCTGTCAGCAACATCAAAAAAACAACAACTCATCGAACAACGCCCTCAAAAGCTGACATTTGTCGTTAACAGTCTTCAAAAAGTTTGATTGACAAATCGTTGACTGGCAGACAAATTGAAAGTGTTAAAAAAATCTTTTAAAAATATTTTTCGTTAAAATATCAGATTACTGCACGGCGTTATTTTTCATTAATGAATTAAATTTATTAATTTCTCATTAAAACAGTATGGCAACCTTCTTGTTTAACATTAAATCAGCAGCAAAGGACGTCAAGATTTATGACACTCACAAAGCAACTGCAACACTTTTTTCTTTCTTTCTTTCTTTCTTTCATTTCTTCTAACCAAACATGCCACAAATCTTACAAATGCCGCAATAAAAAAGTCAAATCATATAAAAGATCAATGAAAAATATATGCCTGATAGCTACTAAAGTGCTTCAAAGAGGCACCCACCAACCAACCAGTCGATCTTGACTCACTGTGTAAATTTAAACTCTTTGCCCATTTAACTTAATTAGAAATCAACAAAACCAAATCGAATTCAATGTACACAAATGAAATCGAGTCGATTTATATTTTTTTTTTCGTCGACATGTTAAGCTATAAAATTTTATGCATGCAGACAGTGGAAAAAAAGTGGTAAATGCTTTGTGGCGGGGTTTAACTCGGTTTTTTTTAGTAGTTTCTGCCTCTTTCTCTATACACATATATATGCAGTGTATCCGTCCGGCAGCTCGCTTGGCTAGTGGCTGTGTGTAGGTTGTCTGTTGATGTTGATGCTGCCGAAGTGGCAACCAATGAGATAAGTTTATGCGCCGCACCAGACGTTTTAAATGAAATTTATTAGCTCATTAGGTACTTCAATGGGTTTTCTTTTGTATGACTTAAGAAGAAAAAAAAAACACATTTGTTGAAAAAGTAGAAAGGTCAAAATGTTACAGAAAGAATGCATGCTTTACTAATTTTAATATTAAAGATTTTTATAGGCACATGTTTTAGTTTAAAATAATTTAAATATTTACTATTTACTATTTGCTTCATGTGTTTTTTTTTTATTTACAAAATATTTAAATTTAAAGTTTTCAATTCATTGAATTCGAAGTAGCCAATGATATATGTATGTGAGTCATCTGTTCAAAGATCATTTTAAGTAAGGATGTACTCATTTGCTCTAAGCTAAATATTCACTGTTTAATATCTGAACAATCTGTCAAAGGCAAACTAGCTATAAAAAACGATTCTTAACAGAACAGCTTTTCAAATAGTGTCGAAGAAACTAATAGCATATTGCCAAATATTGCCTCTAAAGCTGAGCGTTGACTTTCTATTTAAATTTACTTTTAAAAATTATTTAAATTAAAAATTACTTTTAGCATTTATTAATTTAACACTTTTCATTTCAATATGTTTCTTTTAACAAATTATTCAAATTATGAATGGACCGATGTCGCCTACAATTTTGTGACAGGTTCTTATACATGGGCCTGGACCCACCCTTATTGCGCAACCCGCAAAATTGCCTGGCGGGCAAATCTTGATAGGGCCTCCTCTAACTTTAAATAAATTAATTAAACAAAATTTAAAACGTTAATCATTTGAAACTTACCAGGTCCTTCCGCCCCCAAGCTGAAGGCGAATAAGCAGAAGCTTAAAAATAGAACTAGAACTGAGCGCATCTTTAGATCTCTCAAGATTTGATATATGACTGAATGATTGTTCCGTCAAATGGCGAAGCGCTTTTATAGCTAAATATGCGAAATTTGTGGAACTTAACGCATTAAGCGTGCAAATTGGCAAAACAAAATAAATTTTTAATGATTGAATGTGTGAAAAGAAAACACGTTTCTTTTAAAAACTCGCAAAGCTGCTTTAGGTCTTTTATGTATACTATTCCTTAGAGATGGGTTTGGACGTCATTAAGTCATTCAATATTTAGTCATAATAACAAAGCCTTTCTTTCTTTTACTTTCCACAAAACAAGTGATCTAAAGAAGGAATATTAGAATCTAAATATCTACATTTGAAGGCTATATCTATTTCAGTGTTCAAGTTCATATTGCCTGCCAGACAGACGGACAAGTAATTGCTAAAAATGTAAGTAACAACCCGACTGCAAAATCGCCAAAACAACCCATAGGTTTTGTCTTTAGAGTGTCATAAAGGAACAAACAAACTTAGACAGTTCAACACATCACCCTTCTTTGCGTCGCGCAGTCTAATAAAAGAAGCATAAGTTCCGTACGTACATGTAGTATAGTATAACTGTGCACATCGTTTTCGAACTCACAACAATTCAATGACACATTCACTCAGCTTTTGTCTGTACTTGGCTTAGACGAACGAAATGAAATACATAGAAAAAAAGAACGAGCATCGCTCTTACTTTACGCACATCGCACACAGCTGCAGCTAACTTCGCTACGCCTTTATGGAGTTCTATGTGCTGATACTGCATCGTTGATAAGGACGATATAGGGCATTAATAAAAACTATCCGGGCACAAAAAGAAAGCGCATTACACATTGCTACAGCTTGCTTCGAAGTATGCTGATACTACTTCACTGATAAACAAGTAAGGAAATTTCAGTCGGGCGTAACCGACTGTAAGAGGCCCTGTACCAGTTCAGATCGCCGAACAAACACATTAAATGTTTCCCCAGTTTATGACCAAACACATGACCACTTCTCACTGCGTGAATATGAATGAAAAGAAAAGGGGGGTCGTTCAAATTCAATTGCTTATAAAATCGTCATTTATTATCCGATTTGGATGAACTTTTTGGATTTCGGCTTAGAGAAACATTATCTCTATACTAGCATACTCAATTTTTTGCCTTGGTGGTGATTTTATGGGTAAGGGGGAGGGGCAAAATTTTAAAATAAACTTGTAAAATTCCGGAGCAGTCCTAGTCGAATGCAAAAAACACGAAGTCTCTATCTTTTACCGTTTCCGAGATCCTTTCGTTCATACAGACGGACGGACGGACAGACGGACATGGCTATATCGACTCCTCTATCACTCCTGACCATAATGCGGGTAACTTTGGGGGGTCTCTGACCATTATTTCTTTCTACCTGTTACATACATTTGCACAAAACCAATAGGCTCTTGTACCTTCGGTACAGGGCCTAAAAAGAAGAAAAGCAAAAGCACCGGAGAACGACTCAATGTGGTTCAGATAGCTTCGCTATAATATATTTGAGCTTGTTTATTGCAACAACTAATACAATTTCTATAAAACTATTTCACATATACTTTCTATACATGTTGCTAATATCAAATGGGTCAGTTGTGGTCAGTTTTTAGAAACTCTGAAACTTATGAAGAAAACCAAATGAAACCAAATATTCGAAAAAAAGCAAAAGTCACAGAAAGAATTAATCATACTTTTTACTTCTTTTCGAGACGATGATGGAGATAGAGGAGGTATGATAGAGATAGACAGAGAGATATGGTGAACGTCACTTGTTTCTTGGTATGAGTGAAGTTTTTTTTGAAGCTTTTCACAGTCAAAATATTTAACTGCTTTCGATAAAATTCAGTTTAAGCACTGCGCCTCCTTACAACCTTTCCAACACATTAAGCAAAAGCGAATATGTTGCGTCCGAGGCCAGTCTATAGTATTGTACGGGTACGGTTTTACTTTAGCCTATTTATATATAGAAATGAGGAAACACAACGATGCGCCATAGTATGTGGTGTAAGAATATAAATTCTAAAGCTGAAATTAAACTAAATTATTTAAAAGTTAAATTAAAAAAGTTAATTAAAACTTTTAACACATCCATTTTTTATGAATTCTTTTCAAAGCATTTTACATTTCACAGTAAATAGTTTGCCAATATATAAAATATTCGATTGCAAAAGCTTATAAATCAAACATCAGATCAGACACTAGTCCGATGTCTCTATTTTAGAAATCGTTGGATCGCGTGGTATTGGTACACAAGCCCAAACACATGGACCAGCCGAACCGTTTGGTACTCGGCACTCCCATTTGCAAACCCTGAGCAGGGGCACAGGTTTAATTTTACTCAAATCTTTAAACGAATAAATTAAAGAAAGTTAAAAATGTTTTTCATTTTAAACTTACCAAGTATTTCATCCCCCAAGCTGAAGGCGAATAAGCAGAAGCTTAAAAATAGAACTAGAACTGAGCGCATCTTTAGATCTCTCAAGATTTGATATATGACGACTGATGTGTTCCGTCAAATGGCGAAGCGCTTTTATAGCTAAATATGCGAAATTTGTGGAACTTAACGCATTAAGCGTGCAAATTGGCAAAACTAAATAAATTTTTAATGATTGAATGTGTGAAAAGAAAACACGTTTCTTTTAAAAACACGGAAAGCTGCGTTAGGTCTTTTATGTATACTATTCCTTATAGATGGGCTTGGACGTCATTAAGTCATTCAATATTTAGTCATTACAAAGCCTTTCTTTCTTTTACTTTCCACAAAACAAGTGATCTAAAGAAGGAATATTAGAATCTAAATATCTAAATTTGAAGGCTATATCTATTTCAGTGTTCAAGTTCATATTGCCTGCCAGACAGACGGACAAGTAATTGCTAAAAATGTAAGTAACAACCCGACTGCAACAAAACTAAAAGCACATTGTCCAACTACTAATGTAAGCAAGAACTAAATGAGAATTATAACACTATAAATAGAAATGAATGCAAAATGCAGCGCTACATGAGAGAGAACCTATAAATGATTGCTTGGTTATAAATTAAAACTATTCAATCGAACGAAATGATAAATGATAAGAGAAACCTATTCAGTGATATTGTTGGTCGCATTCAATTTTTAGGCGCTGTGCTGAAGGTTCTATTGGTTTTACGCAAATGTATGTAACAAGTGCATATATAATTGTTGAAGATCCCTTAATGAGCTCATGAGCGATAGAGGAGTCGATATAGCCATGTCCGTCTGTCCGTCTGTCCGTCCGTATGGACGAAAGTATCTCGGAAACGGTATTTTTGCATTCGACTAGGACTTCTCCGAAATTTTACGAGTTTTTTTTTTAAATTTTGACCCTCTGCCCCTTCTCCATAAAATCATCAACGCTAAAAATTACTTCGGCACAAAAATGTTAAGTATGCCACTCAAAACTTCTTTTCTAAGCAATTGAATTTAAACGAACTATGATACTTCCGTCCTCCCTTTTCTTTGCAAACATAAAAAAACATTTTATAAGGCACTTATTCTTGAAGTGAGAAGTGGGAGAAACAAAATACTTTTCGTTAACACCATTCTTTCTTATTAATTTCTTAGCTGTTTCTTTTGCACTGCTTGGTTAAAGCATGAACTAAACTAAAAGATCCACGAAACTATAAAAGTTAGAGACACAAAATTTTGGTTGTTCAGACTTCTCTTGTACAGCTTGTATGCTAGGTTCAATGGGTATAGTTAGGATAGAATATTCCTTCTAAATTTACTATTACCCAACAAGTTTAATTTGAGTTAATAAAGGTGCACAATCAATCGCGCTAAGTTCTTGTACTTCACACACAGCAAAAGATCTAACAAATACTGATAAGGGAGTATAGCCAGTGGTACTCAGTTGTCTAATATAAGCAGAAATAGAAGCAAACGACTAAATGCAACTTAATAGCAACTTTAAAAATGCACAGAAACTACTCGTACAGGACGAACTAGTCTTTAGAATGCAGAAATTTGTAAAATTGTAAAATGCATTGCATTGCAATTTTAGCTTGTTCCAACCATTGTTAATGATGCCACGTTGGTATTTCTCAAACGCTTGCAGCACTTCTAACTCTTGTATTTATATGGAAAACGTTGCAATTCACACGCAAGCTGTGGGCTTTGCTGCTGCCTGCCTGCCACAAAGAAAACAAGCTGCTGCAGTAGTATAGAGTAGCGTAGTACATGCCATTTGCCACAACAGTGCAGCTCCTTCAGTGGTCGAGAGGTTTTGTGTTCCTTCGAAATGCATCCATCACGTGACTTGTTACAACGTTTGACATATGATTTTGCATGCGCGTGAAATAAACTACATAAACTCAGCTAAACTTGGCTAAAAAACGAAAAAAAAAGAAACCGAATCGCTCGTTTGTGAGTGAGGTGCGCATGAATGAATGAATCTGCTGAGTTGGCTGTTGGCTGTTGGCTGGCTGGCGACTGACTTTGGTGTTTTACTGGCGCTGCATGATTTGCAACAAACAACGCCGCAGTTCGCCACCAAAGTCTGTTGGATCAAATATAAGAGGGCAGCACACACGGTTTGACTTTAGTCGTCAGGTTGTATAAGTCTCCAGCTGCTGCGGCTGTAGCTATTGTCCTTGCGTCGCGTGTGTGTGCTTTGTGTAATTGAGGTTGTTAGTCGTGACAGGATTTTCTTGTTGCATGGTTTTTCTTTATTTTTGATGCACTACACGTTTAGTTTCGATTTGGGTATTTTGAATTTGTGTAAGGCATAGAAGATGTTTTCGATGAGTATACAAAGTATATTCTTGAAAGATAGAACTATACCAACTTACCACCTGATATTAAGATTTTGAAAGAAATAATATTTATAGCTTAGTGAGAGACACCGAATGAGGGGTGTCCAGCAAGTCAGATCGTGTGAAACATAGGATGTTGCTTAACTCAGTAGCTAGTTCCAGTAGTCGTTAAATTGGGCGGATCATAGCCTTGATTATTGGTTTACCCAGTCGGAGTGAATCGTAGCCTTGCGGTAGATTAAACCTGTAGTCTCCTTAGCTTTAAGAATGACTAGTACACCGGTACCTTGAAATACGTAGAAACTAGACAATATAGCAGCGAGTTCTAAAAATATATGTATGGATGTTTTATATTAAGAATTTTTGGAAGTCAATTTAAGTCAGTCAAGCAAAGCAGAACTAAGAACAACGTCGGTTCAATCATGGTATACAACCTCTCCAAACGACAGTTCGGTGTGGAAAAAAATGTAGGGGCCCTGGGCAAGTTTTAATTCAGTTATGGAATATTCAAAGCTGTCTTCAAAGCATTAAAAACTTCAAAAAAAAAATCTGATTAATATTTATATTTATTGATGAAGGATATCAAAGCTTCGTTTCTACCAAAATTAACTTTTATATATTTTTTCTCTTTATTGTCATTCAAATTCTACATGCAACTACTCGTCGCTGTTGTTGTGGTGGATTTCTTTTCTCTTTTTTTAATTTTCGCTTTTCATGTTTTGTATTGCAAAAGAAACAAAATTTGTTAGTCATTTCCAATTTGATGTAGTTGGCATTTTTATGCATTTCATGTAAAATAGATCGCAGCGAAGGTGGCTCATATAGAACGCATATATATAGATGTTATTTGTGCAATACAGAATACAATTGAAATGGTTCAAAAAAGAGTTTTTCAACTACAAACTAGCATAGGCTGCTTAGTTTGCATTCAGCTGTATTGATAAATCATCATAAATGATAAAAAATCATGAAAATACTAATTGCGAATTATAAATGGCTTTGAGTTTTAAATGAAAGTCAATGGTTTACTTGTTCATGGTATCAAAATTTTAATATCAATGTTTTTCAAGGCAATGTAGTCTGTATCTTTTCTTATGCTTACTCTTTATAAAAACAATCGATGCTTTCTCTATATCTCTAAGGTCCATATCGCATCAACAACGCGAAGCCTCCAAATCAAAATATAAATTCATCTAATATAAATTCACCTTACATAAATTCATTTAATATAAATTCACCTTATATAAATTCACCTTATATAAATTCACCTTATATAAATGCATCTAATATAAATTCACCTTATATAAATTCACCTTATATAAATTCACCTTATATAAATTCACCTTATATAAATTCACCTTATATAAATTCATTTAATATAAATTCACCTTATATAAACTCATTTAATATAAATTCACATTATATAAATTCACCTTATATAAATTCACCTTATATAAATTCATTTAATATAAATTCACCTTATATAAATTCACCTTATATAAATTCACCTTATATAAATTCACCTTATATAAATTCACCTTAAGTAAATTCGTCTAATATAAATTCACCTTATATAAATTCACCTTATATAAATTCATCTTAAATAAATTCACCTTATATAAATTCTTTTAATATAAATTCACCTTATATAAATTCACCTTATATAAATTCACCTTATTTTAATTCACCTTATATAAATTCACCTTAAGTAAATTCGTCTAATATAAATTCACCTTATGTAAATTCACCTTATATAAATTCACTACTTTTATTACACTTTCAAATGAACTGCTTATGATTATTATCAGGATACCTAAATATATCCTATGACGGCAAAAGTTAATCTGCTTTGCATACGCTTTACGAAAAATGGTAATCCTTGAAAAGCAATGGAATGCCTATAGAACTACTAAGCTGATTTCCGTGTTATTGTAAACGCAGCAAAGCCACTTAAGCTGTCAACAGGCAACGAAAAAAATACAAAAAGGACACCTTTGGAATTTGTAATTAGAAGCGTACAATGGGCTGCCATAGAATTTTGCTATTTGCTGTCAAACTAATGCCAATTAGGATATCGAAGCTGTGAATAAGACAGCAGTCAAACAATTGCCATGGAACAAAGCAAAAAGTGAATATGAAAAGTGTGCGCGCGAAGTTCTAAATGCAAATCCTATTGTAGAGATCTACACAGAAAAAAATATGGAAAATAGACATGTCAATTTTTTTCTTCTTTTTTTTTGACATTTGCGTCAATGAAAATCATTGTCCTTGCACACTATTTGATGCAGTTATTCTTTTTTTTTTCGGGTGGCAGGATTTACAGCTCGGTTGACCCATTTACAAGCACAGAAGTTTGCCGCGCTGTACATAAATAAATCCTTGCCGCCTTAATTGTGCATGTATGTGTGCAATTTTGTTGTCAAGTTGACAGCTAAAAAAAAATATTCAATAGAGCAGCAGCACTGCATAGAGTAAAAAAGTGAAAGAAATAAAAACGAATTGACATGTCTGTGCTTGATGTCAATCAAAGTTCACAAATGCACAACTACCAAATGCGGTCGATGATGACGATGACGATGACGACGATGTGGATGACGTTGACGAGTCATGATTATTACTACTTTTGACTTTGCTTGCCGCTGGCATATAATTTGTACACTCTAAAGGGTTAATTGCCATTTGATTGCAGTGGAAAGCAAACAGTTGGTGTTTTAATTATTATTTTAAATATTCTACGTTTGTGTGTGTTATTTTACATAGTCAAACACACATACAAACAATAATAAACGTGCTGCACTGTTTATTTATTAAGAATTTTAGCTCATTTAATTGCATTTTAATTGTGGACGTTCGTTGCAGTCGGAAAATACTCTAATTGATATACGAAATTAGAAACTAATTGAATATTTAAATTTTTTATGAACATTAGTGAATATTGAGTATCAAAAGGCAGTATTGTTAAATAAAATTAATTGTCACGGAGAATAAATAGTCGAGGAAATAATTGGTGTGACAGAAGGGCATGGCTAGTTAGACTAGTTTTGTGTCCTACACCATTTAGAAAATATTAAAAAAAAATTTGTACTAAATAATATTTTGTAGCAGACATGCAGAAAGACAGAGTTTCTGATATAAACGAATCTTTTATACCATTCATTGTAACTATTTGTGAGTTCTTTTGTATTTTTTGGGAACCCTTAGTGCAGTTATATATCAGCTGTTATTTTCAGTGTAAGGTTTGGTATTTTTTAGCATCAAAGTACGCAGAAAGCTTTGATGGGGGAAAACTGTTTGTGTTGTTGACAACGATATCGAAAATTGATATCATCGAAAAAATGGAATTAACTTGTTAAAATTTTTGTACATTTATTTATGGATCAACTTAGTTCAATTTTTGATAATGAAGCAATTATGAAACAAATATGAAATGAGGTATTGTGCTGGAAAATATTGAACTAGGGCACACATTATCAGTGCTGTTCCGAACTGAAACAAATATGGCAAAGAAACTACATGAGGCTAGCACTCAATAATTAAGACAAGTTAAACTACTAACAGGTGTTTACGACTCCAGCAGAAGAAGGGTGTAACTCCACTTAGACAGGATTAAAATAAAAATATTGATCAAAAACCCAGAAATGGGAATAGATTTCTAAGGGTACAGCTTCCGCTATACATTTTTTTCTTTATACATGGAATTTTAGTAAGATGCACCAAATTTAAAAGTTTTAATTAGAAAAGCCTTGCTTTCGACGCGCCAATACGATCGAAGTTTTTCGACGCCCTGTCTGCACTAGGTATCCGAACAAAGATTGTCCGTCTTTGCATGACGAGGCTATCTAACACACAAAGCGTTCTCAGGATAGGAAAGAACCACTACGAACCCTTTGATAGTCGTATGATTGTTTCAATCTTCTGATGGAATACATCCTACTCCAGTGCTCGTACATACAAAATATATATATCTTCCAAAAGGAAGTGATGCTGCTCGCTTACGCCGATGACATCGATATCATCTGTACGCAGGAACGGCGAGTCAGCAAGGCGTTCTCGGAGATTGAAAAACAGTCTCGGCTCATGGGTCTAGCGGTGAATGAGCACAAGACGAAGTACTTGGTGTCTTCTCGCACTCAGTCAACGCGTCTTGGACGGTCAGTGACGATGGAGAATTTCAACTTCAGTGTTGTAGAAAACTTCGTCTACCTTGGATCCGAGATAACGAGAAACAGCAGCGTCAGCCTGGAGATCAGACGAAGAATCACGTTTGCAAACATATGCTTTTTTTTTACTGAGCAAGCAAATTAGAAGTAAAGCCCTCTCTCAAAAGTGATTGAGTCAGTTAAAACTGCGTTGCAAGTCTTCGAGAGGAAGACTCTTCGCAGTGTTTTCGGTCCTATTAGAGTCGGCGACAAGTTTAGGTCCCGTATGAACCGCGAGCTGTACGAGTTATTCGATGGGGTTGACATAGTCCAGCTCATAAAATTCCAGCGGCTACACTGGGCTGAGAACCTCATTCGAATGGATGAAAGAGCTCCAGCACGCATGGTATACATGGGGGGCCCAAACTTGATTGGTGGACGCTGAAATAGAGGACCACCGGGCACTCAATGGAACGACGCCAGCGCCAGCGCGCACTACACTATGGGGGCTGGCACGCCTTCCTAGATGCGGCCATGACCGGTAGACGTTTGACGGCCATTTAAGTAAATAAGTAAGTAAGTTAGAAAAGCCAGGAAAACCAAAACTTTTTTTTACAAAAACTCAGAGATTATGGGTATTACCATTTAGATACAGGTGTACACATTCAATAAACATTGCTTATCATGAGGCAATATAGAAAAGTTTATACATACATCATACCTTGAACGATATATATATCGATTGGCCAACTGTCACTTCACTCTTGACCAAGCCACAAGCGAGCTCCTTCAAACAAAGCGAAGCCTGCGAAAAAAGAACATCAGCACACAGCATTCCCTAGACAGACTAGCCTACAATATAACTGCTGCTGAGTTCAAAAATATGCTGCACGCTATAAAAGCTCAGTTCTTTAAATAAAAGCTGGAAATGATGGACTACTCTCTTTGGAAGGCAACAAAGGCGATCAAATAGCAGGCTCTCCCGATAGTGTGCTAGCTAAATCCAAGGAAGATCAGGCCAACATTTTCAAACCAATTTGAATACCAGGCTTAAACCGTTTTCACTTGCTGACGAGGGTGAGCATTTCCCTAGCGAACATAACTATGATCACTAGGCTTGTCAGGCGCCTGAGGATATTACTAACTCGCATTGTCCAAAAAGCCTCCTACCTTCCCTGTTGTAGGTTTGAAAAAGAATTTTTGCGACGCGGATAACAGAGCTTGGAGTCTACCAAAAGGCCCTAAATGGATTTTTTTTTGGACATGCAAGAAGCCTTTGATCGAAAATCAAAGCTAATCTTCCATTTCATTTCTACTTGATGATACGGCCTTACTTGGAAGACCGTCATTTTCAAGTGAAAGTGCGAGAGAATATCCCAACTGTCCATCCCGTGAGAGCTGGAGTTCCACAAGTAAGTATGCTGGAACCGTTGCTATACTACTTATTCACTGCTGATCGCCCTGTCCCCTATAAGGATATAATGTCAACCGAGAAAGTTGTATTGGCATCTTACGGCTCGCTTAAGGGAGGTGGGCTGGAATTGGCAGGTATATTGCATATAAGTTAACTGAAAGAAGAATAGTAAAGCATAAATATATAAAATTGAAGGTTTTAGTCTTTCATAATCTCTAAGTTCAACGAACAGTCGGATGGACAGAAGTAGAGGCAGGCATGTGCAAACCAATTTTTTTGGTGCAGATCAAATTAATATACTCTTCATTCTATGCATATACAACTAAGTCAGTACTACGTGATTTGGATAGCTGGCGCTTGTGAGTTTCTTGAAAAATTTTATGTACTTGGTGAGGATTTTCTAGGTTAGATTGTAACTCGAGATGAAACCTGGTTGAGTCAGTGTACTTCTAGGACAAAAATATAGGCATCACATAACATCAGTTGTCTATTTAACAACAAATTGTGCTACAAAAATCATATGTATTCCATTTTGCTATTAGAACTAAAAACTCTATAGAATGACCTGTACATAAATAATGCTTTCCGATTTAATAAGCATTAATTTGCGATAATCAATTATGTGCAGCAAAAGCAAAGCAAAGCAGCAAACACTATCAACAAATTTACAATTGAACGCCGATGTTCATTCTGAAAATGAAATAAATTACAAAACATTATTAGCATAAAATGGCAGAAGGCACACGGCACACAGCACACAGCACAGTCCATCCAATTCATTTAGTACGCAATACAAAAGCTGCAAAACCATGTCCAAATCAAATAAATGAACAAAAATACCAGAAATTACCACAAATGCGACGAATTTCAATAAAATTTGCGACACGAAATGAACCAAAATTCGGCGTGGACACTAACAAATCAAATCAAATCAATTTTCGTGCAGGCAAGAAAAACAACATTTATGCCAGGATATTATTCTGCAGGTACATTCATTCATTCAATCACTCAAGTGTTGGTGGTCAGTTGGTCAGCGAAGACATTAAAGCGAAACATTTAATTAAATTTGAAGCAATTGTAGATTAAGGCAAACGTCTGCCATGACGATTTGTCAAAGGACATGTATGAAAAGAAAAAAAAAAAGAAAAAGAGAAATTTCAAGTATACCCTGATGCCTAATGTCAACAAGAATGAAAATTAATTGATAAATGCTGATAAATACATTTTATTTGCAAGCACACACATTAATGGTAGTGTATATGCTTGAATAGTTGTTGCTGGCCACCCTACACCCTAAAATGTGACAACAACAGCCCACATTGTACACAATTAGTGACAAACCTCATCTATGACAACGCATGTTGGACGCATCAGGTAGTAACACAACACAACAGCACATTGTAGGCGAGTCCTTTGGCTTGCTCGCTAGGATATACCATCGCATATAAGTGAAACCAGCTGAGAGCACATCTGCGCAAATCGAATTAATTTTACGCTTGATTTGTATGCGTCTCGTTTGAATTTCTATTGTTTAATAGGAAAATTTTATTAATATATTTTATAAAAGTTGTTGGTTTAGAGGTTGGCATTGGTTTTTGCAATTTGGCATGGCGCTGCCTAGCGATATATTGTTATAGCAAACAAAAAACAAAGGTTGTGTGTCTGTGCGGCACATGTTGCCTTTGCTTTCATGCTTATTAATATTATTTTAATTTTGGTTTTTGGTTTAAGTTATGGCATAGCATATACTAATTATAGCCTGTACACTATAGGATATATTTAATGTGTACAGTAGGAACAAGAAAGTGAGATAGTTTTCAATTAGAGTCGAGAAATGTCCATCTTTCTGACCCTCTTCAGATTTTGTAGATAGTCGTAAGCAAGAATTATAAGGAAAAATATTTTTGTTTGACTTGCCACGCCTACTTTTAGATTTTAGACGTATGTCGGAATTATATATAGTGAAATACTATCCTCTGGGGCATTTACTTATACTGGATTAGGCAATAACTCGAGTAATTTAATATTACTGAGTTTATACGGGAGCTAATTGCAATTTTTAAAGCAAAAAATAAATATATGCAGTTTTTAAAACTTATAAAAAATATTTTAATCAATAAATAGCTTTTAATTTTTTGCTTTTTTCTAAATTCAATATTTGAATATCACAATTAACTCATATAAACTTCACATGTAACACACAACAATACACAGTACTCAAAAGCGTGTTTTAATACACTTATATCGAACACTTTTGCCCGACACAATCGATTGAAACTTTCTAATTTTTAAGTACTCAGACAAACAGAGTCAAAGTACGCGTGAAATTGTCAACCTCAACTTCAACAATAGAATACTCGTACAACAATTCAATATGCCACACGGTATTCTGTTTCAACGCCATTGCAAAATTTTTAATCTCGGCTATTGTTGCAACGCATTGTTCTATTGCGTCTGCTATTGGTTGGCAAAAAGTCAGCGATCTGCCTGCTATAAGAGATTCAGAGTCACTGCCACAGTCAATATGCCAGCAATGGTCTGAATAGGTGGGATGGTATAGAACAGCTCCTGCTGCTTTTAGTAACTGCTGATAATTAATATTTTATGCACACGTCTGCGTTGATTTCTATCTTTATTGTTGTTTGTCTGCCACTGTCATTGAAACGAGACAACACACAGTCAGCCAGCCAGCCAGCCAGCTACGAGTTCATGGTTGGAGCTTTCCATTTTTATGGTCCCAGCACGATTTGTAATGACTGTTGCTGCTGTATTTATAAATTTTTATTCTTATTTTTTTTGCTACTACTATTTCCTGATTTCAGCCAGGTTTAGCTTGCCTGTTAAAATCAACCCCCGCACTTTGAATTTTCATAGCATAATCTGTCCCCCCCATCGATATATAGATCATTGCTTCCGACTAGGTCTTTGTTTGCTGTTGTCGCTCTGCTGTCTATTACCGAACGCCTTTTTCAATGTCTGCGGTTCATTACACTTTTTGTTTGTCTTGGCTTAGACAATGTCTGCCATTTCTCAGACTAACTGCCGCCCTCTGAGGCATTGTCGTACAAGGATTTCAGCAGCGCACTTCATTCTTAAACGCTTTTGGGTTATTAAAAGTCTATTTAAAATTCAATTTTTTTTTCTTTTTTTTTTTTGGAAGTGATAATCATTGTTTGTACAATTTAGTGCATGCGTATGTCCCTTCGTCTGTCCGTCTGTCTATGCGTATTCACATAAATTATGTGAAAAAATATTTGTATCACAGCTTTTATTCTATTTTTTTATCGCACATTGCACATTTGTTTGTCTTTGCGCTTATGTTATAAATTTTCAATGAAATTTTAATATTTTTGCAATAATTTTTCAGTAAATAGGCTTTTAAATTATTAAATTATTATTATTGAGCAGACATACAGGCTTAAGGGTATATATTTATAGAGGCGAGACTTTTTTTCAAATCTTTTTTAAATTGCGTACAATCATTGGGTTCCAACATCATTATGCTTCGCTCATAGAAGCTTGCTTCCCTATTGTCAACAAATGTGAAACATTCGATTTTTGCAAGCATCTATTGAGGTTAATATCTCGCCAGCTAAATCGTTGGATATGACAGTAAGAGACCGCAAGCCGATGGTGCCAACCAATTCTGGAACTTACGGAGCTTCTGGCGCATCACAATCGAAGTGTGTCCTGATTGAACACAAGTTCTCCAAAGATGGCCGCTTCTGGGCGATTGCTACTTACAAGCAGTCCAGTTGTTCACAGTAGTGGACCGAATTGAGCGTTTTGCCATAGGGCAGCAGCTAATAGTCCCTGACAGCCGTTTAAACCGTTTCGCTATCATTCACCCACGACCGTTTGGGCTTAACGTTGTCGTAAGTGACTCACTTTTCATCGCCAGTCACCATTCGCTTCAGAAACGAGTCGATTTTGTTGCGATTTAGCAGTGATTCGCAGATGAAAATTTGTTCCATGAGGTTTTTTGTGTCAATTCGTGTGGCACCCAAATATCAAGTTTTTTTTTTGTAGCCAAGCTTTTTCAAATGCCTTTGAACGTTCATGTGACTTATATTTAGTTCCCGGGCGATGGCATGGATGCTACTATGGCGGTCTATCTCGATCGCTTCCTTGATTTTATCGACTTCTAAAGTATTCGAGACCTCCATGTTCGACGCGTAATGCTGTCAAAAGAGCATAATACTAGACACTCACAACTTTTAAACGCCGTAAAGTATGCCCACATACGACAAACACCTATCCTAATTGAAAAAAAGAGCGCGAAATACGAAAAGACTTTTGTTACAACCTATTATGATAAACTTAAGTTCTTAGGATTAAAGTATATATGATAGATAAGCATCAAGAATCGAGTCGATATTCGTCTGTCTGTCCAAATTTGACATTTTCTACGTAAAGTATTATAAAATATTTCTTATAAGCTCAGATTGAACCACTAGAAAGTGTAGCCCCCATGCAAATCTGTTGAAATTTTTTGTGTTCTTGTATGAAAAAAAATTTTGTAGTTGTTGTGTATGAAGCTAGAAATAATATAATATTCTTTAATCAAATAGATCTACTAAAATGGGTATTACCCATAAAAAAAGTCACGTTGATAAAGACATAAATTTCTATCTGGCGTACGTATGCACAATAAGAACTTAGAATCTATAAAAGATAGAGCCTTCAACTTTATATATTTAGTCTCTTATATTTCCTTCTGAGATAAGTAAAAGTTATTGAACGTACCAACCCCTCTATAAGGTATAGTACTCATAAAAACGCGTTTGAACAATAAAAATTTTGTTTTCTGTTTTAGTTAAAAATGCCAAATGTTGCTTAAAACTTCAAACAAACAAACTGGTATGTTTCATTGACTCTACAAAACGAAAAAACAGCAGGTATCTCTGCCTAATAAAATAAAACACCTTCCAGACAATACAGCGAGTTGTACTTGAAGTCTTATCAATGGGCTTAGAAATCTCATCTTTTTGCTCTTCATAATCATTTTGGTTATGATATGTTCAAGTAATATATATTACACGCTTACTTATAAGAAGATATTAAACATCTTCACATCTTCACCAATTTTAAGCCAATCTCTTAAAGACAGGCAATAGGCTGCATATGCATGTAGAGGCAGACGAACTTATGCTGAGATAGACAGGACATGAAGACGATTATGCATAGCTAAATCGACTCGTTTTTTCTGGATATTTAGAAAGACATCAACTTTATGAATCTCTAATAATTTATTTATTTAAGGCATTGCAAACGTGGCTAGAAGTATAAAAATTAAGCTAATGTATCCAGCTGATGGAAAACTTTCTGGTATATGACTGATATATCTCAAGATGAAGTACTTTCATAAGTTTCACAAAAATTTTTTTTATATTTTTAATTTTTCTGTAATTTTACTTTTTAGTTCTTTTAGCAGTAGCCCAACCACCACGAGGCATGATTACTTTCTATGAGGGATGAACCTCACGTTCTAATTAAGAAGTTCTAATATTTTTTTTAGTGACACTAAATTAAAGAATATATTCAAAATAAATAAAAAAAGATAAATTTTAGTTTAAAATGCAAAATTTTGCATAAAACTTCAAATAGAAGGAATAGCCTCAATGCCTCAATTATGTCATCCATTTTTTTTTTTTTTTTTTTTTTAGCAAAAACAATGTTGTTGTGGTTTAGTTTAGTTTAAAATTAATAATTTTTGTATCTTACATCAATCTCAATAAATTATTTAGAAGACAAAAATTAGTTCTTGAATACTTCTAGCAAAATGTCTGTCCGTCTCTTACTATATATATACTCTATACGTCCACTAAATAACACTTAAATCAATAAGAAAAATATATATTATTTTGCTGTGAACACGTAAAGCCAATATTAATAAACTTCAGCGTAGTTCAATACATTGAAACAGTTGGCAAATACTCATAGTAAAGACTTCGATTAATGTCAAAGTATACGTTTATGCGTTACTCGTTTGCTAGCTGCCATTCTAACAACCCATGACTCTACAAAAACTGCTAAAAATAAATAGAAAAAAAAAAACTTACAATAGACCCACAAAGATTTGACACCAGCGCACAAAAAAATAAAGGGTTTTTTTCTAAAAAATTTCAAATGCAACACGACGCGGCAAAGATATTTTTCACTTTAGATACGACGACACAGCAAAAAAAGTTTTATCCTTTTAGAGAAAAAGTATTTTTATTTTTTTTTTCGATTTTTAATTTATACACTACACATATAGTGTGTTGATTAGGTTTGCTGGTTTTAATAAAGGCATTGGAGATAGCACTAAGGATATAAGGAAAGCTGTATATGTGCCTCGGTTCATGCAGTATTTGTTTCGGATTTTTGCATGACGTGTCTTTGTTGAAAATTCCATTCGTAAATCAAAATTTAAATAATTCTTAAAAAAATAAAAACTATATTTGATTAAAGTATAAAAATTTCACTTTAACGCTTTATTTATAATTGTCAAAGCAGTTTTTATTATAATTTCTTCATAATATCTTAGATCAATCTTAAAGTGAATTTCTCAAAATGAAGTACTTTCTCTTGATCTGCGGTAAGTAAAAAAATGTAATTCTTCATTAAACCAATTAGAAAATTAAATGTTTAAATTTTTCAGTTTTTTTGCTTTTTAATGGCGCAAGGTCTCAGCCGAAAAAGTGGGAACACTTTGATTAGAATTTCTGCAATAAATGTTTGTGACTAAATTCTGAGAAGATGCTTTGCTAGAATTTCAAGTAAAAATTAATAAATGTATATGGTAAAATAATATGGCCATTAATGCCTAAATTTTGTTCGTACTGATTAAAAACCGGAGACTTTAAATGGGAATGCAAGAAAGTCTTTTAGTGGCAGCCGCTAAACCGCAATGGGTCACCTCAATGGTTGTTTCAAAAGTTGTTCATGGAAAACAATATTAATGCAAAAATGATTCCAAGTAGCTATGATGGTTTTATATGTATGGCTAGACAGAGCATAGTTTGATAAATTAGTGACCTTTTGAATTTCCTGCGCAGTAACTTTAGAAGAACGACTTGATATATGCTATTAGGACTCTGCAACATCAATTTAAATGCTTTAGTAATGGTTTAGAGAGCTCCATTGTGGTCGTATCAGTATCAAGTGTTGCCAGTCAAGTGATTATCGGATAGTACAAAAGAGGTCATCGTCGATAAAAGCCGTGCAATGATGTTGGCCGATCAGACAATGGAATTGCATAAGGTGGCTTAGGCTGTAACATCTCAATTGAACAGCCGAGTTATCCCCAAACGTTTGAAGACGAAAATTTGGAACCATTGCTCTATATGGACCAATAACAAATGCTTCAAGAGTTGTCAAAAGAATTGGGTATGAATGAGTCGACAATCAGTAAACACCCAATTGTCATGGGCTTGACTCAAGAGCATAGAAACTGTGCGATATATGAGCCGAAGGCGCGCAACTTCCGAATGCGATTTTAACGCTTGTGAACAGCCCTTTGAACATCAAAAAAAGGAAGGGTTTTCTGCATTACATTATGACTAGGGATGAAAAGTAGATCCATCCTTCGCAAGGATGTTGATTCATGCCATGAAGTTTATGCTTTATATTTGGACAAGACCTACTAGGAAACGCTGAAATGGGAAGTACTACTCCACACGCCGTATTCTGCAGACATTGCTCTTTCGGACTACTTTTTCCGACCGATGATACATGGCCTCTCACAGTAAAAATTTACTTCATGGCAGAAAGTAAATGGTATAAGAAATTTCTCTAATGACTTTTGGAGGTATATCTTCAAGTGTACTTAGCTGCATATATAAAGCGTATAACTGAAGCGTATTAAGCAAAATAAAAGACCAACTATTTTTTTTTCACAATTCCAGCGTATGTTTTTAGCGCGAATTTCACGGCCATGGTCGTCGCTGCAACACTTCTTGGCCCGTTGCATCGTACTTGCTGTTGTTGTCGACATTTTCAACTTCAGCCGCTAAGTGTTGCCAATGTTAATCGAACTTTTGTGCGAATTTGTTGCTGTTCAATATTGCTCAACAGAGTTTGTAGCTCACGTACGCTGCACGTCGTATCTACATTCGTTTGCACAACTTCGAATAGCAGACATAAAAACAAATTACTCTGAATCGTGTCGTCTTTTTGTAACTGTCTCACAGTCAGTGTTATATCCTAGCTCAGAGCCACAATATGTCTGCATGTCTGTCTGCTGTGTAAGTGGTGCTTAAGCAGGATTATGGATAAAAATTGTAAATGGCGCACTTTGACTGTGTCTGTCTGTCTGTCTGTCGGTCTGTTTCATCTGTCTCATCTGTAGCTGTATCTGTTTTTTCCTACATTTCCTACATTAGTATGTGTGACTCGCGCCATTTCCGGTGTTATTGCGCGAAACGGATGCGTTATTGTTTTTGCGCACAAAATCTCCTACATTTCGCCTATTAACTACTCTATTCGAGCAAGTTTATCAATATTGAAAAGTTGCGCGTTTATTTGTGCTATTTATGTGTTCATGTCTATTCGAAAAAAATCGAAAATAAAGAGGTTGCACAGACATAAAAATAAACTGTGCAGTCATAAATAAGTTATTAGTTTTCGAAATGGTTATGCGAATTGATCTTTCCATTTTTTATAGTACGTTGGACAGTCTATTTGCTTGATAGACTTCGCCAATTTATGTTGCTAGTAGTCTATTGCAAAAAATTCAATTTTATTTATTAAGTTGCAAAAAGTGGTTTGTTTTTGTAATGGTTTGTAAGCAACAGTTTTTGACGAAAAATAATATCATTTTAAAGGTATTCTTATTTAGATGCGCAGCCTATTTATTTTATAAAAATCGTTTGACTGTTTTGCGCGTAAAAAGCTTTTAAAATCTTTACTCATACAATGCTATATAAAACTCACACACAGCCTAAGTGCTTAATAACAGCGAATCATATTGTGTTATTTTCTCCAAAAAAGGGAACGAAAAAAAGCAGAAGGTTAAAAAAATTTGTGAGCTATAACAAAAGTTGTATTTTGTTAAGGTTCTTCGTGATCACAAAAAAGATTCTGTGTGATAACGAAGAAGATTTTGTGTGATCAAGAAGAAGATTCTCGTGATCACGAGGAAGATTCTGTATGATCTTAGAGAAAGTTGTGTGTGATAACAAAGAAGTTGCTGTGTAATCACGAAGAAGATTCTGTGTAATCACGGAGAAGATTCTGTGTGATGACGAAGAAGTTTCTGTGTGATGTCGAAGAAGATTCTGTGTAATCACGTAGAAGATTCTGTGTGATGTCGAAGAAGATTATGTGTGATGTCGAAGAAGATTTTGTGTGATCACAAAGAATATTCTGTGTGATGTCGAAGAAGATTCAGTGTGATGACGATGAAGATTCTGGGTGATCACGAAGAAGATTCTGTGTGACGTCGAAGAAGATTCTGTGTGATGACGAAAAAGATTCTGTGTGATGACGAAAAAGATTATGTGTGATGACGAAGAAGATTCTGTGTGATCACGAGGAAGATTGTATATGATCTTGAAGAAGATTCTGTGTGATCACGAAGAAGATTATGTGTGATGTCGAAGAGGATTATGTGTGATCACGAAGAATATTCTGTGTGATGTCGAAGAAGATTATGTGTGATCACGAAGAAGATTCTGTGTGATGACGAAAAAGATTATGTGTGATGACGAAGAAGTTTCTGTGTGATGTCGAAGAAGATTCTGTGTGATGACGAAAAAGATTATGTGTGATGACGAAGAAGATTCTGTGTGATCACGAGGAAGATTGTATATGATCTTGAAGAAGATTCTGTGTGATCACGAAGAAGATTATGTGTGATGTCGAAGAGGATTATGTGTGATCACGAAGAATATTCTGTGTGATGTCGAAGAAGATTATGTGTGATCACGAAGAAAATTCTGTGTGATCACAAAGAAGATTCTGTGTAATCACGGAGAAGATTCTGTGTGATGTCGAAGAAGATTTTGTATGACCACGAAGAATATTCTGTGTGATGTCGAAGAAGATTATGTGTGATCACGAAGAAGATTCTGTGTGATGACGAAAAAGATTATGTGTGATGACGAAGAAGTTTCTGTGTGATGTCGAAGAAGATTCTGTGTGATGACGAAAAAGATTATGTGTGATGACGAAGAAGATTCTGTGTGATCACGAGGAAGATTGTATATGATCTTGAAGAAGATTCTGTGTGATCACGAAGAAGATTATGTGTGATGTCGAAGAGGATTATGTGTGATCACGAAGAAGACTCTGTGTGATAACAAAGAAGATTCAGTGTGATCACGAGGAAGATTCTGTATGATCTTAGAGAAGGTTGTGTGTGATAACAGAGAAGATGCTGTGTGATCACGAAAAAGATTATGTGTGATGACGAAGAAGTTTCTGTGTGTGTTTCGAAAAAGATTCTGTGTGATTACGAAGAAGATTCTGTGTGATCACGAGGAAGATTGTATATGATCTTGAAGAAGGTTGTGTGTGATAACAAAGAAGATTCTATGTAATCACGAAGAAGATTCTGTGTAACCAAGAGGAAGATTCTGTGTGTTCACGAAAAAGATACAGTGTGATCACGAAAGAAGATACTGTATGGTCACGAAGAAGATTCTGTATGTTCATCATGAAGAACATCTTGTGTTGTAATGAAGATGATTTTGTATGAGCACGTAGAATATTCTGTGTAACAACGGAGCAGATGCAGTGTAATCATTGAAGAGATTATATGTGATATCAAGAAAGATGTTATCTAATAACAAAGAAGATTCAGTGTAATCACGAAAAAAATTAAGTGTGACCATATAAAAGATTCTGTGTGATCACGAAAAAGGTGCATTGTGATGAAGAATGAAGATTCTGTATGATAACGAAAATCAGGAAGAAGATTCTGTATAATCACCAAGAACTCCACCTATATTTCTAAATGATGGAAAACTAGTTTGGCATGCATAGCTCGTTTGGGACCCGGAACACCAAGTTTTCAGAATAACGATATCTAGTTAACGAACTAGAAATGTCACTCATATATTAATCTTCTTGGTAGATGTGGTAGCATCGAGAAAAAACGATTGGAACCTGCCAGATAGCAACAAGTACTTTCTCAAACAACTCAAAAAGAGTTGCAACTGAGCACCTAATGGGAGAACGAACATAGGAACTATTATGCGGAAGTACTATTACTATTACTCAACACCATGCGCAACCACTACTGTAGAATACGTTCAGCAGTGAACCAAGTCTTACAATATTCGGTTGAACCCATTTGGTTTCCTCGCCATTTGAGCAATGAGTTGGCAGACGATTAAGCCGGAATTGGATTAGCACTGCCAGTTACTCCTGTGGTGATGCATATTCATAAATTTCTTCAGATGCAATTGGTCTCCAAAGCAATATGGATGATCTATGAACTGGAGCAGATGCATGAGCTCATATATTTTCAGGATCAGAATATTGACGAGAAACCTAACGGAACACTTTAAACGAATATGAGTCACCTACGGCAAATATACAATACCCCATATGTGACTTTCTTGAAGCTCTTGCAAAAATCAGCCAATTTCGTGATAAATTATTCTATGAAGAACTTCAATGGTGAATTGGAGAATCTGGTATGTTTCATTAACTCTACAAAACGAAACAAAATGTGATACCTGCTGCCTAACAAAATAAAATACCTTCCAGATAATACAGAGTGTGGGCTGTTGAAGCTAATATATATACTTGAAGTCCTTTCAATGGGCTTTGAAACGGAAAGCCTCAACTTTTTGCTTTTCAAAATCATCTTAACATCTTAACATCCAATTTTAAGCCAATCTCTTAAAGACCGAGGGCTGCATATGTATATACAGGCGAACTGATTTATGTAGAGATAGACAGGCATAAAGAAGGACTTGAAGACGATCGTGCGTAGCCAAATCGTCTCGTTTTTTTTTTTTCTGCTGTTTAGAAAGTTATCAACTTTGTGAATCTCTAATAATTTATTTATTTAAGGCATTGCAAACGTGGCTAGAAGTATAAAAATGAAGCTGATGTATCTAGTTGATAGAAAACTTTCTGGAAAAAAGCCAAAGCAAATTTAATTAAAGCATGATAGTAGAATTAACATGCATCATTTAAGCTGTAATAATGTTATTTCCACTGTACCTCAAAGATCTTCTATAAAAGCCATTCTAAGCAACGCTTTCAGAACAGTCTTAACTGAAATATCTCAAGATGAAGTACTTTCTTTTATTTTGCCGTAAGTTTTAAACACATTTTTATTAAATTTTTTATTTTTTTGTAAAATCTTAATTTTTAGTTCTTTTAACTATAGCCCGTCCACCACGCCCAGTTCCTATCTTTGATGGATGAACCTTACGTTATATATATTTTTTTTTTTTTTTTGGATTGAGTATTTAGAAGCTGTAATACTTTTAGTGCCACAAAATTATAAAATGTATTCTGAATAACGAGACATCGAAAGATAAATTCGACAAAACAAGTCACAGCCATATTTTTTTGTCTAACCTGCAAGTGAAGACGTTTCGAAATTCTGAAAAAAAGATTGATAAATGTTTACATTTAATAAAATCGTAGACTTGAAATTTTTGACTGTTTGTGCGCGTATCACGTAAAAGCCGATCATTGTATTTCTGAATCGTATAACTGGATATTAAGAAGCTTTATTGTGAAGCTTTATAAAACAATGTCCAAGCTTAATATTAGCTGAACACTAACGCTATTCAAATGGTTTTTCATTGCCAACGCTATTCTAACCTATGCAGTGTGCTACTCAAACTGTACGCAGTTCAATAGCTTCAGACTGAATATGCTTTCTTCAGCAAAACATTAGACACACAAAATTTTATTGAATCATAATAAATATTCCATTTCGTTGCACAAACCGAATTACTCATGCAGCGACAATATATCAAAATGTCACTAAAATATGCAACATGCAATACAAACATTACAAACTAAGAACTTAAATGCCACAACAACGTAAACGAAGAAAAATTTCAGAGAATTTAATATCATCCCAAACTGCAATTTCAAGTATGAAATTCCCGAACGCCAACTGCACAAAAAAAAAGAAATTAAATTAAGTTTATTGACATATTACTAATTAGACAGAACATGACAGCGTATCAAGATTTATAGCACCCGATAAGAAGCAGCAGCAGTAGACAGTAGTTGTATAGCTTTAGGCATAGTTCAGTTCAATATGCGAATGAGTATATAGCTCAGACTCTTATTATGCCCCAAAGTCAGATCAATGAACGCATTCATTTTAATTGGAGACGCGCACAAACACAAACAGAGAGAAAATTATTTCGATTGCAGATACTTAGTGTATATTATGTGAATGTGAAGTGTATGAGTGTGTGTTTGTTGGGTTGCAGTGTAGTGTTGTGAAGTGTAGTGTATTTATAGGGCATCAATACAACGTGAGGGGAGCGAAGCTGTATATGCGCCACACACTCTCTCCTTAGACAAATGTTTACAAAACCGCCGACATAAAAGTCTTTCACATTCAATATCTGGCTTCATGTTTGCTTTAGTTCTTTATTTCCATACATCTATGACATAAAATATGAGGAAGTTCGTTTGAAAGAACTCACTAAAGAATCAAATAAAACCGAATATTTTATACACTACAAACACAGTTTTACGATTAAAATAAATTAAAATAAATAATAAAAAATATTTTTATACTAATGGAACTTTTTGGAAGATTCAAAATTCTAGTAGTTGTAGACTTTTTGCTCACCAATCGAAGCTTATTGAATCCTGTAGAATCTAATTAAAACTTATCGGATTAAGTGTACTGTGACAAACTCTATAAAAAATTGAAAACACCCTACACCATTCCAATAACTGCAGCGCATAACTAGACTAATTAAATGCACTTTTAGTTGTAAAAAAAGAAAATTTGTCGTAAATCTCTGAGGTCGTCGCCGTCGTCTCCACACAATAAAAAAAATAAAAAAATTTCAGCTGCGTTTACAAAATATTTATTTTTCAATAATACAACGATCCGCTTTTTTTTATCACAGTTGATAAGATTATTTTGAGCAAGAAAGAACGAACGATTTTTTAAACTTACAAGAAATTTGTTGGCGTGTGCCATAAATTGATTGTAAAACAGACAAAATGACATTCATTGCTTTGACATTTCAATTTTATGCGTTTGAGCGGTAGGCAATAGCTTGCTCCACTGAGCCATTGTCTGAAAATATAAAAATTTTTTATATTCAAGGTATTCTCTGATTTATAACTAAGCAGAACTAATGCACTTCTCTTGTATCATCGAACAGACAAAGTTTTCAACATGTTTAAATATTCAAATTATGGCAAATGTTGTTTCTAACAAATTCCAACATGTCTGCTTAATTTTCGACAGAAGTTCAATAAATCATAATATTTTAGAATTTATGTGTATACTGTTTTGATAAGCTGATTAATTGTTGTTGTGTGGTTTTTCTTAAGTTAATTATGTGTGAAAAACAGTGCCTTGTGTGAAAGGAACGCTATCTGTTGGCGAAAATTTATGGCAGAAGGAAGTAGAGATTGGAGTAATGTTAATGCCTAAGCCCCATGCCGGGAACTTAAATGCAAACATAAGAGGCAGAAAGCGGTTGGACTTTGCACAAAGCAAAAACTTAGAAGCAATGACCAGCAGAGTCCGACTTGTGTTGATTTTGGCATCCAGAAGGGAATACCCCACTATAAGCTTTAGATCGCCAAACACATGGCCCTCTGCTCGGATTTCTTGTTCTTAATTTTCATGCTCGACGTCGTTGCCATAGATTATGCCATTAACTAACCGAAATATAGACATGAAACTCTTAAACGATGCAATGTATCCTGACATTGAGATTCAATCTGACCAGAGTATTGTCGATGCACTAAAACTTTTCTCCGAGAAGATCTAAGTATCCTCTGCTGAAGTCTAAAGATCGCGCTCACGCCCTGCAAAGCTTACTGAAATGGCCGTCAACCGTCTACCAGTCATGGCCGCATCTAGGAAGCCTACTTAGTCTAGTTCGCGCTGGCGCCAGTCGGTTTGAATGCCAAGTAGGAAGAGATCTCTCCATACCTGGTCATTCCATCGAATGCCCGGTCGTCCTCCAATCAAATTTAAGCCCCCCATGTAAACCATGCATACTGGAGCTCTTTCATTCATTCGAATGAATGATTATTGCCTTTCGAGAGAGGGCTTTACTTCTCATTTGCTTGCTCAGTCCAAAAAAGCGTCTGTTTGCAACAGTGATTCTATGCCTGATCACCAGGCTGACGTTGTTGTTGCTGGTTATCTCGGATCCAAGATAGACGAAGTTTTCTACAAAACTGAAGTTGAAATGCTCCATCGTCTCTGACCATCCAAGACACGATGGTGGAGTGCGAGAAAACACCAAGTACTTCGTCTTGTCCTCATTCCCCGCTGGGCCCTTGAGCTGAGACTGTTTTTCAATCTCTGAGAAAGCCTTGCTGACTCGACGTTCCTGCGTGCCGATAATATCGATGTCAGCGGCGTAAGCGAGCAGCATCACTTCCTTTTGAAAGATTGAGCCCGACATACTCTGTATGTACGGGCACTGGCGTAGGATGTATTCCATTACAATATATACCATTTTCAAAGAAACCCATTCGACTTGCTTCCATCAAAAACGCTTTGATGTTCGGATGCCCGTGCAGCACAGCTCAAAGACCGATTCGAGTTAGCATCAAACGAAGAGGAAGATGCTTTGAGACTCTCCCTGTCAACACCATAGCTAGACATCTATAAGATGATGATGGAGAGTGCTACCCGCACAGTCATCGCAATGATCTCCAAACCTAGCAAACCGGAGATGGACTCTGGATCCAATCGGCTGATTAGTCTCCTGCCTTCCTGCTTGAAAGTTTGTGAAAGATCAGTCATTTTGGCACCATCCGTTCGCCATCCGGTCTGGCCACAGCATCACCGACTTCATATTAAGAGCTGTATTGAAATGGCATCTTCATAAATATCGACCCGGCATTCGATCGAGGTTGGCAACAAGGCTTTCTGAAAAAAAACATTAAAAAAACTGCCATCATAAAGTCAAACTTGGACCTCATATCCAGATACTGAATGTTAGATGGTCTCTACAAAATTAACGAAAGTTAAGATCATTTACCTGTGCATTTATCTGAATAGTGGCCTCACCTTCATGTCCAGGTGGTGATGTAGCGAAGTAGGTTGTGCTGTAAGAACTGGCACCTATGCAGCAAACGCAAGCTCTTCTTGTAGAAGCAAGTTTGACCCACTACTTCAATGTCGAAACGACTAAGTTATAAAATAATTTTATTATTCTGTTTGATTTCTTTTATCTTCTCAAGTTTAAAAAATAATAAAACCAATTCAAACCATATTTTAATAAATAAAATCAAATAAAATCGCAATTCCCTAATACAAAGCTCAGAAGATGAACATCAAAAATGCTTTAAAATTCTCAAACTCAATCACAGATCAGAACATTATACAACAAGAAACAACGCGCATTCAATATAATTATGCATTAAATATGCTCAAGACGAGCGTTAAGCATTAAATATGCTTCTACTGTTCGAGCGCGATGAAGAAATTTTAATAAGCCAAATAAAGCAACGAAGATGCTTCAGTCAAAATGAGCAGCGAAGATATTATATATGTAATAGAATTTAAGGTAAGTTAAGCAAGAACTAAGAGAAGCTTTTTTATGCATATTTAAAGTAGAACAAGACACTCATAATAGACAGCTATACCCCACTCCTAAAAAAAAAGTGAGCTATGCTACAAATAAGTATGCTACAAATAATAAGCATAGTGAAGCAGAGCATTATATATACATAAACCAACAACAACATTAAAAGAAAAGAAACAAAAAACAATCAAAACCCCCTACAAATTGTTGTTATCGTTGTTGTTGTTGTTTTAGTAATGAAGCTTCAACTCCTGTTGCTGATTTTTTAGACAGACACAATACATTGAATGGAGAGCTAGGGAGTTTTTTTTTCAACATACATAGGTGAGCATACACTGAAAAAAGATGGTATGAAGAATACAAGAAATAAGTATTTTCTTTAACTTCATATTGCTACCCAAAAATTTTTCTTCAGTGTATTTAAAATAAAAATCTGAGCAAAAAAAAAAAAAGACGTACAACCATTAAATGTGCACAAAGAGAATATGCTAAACACTCACCAAAAAAAAAAATCAAGAAATATTTTAAATTACAAAAAATAAAAATCATTCTTCATAGAACAGCCAACGCTGCCATGCTGCCATGCTGCCATTTCTGTTATTTCTTGCCCCACAAAGTCCTGCATCATGCTCAGGATAATATTCAATCGCTCCCCCAAAAAGCAGCAGCGTTCAACTCAGCACTGTGTCTCTAATGATGTGTGTGACTTGCGTTGACTGCGCTCTATAAGCCAAATGTGCAGCATGGAGGGTGCTTAGATGCTGTAAAGGTGTGCTGAACATTAAAAAACGGCAAACAAAAAAAAAATAGCTGGAATGCGCTTCACACTTTAGACTAAGTGCTTTCTACCAAATAAAAAAAAGTATAAATGAAGAGGAGCAGAAAAAGGACTACAAAAAAGTAGTAACTCCACAGCCAAACATTAAAAGCGTTCAAAGCAAACGTTGCGTATTAAAATATTGCAAATTGTTTCTTTTTTTTTTCTCCTCCCGCCGCACCAAAACTTGTAGTTAAGCTTGACTGGCTAAAAAAATTTATATATCGATGCAGCCGATTTTTATTTCTTCCCTTACCATAGCATTTTATAAGCTACTTGTTTTAATGAACTGATTTTTAATCGTCGAATATTGATAGAGCACATCATGTAGGGTGTACTGCTTGGCTGCCAATGCAGACAGTTTATTATAATGCTTTGTTATATAGCATACAGTGGGGTAGTAAAAGACAAACGATGTGTTTGATAAGATGATGTGTTGTTGTTTTTTTTTTTGATAATAATGATGCCTTTTCGGTGGGTTGTTCTCATTGCTGCATGGCTGAGATAATGTTATGCTTGTTGAAGTTTAGATTCAATGACCTGTAAAATGGTTATGCATATTGCATATTCTATGTGGAGTTTTTTTTTTTTTTTTGTAAATGATTGCACATTTTTCATTAGGTGTTGTAGGTGTAGAGTGTAGAGTGGAAGAAGCAGCATTCAAGTACTTTAAAATTTGTTTTACGAAGTTCCCAAGGCAGTCGTAGTTCAATCCAAAAAACAGAATCAGCTTAATGGCGGTAGCCACTTGATCACAAACTGAGGAAGAAAGTTTATCTTTGAGATGAACTCCTAGAATTATATCAATGCAGCTGAATCAGCATCAGCAGAAGTGCTAATTGTTATAAGAAATACATGCCTCATAAAAAAGATGGCTAAACCACCATAGTCATCACCAACAAACAGCCAATATTCATTGAGGAGATGACGGATGGGAAAAATCGAGCTGTCCAGTGATCAATACCAGGCAAAAAATTTAAGATTCACACGTTACCAACAAATATTAAGAAAAGGACTTTATATATATAGGCTTACAGAAAGACGAATGGTCATGGCTATATTAACTCTTCTCACTGTGTTGATCATGCATATAAAGGGTGTCCCAAAAATAACAAAAGAAGTAATTTAATTATGGTTATCAATAGAATAGCATATCGATGTTACGGGATAAGGTGAAATGAATTATTGAACTACAAATATATGAGTTCTGAACTTTCCAAACAAAATCGATGATCGATGATGCTTATTTACATATTAATGCTTGAGGTATGGACTTAGGTCGTGACTGACTAGATATGCGAAGATTGTAGAGCTTACTTAAAAACTTCCAGACTGGCAAAATGAATCAACTGCAGAGCATAACTTCATAGGTGAGTCTATCTGCCTCTTTGAAAACGAAATCTTGGAAACTATAAAAAATAAAGCTGTACAATTTTTACATTTTATAGGTATTTCTAAGTTAAAATATTTCTGATAGCAGAGGCATAGCCGCAAAAGCAATTAAAACTACCTGATGTTAATGTTAATGAGGCATTGCAAAATATTCTATTGCATCTAAATATTTATCGATTATAATAAAATATATAACAACTATCTTGTATGGCAGAATTTGACACCATACTAGTAGCTCTTTTTAAATCCTTCAAAGCATTTCTTTTCGAAAATGATGTCCATGGTTTATACGGCAAATGTTCACACTTTTAAACACAAACAAACCAACGAACGTGTGCACAGCTCAAATACCTCTAAAAAAAAATCTATTTTAAAGTGTTTCATTGTTGATTTTTAGTGTCAATGAACTTCATATAATGTCTCAAAGCAAGTAAAGCGCTTAGTCAAATAAGCAAATTCTGTGCTGTGGTGCACTAAAAAAGCAACGCCCCACAAACAAAGCCACAACAAAGTGCGTACTTTTTTTTATACTTCTTCTTCTTTAAGCGAATATTAAAAAAAAAAAAAACACTTTTTGATTTTAGAGGACATTGATTATGTGTACTCTAAACAGGATGATGATAATAATAGCTGCTGTGCATGACGATGACAAGAATGATGCTTTGCTGTTTGATGATGATTATGACAGAAAGTTGCTGATAAGCTACTCGTCGGATGTTCCTGCTGCTGTTGATGAGTGTGCCATGTATACTATAAAACCCCTAACACCACCACCGCCCACTTATGCAAGGCGGTAAAAAGGCAACAAGGCACGTGTCAACATTGCAAAAAGTAGATTTAATCAAATGGAAGTAAAATGTGTAAAAGGTGGAAAATTTCCGCAGAAAAACCAAACCGAACCAAACCAAGCCAAGCCACACTGAATGCACAACGGCTGTGCGGAAAAATGAAAAATATGAAAATGCAAAAGAAAAAATCATGGAAGGGTCTTTAAATGAGAATGATAGCAACGTGCGATTGTTACGCGGCAGCACTAAAGAACTCAAGAGCTGTCAAACTTTGCCGTTACGACTTTTCCAAAAAAAAAAAACACAAAATAAAAAGGCATCAAATCAACTCTTACGCAAAATCATTTTTCGGCATGACTAAACACTTAAATATAATAATTTTTTTTTTTCTTCCAATGCGCAACATTTTAAAGTCTAAAATCGATAGCACATATGTGCCGCACAAAAGTTTACAGCTGGCTGTCATATGATACTTGCGCTATTTAGCAAACCTCCTACCAAACACTTGACTACGCCCAACTCAACTCAAACCAACCCAGCCAAACCCTACTTAAGCAGCAACTCAACCCCACAGTAAGCACAACTTATGCTAATTTCCATATGGTCAACCCTTTCGCTCCAAAAAAGCGCCACCCAAAAATGTTTAATTTGCCTCTACTTGACTCAGCTGCTCGCTCTCATAGTTCTCGTTGGCTGCTTGACATTGCTAATTGTATGCTAAACGCTTTTGTGTGCCATTCAGCAGATTCTCCATCCTTTTGAATTTGTTCTGTGTGAATTTTCGTCCTGAAATTTTCATTTTTGTCTCATATTTACGCTTTGACTCTCCGCTTTGGCATTGGGTTTCAGTTTCATTTCGTTTGACTTTATCACATACGCATAATAGCTTTATAATGGTTTCAATTGTGGTCGTTGGGGCGGCTTTTGTTGTGGCACGGTCGGTCTTTCCACGTCTTAATTGATTTAGTTGCTGCAAAAATATGTTGGTTAATATGTAGTAGAATGCCTAACATTTTTGGTTTAAAATTCTTGTAATGCAATATCTTAGTTAAAGGAGTAAGGAAATTGTTTTATAGCCAACAAATTTTGAAATCAAGCAAACATGGAGAGATGTACAGACAATTGGATATGTTTAGTTCTTTCGCATCAGAACAAACTAGTGACGTGGTCTGATAAAATATCAAATATTGTAAAACTAGACTTGAAATACTTCGTTCTCGGCTAAAGGAAGGCAAAGTGGGAACGTATTAACGCGTGCTGGACTCTCTAATCGATTTTATATTAAAAAGTGTTAATATAGAATAAAAGAGTGACTATTGTACCACCTACTTACTGGCCTACTGACGACTAAGTTTTTTTATTGTCATTACTTCATCTCTGCTCAACATTCCGTGTACTTTGACTTAAGCTTCGACCACACAGCTTTGATCATGAGCGCAAACATGATAACCAAGAAAGTTGTTACAAAACCTAAATTATTTTCAAAGAATGCTCAACCTTTCAGTAGTGGTTTTATATGTCAATCCTCAAATAATTGGAAGAGATCTACATAATGCTGTAGAAATTTGAACTAAAAATGTTCATGAAGCGGACACTTTTCTAAGACCAACATTACTCCCTTTGAGGTGCATGAAGTGCCTGAAAATGGATGATCATTCGGAATTATTTACTATTACATGGAGGTGAAACATTTGAGCCATATTGGTTATTACTTCATCATAAACATGACACAACTATTATAATCCTCGAAAGAAACAAAAGATGCTAAGAGATCACTCCGACGAGTTTTATTGGGAATGTATGTCAAAGAACTAATAAGGCTTAGTCGAAGGCATTTGTTAAATATTATTTCAACTTAAACTGGCTTGTTACTACCATCAATAGCTTAGAGATTCCTTAACGTTCCTTGTCAAATGGAACCGCCCCTGAACTATTTAATACCTTGTGGGATGCAAGATCGAATAAGAGCACTCATAATCACAAAATCTTTTGGATATGACTGAATAGTGAGCAGAGTAGAAACAACATTGTCGAAAAAGCAAATTTTGTTTCTGATGATGGTATCGTACCATAGGCTTTATCTGGGACCACGGGCATTTTAGGCATGGAGTCTGCCTCAAGACTTGTCTCAAGACGAAGTTTACTACACAGTTACTTCGCCCTAGTGTTGGTTGAGCCTCTTCGAGGAGTCACGCAGTAGCTATGGTTACCATTCAAATGTGGGTAAAGTTACTTCAGAAGCTTGTCGTGGAGTTGCGTTCACAACCAGTTGTTGGGACCCATAGAACAACAGAGGTTTTAGATAGGCCTCGACAACACTTACTAATGAACGAAGTTGGACGTTCAAATAATGTGACTTCGTTTATTGACGCTTACCAATTCTGTGCTCGGTACTGTGGGCTTAAGCTAAAGTCGTAGGCGTGTACGTGAATCCACTTGAACTTTCTGTCTGTAATATCATTGATGCACATGATAATGATCTGCAGTTTACCTTAATGGGTAGCAAGCATTTAAATGTTTTTAACATAATGGGCTTCTTTTCAACCTGAAGAAATTGCTTGCTGTACCTTTCCTTCTCCTTTTTTTTCTTCATATCGCAGGTAAATTCTTACAGAATGAGGTCTCCATTTGGCAGCAGTAATTTTTCTGTTATCATCTTAATTAATTGTTGTCTATAAAAAAAGAAGCAACTAATCCTATATCCTAATACATTTAAAAGTTTACAACACCAATTAAACAAAATATTTAAAAAAATACCACATGATAGAACGAAATCCTTCACATTTCAATCCAGAACAAATTGTGTGAACGAAATTCAATGCGCATAATAAATTATTTCCCAGAAAAATGAGACGAAAGAACAACAAATCTTGTAGTACAAATCTTTCGACAAGTGGTAAGCAACACATTAAGAAGCACTTAAGCGGCAGCTGAAAAAAAAAAGAAAACTGAAATTCTTTTAAAATAAAAACATTTTACAAAACTCAAAGTTATAAGCCAAAAGGCAACACACCTACGCTGAAGGATTAAAAACGATGACTTGACAGAAAGTCAAGACGTCAGGCAACCTGCTGCTGCTGCTGCTGCATGAATTTTGAAATAATAATAAAACTGTAGCACAGTGTATTGTACTAAAGAACAGCAAGCAAACCACATCAAAGCCAGCAGACATATAGAAGAATAGTAGGTATTAGTAATACTTAGTAGAGTTGGTATGAAAAAGGTATTTGACAGCCGCATTGAAACGCGTCAAACTCAAAGTCAGTCAACAGTCAACAGTCAACGACATCAAAGTGATTTTTTGACATTTATGTATACATATTCGACTATATATATATATAGCTAAAGGCAGCCAGAGCAAATAAATAAACCGAAATTGAGGAAAATCAATATGTGAAAGTGGCAAAAATGCTGCAAGCAACGGAAAAACTACTTTACACCTGAAATGAGCAGGAAATTTGCTGTCAAACTTGATGCCAGCAGAAGTCACACACGGCAGCATTTTGAAGTTGTCGGCGTAGGCGTCGAAAAAGTATTGGAAAAATCCAAAAAAATAAAAGTATAGGAAAATTGGAAATTCAATGTAAGTAGGTGTGAATTTCCTATTTAGAACAAATGAAGTCATTAGAAAGCTGGCAGGCAACATTTTGAGTTGAAATATTGAAGTGCTTTATGTACATATAAAGTGCAACTGTCAAAAATCTGTCTTTAGGTTTATTTGGGATTTATGTGGCATTGCTCTGTGAAATGTTTAAGTACTTCAGCAGTAGGCGATCATACAGCCACAGAATGGTTTCATTTAATGCACAAATTGAATTAAGATTATTAAATTGAATTGTTTATATATAATAGTTGAAAAGTGGATCGTCTACAAAGCCATCATCTGAGTCACCAATAGTCATGTTGAAAAGCAAATTGCATCCAAAAAGTAGGTTTACAATAGAAATATTTACTACGAATTGCTGTCACCAAATCAAAGTTTAAGTTCGAACAAAAACTACTCCCAACTGGCCAAATTGAAGTTTCACTTATAAGAGTAACCACCGATAGTGATCCATTGAAGTTAAGATTGATAAGCTTCAATATCAATTAATAGAATTTTCACACATTCTTGAATGTCATTTTTATGTTTTCATAATTTGTTGAGTATTTTATCTATACTCAATACATATCTACAAGCCATAAAACAATTAGAGACTTTGGAATGAAGAGTATTTATATATTGTTCACTGAGAGTTGTGACAAATATCTCACATGTGAAAGAATTCTAAGTATTTGTATAAACTGCAATCCTAAATAAATTAATAACAAACGCTAAGAACAATAAAATTGTTTATGTAATTCAATTAGAAAATTATTTTCCCATAATACATTAAATTAGTTGCATGCAATAGAAAAAGAAACAAAAAGATGCATCTTTCACAGAATTTTCACAGCTCACAACTCTCTTGGGAAATCTGTGATGTATGCCAAAGCAGAGCAGCAGCTGAGCTGAGCAGTTCTCCAAAAGAGGGTGAACTAAATGATTACAGCCGACAGATATTCATCAAGCAGCCAAACATGACATCAAAGATAAAAGAAAAGTATATCCTTTCACTACTTTCCTTAAATATACATCATATAAGGTATGTCTTCTGTCTATTAACTTTCTTATTATTCTTGCGTGACATTAATTACAGAACATCTGTAAGAGATCACACGACACGGCAGAATATTCAAAGGAAAAGAGTTTATAGATTTATCTCCAATAAAATGTGCTGGACTTCTTACCAATGCATATGTCTAGCATAAGTTGTTTCAATTATGTTCCATACCATGTAATTCGAGTAGTGTGGGTACAAATTTTTGAAATGTTTCATTTGGGGTAAGCACTGTTTGGCAGCTATTTGTCGAGCGCTGAAGTATTGTATGATGAATGTTGTGTAGACGCCAAGGAAGTGGAATTCATCATTGGTTAGAATTGTTTTTAGAAATTTTCTGTATTTATATATTTAGTATTTAGTTACAAGTTGGGACAACTAGAGCCAGATACAAAAGCAAACAATAATAGATACAAATTAATAGACTTATTAATAGAACAATTAGGAAATAAGTAGAAACAAACAGAGACAAAGGCAAATCGATAGATCATTAAACAAAAAATAGATGAACACATTAATAGAGTGTCAAATAGACCGACGGACGGATGTACATATCTGGAAAAGCAGTGATTTATGCGTTCTGTTCAGCTTTGATATGCATTTATCGAGCAACAGCTTTTATCGAATTTTGAAGGAATATGAATTTAAATTAACTCAATAAACTCTATAATGACTTGACTTAAACTGCCAGCTCTTTTTAATATCGTATGATCTCATATAAAATAACTGTTATGTTATTTAATAATAAAGTTTTTCTTTGCAAATCTCCCAACTAACTCAAGGAACTCTGGAATGGCTTGATTTAAGCTGCCAGCTCTTTAAAATATAGTATGATCCCATTCAAAATAACTATTATACTATATAATGATAAGGATTTTTTGCAAATATCGCCCAATGAACTCAAGGAACTCTAGAATGGCTTGACTTAAGCTGTCAGTCTTTTTAAATATAGTTTATCCCATTCAAGATAACTGTTACCTTTAATAATGATAAACATTTTCTTTCAAATTCTTCCAACTAACTCAAGGAACTCTAGAATGGCTTGACTTGAGCTGCCAGTCTTTTTAAATATAGTTTATCCCATTCAAGATAACTGTTACCTTTAATAATGATAAACATTTTCTTTGAAATTCTTCCAACTAACTCAAGGAACTCTGGAATGCCTAAACTTAAGCTGGCAGTTTTTTTAAATATTTTATTATCCCATTCAGGATAACTGCTATCTTTAATAATGATAAAGATTTTCTGCAAATATCAACCAACGAACTCAAGGAACTCTGGAATGGCTTTACTTAAGCTTCCAATTTTTTTAAATATAGTTTATCCCATTCAGTATAACTGTTTTCCTTAAACAATGATAAATATTTTCTTTGAAATTCTCCCAACTAACTCAAGAAACTCTGAATTGGCTTGACTTAAGCAGCCAGCTCTTTTTAATACAGTATTATTCCATTCAGAAAATGTGTTATCTTAAATTATGACAACTAATTCAAGGAACTCTGCAATGCCTTCATTAAAACTTCCAGCTTCTTAATCTAAAAAAAAAAAATACACTTTCTATTTTCTAACCCAGTTTATATAGCTTTTATTTATTTTAATATTTCAGCGTTAAGCTTTATCAACTACTCGTAATATGAACTATTTAATATGAACAAAGCCTTGCATTCAACTACAAAACCCTTTCCCTCATACTATGAGATAGCTTATTATGTTCCGGTAGCAGCAAAACATGCCATGATAACCATCAACTATCTCAGATAACAAACGCTTTGATACACCTATTGAACAATGCACCATTGTACATGATACCTTAACGCATACGAATCCTTTGACATTGAGAGCACCCACATCCAAACCAATAAAAAGCAACTTCATTTAAAATTTTCTATAGGCCGAAAACAAAGTGAATGCACAAGCATATCTCTATGATACGAGTACTACACTACACAGCTACACTTTGTCACCAAGGCGCCGCTAGTATGTTAACTTTATTGTTTGCAACGCATATCCTGCAGACGCTCAGCTGTTGTCAGCTCCTGGTGCACACCAAAGGAACAAAAAATGAAAAAGAAATCCGTCTTTGTGGCATGTGTCGGTTTTCTTAAGCTTCCGCTTCAATTTTGGGCAAACGCATTTTATCCGAACAAATTTTCCAAACATTTCCTATCATATAGCATACGCCTTCACATCGTCGTTCTGATGATGGTCTTCCCTTGCATGCCATACTCATACAATGTCTGTGCTTATCCATGCTATTCGATTGTTTGCACTTTCAAGTGCGTCAGTATTGTGCACGTTTGTCCTTCGTTTTCTCTTTGTTGTTTTGTATACACTTCGTATATAGTTTGTCGAGGGTATTTTACATTTTTTAGTTAGTTTGGAATATAAAATATTGGGAAGGAGTGATCGAGGATATAAATTGCATGATGTGATAAGTCAATCGAGATCCGAAGTTTTTCTACTCCGTAAAAATGTTAAACAGTTCTTTTTGTATAAAAATCTCACAATATATGGAAGCACCAAGACCATCTGACCACGTCAAATGAAATTTTTCTTTAACAATAAAACTAGTTTCTAAATATCTCCCAAGAATTATTGGCATTTTTTAAGACTAAAATTAGTATTATAGCTACTCAAGATAAATGTTTCACAAAATGAAACGTTTAATATGAAACATTGGGGGATCGACACCGAGAGAAACCTTTAACATTGAATAAAATTATTTTGTACTTATTTAAACTTTGTTTAAAATAATTTAAAATTAGTTTTATTAATAGCCGAATTTATTTTCTTTGTGCCTCTAACCAAACGTTTCATATTTTACGTTTCACATATTCAATTTTTCGCTAAAAAAAATTATTATATTATGTGTGCAGCATATTTAAACTTCGTTTCCAACGAATGCAATGTTTTCTCTTATCTTCCATTTTATTCGGTGCGTGTCCTTTCATATATGAAGCATCGCACAGCAGCAGCAACAACAACAATAGCAACTGAAGTTGCTATCTTTCGTCTACCATGCAGCATTGTCCTTTCGTGCTTATCAGTGCCACTACTCGACGTTCGTACGTTTCACATGCTGCATACTTCCTTGTTCATATACGTACGTAGTATATATATATGTATGTACTATGTCCTGTGTGCCTCAAGTGCAATTTTCAATCATGCAATTTTTTACCGAACATTGGCAACAAACTGCAGCTGATGCTTTTCCGGCTGCAACTGCTGTGGCTGTCGCTTACGACCCTTCGTCCTTTGGCCTGTCCGTACGTACGTACGTACGTCTGTGCGTCAATGCGTCACTCTGTCATTCAGCACGCCGCCGAGTGAAGGCTTTTCATTAAAAATCGTTTAATCCATGCTATCATTTCATGCTGCTGTTTCCTTACATATATATATATTTTTTTTTATTGTATTGATGTGCTCTTGATCATCGTTATCCTGGCAACACAGCCGACCGCCCTTCTATCTTCTTTCGCTGTGTGTGTGCGTGTGTGTGTTTGTGTCATTTTTATAAGCGCTCGCATCTCTCAGCTTGGTTCTGTTTGCGAATTGCTTATTGATGCAAACGTCATTTGATTGTCGTCATTGTGTTCGGCAGCACCATCAACCGCCGGATGTAGACTCTTTCAATTTTTACTGTGTGTATCCTTGCAACAACATCCTTGACATGTGTTCTGCGGTTGAGTGACTGCTGCAACAGCGCCCGCTCAGTTTTTTTACGCCTGATTGCAAGACGCACGCGTGGTAATTATGCGCTTATGCTTACTGCTACTCTAATTATACGGATTGCATTAAGATTGAAGCGTCGATGATGATGATGCGTATGATGTGCTGATAGATTTCATCGCATGCAATCAGGCGTGAAAATAATTATAGGCAAAGGCATCCTGTATGCTGTAAGTATGCAACCAGTCAGCAGTTTTTCTAGTCAAAAGGTGTGTGAAAAATAGAGTTTAATACAAGTAATTTCCATTTTAATTATATGTGGGAAGAATCAGTCAACTGCATGCGGATCAAGGGGTGCGTGCTGTGAAGTATGCAACTAGTTTCGAATGATATACATGAAACAGTAAAATTATTCTTTTTTAGCATGCGATTTCTTGATGTGATTTAGTTCAACATTTATCGAAGGACGTGATAAGTGGTCCAAAGAGCAGTAGTCTATTGATGGTTCTTCGGAACTCATACAGTACCGTTATAATTTTTCATATTCCGTAGAACACATATGCATCGTGCTCTCTCTCTCTCTCTTTCTCTCTGTCTCCCTTTCAATAAATTCAATTACATCCGAGGCCTACTATAACACTTGTTTAAATCTATTCAAAAATTTAATATACTATAAAAAAAAAAATTTAACTAAGCATGCGACGATTCCAAATTTTTCCTATGGAAGCGACTATAAATAGATGTATAGGCACGAGAAAAATTTAGTAGTTCATCAACTCTCGAACAGTTCAAACAAAATTTTCTTCGTAAATCCTTTTTCTGTTACGGAGCCAACGTGAGTAAATAAAAAAAAATAAAAAAAAATAATATAAATAATATACAAAAAAACAATTAAAAAATATATAAAAATATTATTTAAATATTACAAAAAATTTACCAACATTTTTTTTCGAAAAACCAAAAACAAAAAATAAAAAATTCCTACCACTTTTTTCCTAATAATTTCTAACTCTTTCACTTACTCTCTTACTATTTCTCAATCAATCTTTCTCACTCGCTCTTTCTCGCTCACTCTTTCTCGCTCAATCTTTCTCGCTCACTCTCTTTCTCTCTCCCCTCTCTCTTTCTTTCACCTTCTCTCTACAGTTTTCATTTTACACCATCAAATATGTGCTCTATACCAATGTGTGGACCTTGCTATCCAGGCGTATGCTTTGGACCTTGCGGTAGCTGTGGACCGAGCGGCTTTATGGATCCATCATTTGGTTGTTTCTCCGGACGTTTTTACACTAGTTGCGGACCGTCAGGTCCAATGCAAGCCTGCGGTTGGCGTTGTTGTTAAGTTTCTGTTATAAACCGAAGAAGTTTCCAAACAAAAAATTCAGCACATTACACAAATTTGTTAGATGCAAGCTAACACCAAGCTAGCCATGAGTTTTCACTTCTGTAAGTTGTATTAATTTTGAACAATAATGAGCTCAATAATCATATTTAATATCTTTTTTTGCAGTTCTTTTTCCACTAGCTTTTGTTAATTTGTCATCTGAAGATGTTGGCTTCATAAGAAAGAAAATAGGATAAAATACGTACTACTGCCGAGCGAGTTTTTTTGGTGAATATCTAAACAGAAAAATTTTAAAATATTTTTTTTTATAAATATTTTGCTTTTCAGTTTACTGAATATTATTGGCAATTTCCGTGGTCTTCTGCTTGTAGGAGTGTCACGGATTTAATTTATATATTGTCTATATTGGTTGTGCTCCAATATGACGAACAAAATGCATCTGTTCGAGTTATAAACAGTTGATATTATGGTAAAATTAGAATCGAAACAAATATATTTATATAGAAAAACAAAAATATAAATTTTTTTATTGGAAATGTGGACTCGGTGCTAGAAATATAGTTTTGTATATGAACCCCTTTAAAATGGCAGCAGTGCAAATATCTGAAGAACGGCATGTATATCGTGAATCAAATCGGTCTCGAAAGACGAAGCAAAAACTGATTGTCTTGTCCCTCCTATTGTAGCTGGCTGCTTCGCCATCCAAACTTCGATGACAATTCGTCATTCGCATGGTGCGGAAAGTTTTGATTTTAATGGCAGAAGTTAGCAGTTTCTATGGCATAAGTTGGCGCTTAAGAGCGTATGTCGAGGTATTTTTTTTATTAAGCCTGGCTTAAAACATAATAACGTAGCGAAGCGGCTTAAGTGTCGTCGCTTAGAGTAGGTCGAATTCGGAACACAACAACACGAATTAGACCAAATTATTGTTTTAATAAATTATTTATTTGAAGGATATACTCATTGACTTTTGACTTAATCTCATTTTTTTGTATCTCAACTTATTATCTGTGAATCTCCATTGCAAAGACAACCATGTAATCGCTATAAAATTTAAGTACGTACGGCAAAGTCATAATCTCCAGGAAACTCCTTACTAAAATTAACACTTTTACTTTTTATCAGTCAACAGAAAATGAACTGCAAAGAATTATCACTACAAAAGATATTAAATATATTTTCAGTACTGGAATATGCTTATATATATGCCAGACTGTTAGACTTTCTACGAAAAACCACTTGAAACTGACGGTGACCCATACCGCGTTGAGTACTTAAAGGCGCCGAACCGCGCCGACAATACCAATGAACTACAAAAAAACTATCTATTATACGAATATGTATGCGCGCTACTGTTGTGTTTTGACTGCAGAGAGCGAGCTAAATTTGCTGTGGTAAAACGATTCTAAAGTGGAAGCAAGGAAAAACAATTATCTTTTTTTTTTTTTTTGTTTCCATCCATTTTCATTTTGTGAAATATGGCACCGAAAGTAAAAAGTGTAATTTACGCGCAACAGAGGATACACGCAGCAAAGGATACAGCAGGGGCAGCAAGTATTAAGTGGAAGGCTAACAAAATGTACAACTTGAAAATTACTCACGCTCGCTTCTCGTACTTTGCCACTTGAGATCATGAATTTTTAATGTCGGCATGACGCCAAAACTCTCAGCTCAGACCCAACTCAACACAGCTCGCTACAGTACGGCACGGTTCGCAGGACTTGGCCGTATAATGATGACGATGATTAGTGTTAAATGCTGCTCGTACGCTCATTTTAAAATAGTCGTAGTTAATAGTTTGCTTTGGGGAGCAAAAAGTTCAGAATAGAAAATTTTATCTTTCTTTCTTTTTCTTTAAGGATATTTATGTTGCGTGTAGCACTTATTGTAGCTGGCATCTTGTTACATATTGTTGTCATCGTCATGAAGAATTATTATTTGGTTCCACATTTCAAATGCGTAGGCGCCGCAGGAGTCAAGTTCGTTGTTTCGGAGCATATTTTCTTTTTCATTCTAATTTTTCTTTTATTTTGTTTTCTGGCTGCAAAGGACACTCGCAGCACGCGCGCAAGTTGACATGCATGGCATAGTTTATGACCGACCGCTCTTGTCTTATCAGCTGTGCACAGCTAGCTTGTTGAAGGTTGGAGCATATGTCTCTACATAGAGCAGCAGTCTATCTGCTGCAGTTGTTCGGCTTAAATTTGGAAATTATTGACAAGAAATGTCAACGAGTAATGTTTATATGCTTGTAATAGCTATTTTATAGTTCAGTTTAAAAATATTAACATGTGTTTCATATATTTTGTATGGGCTCTGTGATAAATAAACTAGTAGAAGTCCTAGTCGAATGCAAAAAGAACGAAGTCTTTATCTATTACCGTTTCCGAGATCCTTTTGTTTATACGGATGGACAGACGGACATGGCTATATCGACTTCTCTATTACTTCTGACCATAATGAAGGTAACTTTGGAGGTCTCCGACCATTATTTCTAACTGTTACATACATTTGCACAAAACCAATAGGCTCTTGTACCTTTGGTAAAGGGCTTAAAAAACCAACAATGACATAATCGACCAACATTTATCCGTGATAGTTCTTGGGTCAACCATACTCTGAAAGAATATGAAACCTTCAGCCACACAATATTGTAGGTCACAAAAATTAGTTTGACAAAAGCAATCTACAGAATCGATTCTTGATGAAGTGCCAAATTTCAAACGCCAAAGTTCGGAAATAAATACCGAGAAAAAATCCCATAAAAAACCTTGCCGACCCATTCAGCGGCCGAGGTTTCGACGCCAAAAGTCCACCCAACTCCGCATCAGCATGGCCAAACACTCTTTCGAAGTGCGCTCGTGTTAGTATTTTTGGTCCGGACTCAACATGCGTGGCACCCAGGGGCAGGATAATTTTTTCATATGCAACACCGGCCAACACCGTTTCATATATATTTTTTGACATTGTTCTGTATACCGCATCGGAGGCCCTGTCGCTGCGGACTTAATACTTCGAAGATTAAAAGTAATGAAATGAGGCTCTCCACATATCACACCAATGCAACAGTACCTTAAAATTTCTACAAATCACAGATCACAGCTAACGCGCTTTTCGACCTGTGGAAGTAGCTGACGCAATCAGGAAGCTTTCCACAAACAAGGCCCCAGTACACGACAATGACACGGGATGACTTTATGCGTCGCTAGTTACCGAGCTGGTAGGCTATCAAACAGCTCTGCCTGACCACTAATTCGGCTTTAGATATGATCATGGCACAATAGAGCAAGTTCATAGAGTGGTGAACCATGTCTTTGACCTAATGCGTGCCTATTCTTTGGATACTGCCTGATCTTTTTAATAGCTTCACTGCTCCTACCTGGACATATTTTCCCTTACTTTACATTCAAGAACCTAACATCTCCTAACTCTATTTCTTTTCTGGCTAAGATTTGTATCGCTACCTCGGACCATCGAGATTTTTTTGGCAATTCGGACGTACCTACTGTCAGACTCATTAGGATGTGACCTCCGAAAGTGTACCTCCAGTCTAGTTCCTGTAGTAATCGTCCTCCTACAGACCTCGCATGGAAAGGTGAGATCAGGCGGTAGCACCATCATGACTGAACGCACCTGAGGTTAGATCAGGTGTTTGACCTAATCCTACTGAAGCTTGAGAATGCTGGGCGGATACATTACTCAAGCTGTACAATCCTGTGGTTATACCAGGATCTACGCTATGATCTAATTCTTGAACTAACATTGGACCTAGTACACCTACTTGGCCTTGATCATGACGGGCGGTATCACGATTACGGCTGACAGGACGTTGAACGATTTGCGCAAATGCTTGGTCCATGGTTAGATTTTGTGTGTTTGTTTGTGCATTTAGGTTGGTGGTATCGGAGATATTCCGATTTAAGCCGAAGACTTGATGTTCCGCCAATCGGTTGTTTGTTGCTCAGCGGTTGCGAAAAGTATTCTCATTGGTTGTACCGGTCAGAGAACCGAACCGTGTATTGTTATCCGCGGCTTTGCTTCTTTAACGACGTGCCAATGAGAAAAAAGATCGAAAGGGCTGGCAACCCAGTTCGCTTCACATTGGGCCGAACTGACTGAGTCGGTACTTGAAACTTAGGAATTTATACCAATACCTAAGTGTCCGACTCCTCTCCTCACTGTTTGCGGGGTTGACTCAGGATCCCAGTGTCGTCACTCACTGCAACATTTCCCATTAGCGGACAGAGTTTCATCTATCAAACCAAAATCAAATGTCTCCTTAAGCCAGCACCTCCCAATGTCTGGCTGAACAACAACAAAGCAGGCAAATGATATCAGATACCTTGGGCGGACGCTGGACAAAAAGTTGACATTCACGCGGCACACTCAAAACTTAGTGACCCGTTGTCTCTCCAGAATGAGGGAGTTCTACAGACGAAACAAACTGGCCCAGCTGTGAAGTATTTGTGCCAAAACACAACGGACTCACATCCAGGTGATGCAAAGCAAAGCCCTGTGGATGATCAGCGATTGCACATGTTTCGTTCGAAACAGCACGCACCAGAGCGATCTCCGCGTGGAGACAATTGAGGAGCCAATAGGCCGCCACACTAGTCTGTACAGCGCTAGACTGACTACGCACTGCAAAAGATTGGCTTGAACTGTTCCAAACCGGCGGCCGGCTAAGGAGGCGTAATGTCTTCACAGCATCATTATCCACACATCGTTGAAGGCTCAATTTGTTCACCCGCGAAAAGACAATGCCTTGCTCCTCTTAATAATAATCCTATTAATATAATATTATAAATGCGAAAGTTTGTGAGGATGTATGGATGGATGTATGGAAATATGGATATATGTTCCTCTCTTACGACTAATAACCAATTGGTATGAATTTTGGTATATAGATGGGACGATGAAAAAGAACATAGGCTACGTTTTAACAAAATTGGAGGGGGTGTTGCCCCACCCACCATATAAGCTATAATCAAATTTTGTCATATCTTTGCATCCATTTAAGGTACAGAGATATAATTTGGTATACATGTAAAGCTGTTAGTTCCAGTACAAAACCAAACGAGAAAGTAAGTTAGTTATGCTACTTTTTATCGAAATATATGCAGACGAAGTCGCAGGTAAAGCTACTGTAATATACAAGAGTTAAGACCATATTTAGATTGATCACCCATTATTATTTTATTAGACAACAGTAGACTTGAGATATAACATGTTGTAGATCAGCAATTTTGGTTTAATAATTAGTTGTACATGAATAAACAAATAAATTGTTTGTTTCTAGAGGCACAAAGGAATCTTTTAGAATAAGCTAATTTAAATTTAACAAAAAAAATTCTTTATGTTTTTACATTTCAATCGATATTAAGTATTGCATAAAACTGATTATATTCAGAACTATTAACACAAAATAATCGAATGCAAAACTGCGACTGCAGGCAATTGTAGTACGGCCAACTTGGTTCATCAAAGGAAATTGTATTATATACAAAGTCAATATAGAAGACTGCAAGAATGAAATAAAAATTAATAAATTATACATTAATAAATTACACACAAAATGGCGGTACTCATGCAATTAATACTTAATTAAAATCAGCTTTTGTCACTCAACTTAAAAATCTTAAATCGAATTTTAATAAAAAGTTATTACATATTTTGATTGAGTTCAACTGCATTTGATTTTACTAACAAATCATGCATGAGTACCCTTAATCAAAATAACTTACCTTCCCATATAGTTTAGAAAGTTTCTCATCATTTTTCATCTGCTTATATCTTGTAGTTAATAATAAAATATGCGTTTTTAAAACATGCTCTTCACACTTTATGCCATCGTTGAATAATGCAACAAGTAACATATTTATTACTGGTGATAAAAAGTTACCAACACAAACATTTTTCCAATTTTCTACCGCAGCTAAAGTAAGTGACTTATTACTTCTATAAGCAAGTTGTAGTATAATCAGCGGCGTTAATACAGCCGAAGCAATTTCATAGAACATAACTGAACTGATTAGTTGCAAAATTTTCTGCATTTTCCGTTGTAAATTCGATAAGCGATAATAAGTTTTAAATATAAAATAAAATTTTCTTTCTTTACTTAAAATATTTTCATTTAAAAGACTTTCAAATAATTCATTTAATACTTTTATAGCCGTCAATAATAACATTTGGTATAAGAAATATGCCCAACTAAGCAGTTCGTGTACACATAGGAAAAGTGTTAATAAATTAATATTACTTTCAAATAGTCCATAATTTGGTATAAACATATTAAGATAGAAAATAAAACTTTTTAATGCATACATTAGCAGTATTGGGGTATTGCAATAATAATTGAATTTAAATACATTTTTAATAGTGCACAAAATTTGTAACATCTCATTTATACAGCTTACAATTAATTCACTAAAATATTTGCTATGTGTTAGTTTAAGCATTTGGTAGAGACCATAAGTACGCACAACTAACAGAAAACCAATTGCACAATGCAGTAACTGAAAGTAATTCTTAGTGTTTCGCTTAAAAGCATCTAAAAAAATTACATAGTACAACAAATCAAATACGAAGTAATAACTTTTAAGAAAGTAAAGTATTATTTTGAAACATTTTGATTGAATTAAACATTTAACTTTGCGTTTGTTGCGTACATATTTAAAATCACAAAGAAAAAATAGACGACAAATTATGTAGATAGTTGTTGCAATTAGTATGTAGAGCCAGCAGTAGTTGAGACGTCGTTGTTTATGTGGCAACATTTTTGAAGGAACTGCTCAGAAGTTACAATAATTTATATAGCTTTCGAGTGTGCAGTTGTGTATATAAAAATTGATTGCTGTACATTATTTTAATAGAATATTGGTAATTAGTTCGTAATTATAGCATTAGGCAGTTAATATTAGCTGGAATTCCTTTTAGTTTTATTGAATTTTTGTGGTGTGTGTAGTAGCATGTGTGAAGCAAATAATATGAATTGAACTTCCTAGCCCAGCAGCATGCTTAAGTTTCTATATGAGTGATATTAGTTTGAAAGCAAATAACAATTATTAATGACAAATATTTTTAGTTAAAAAAAAAGTCACCTTTCTTCAAACAAACCTCGTTTTAAATAAATTTTCATATGTCCTCATTTAAAGGATTTTGCTTAGCAATCAGCTTAATTATAATCGCAGAGAAAATATCTGCGATAAATTAAATTACAACAGTAGAATCAAGAGTCTGTTTGCGGCTGTATTGCTGTAATATCATTAAAAGTGTATTTTAATTAACTTATTATGGCCTACAACTAAGCCATGCAGGCATATATATATATATGAGATATATGTGTGGTTTAAATCAACGATGTAGTTCGAATCACGAATCGATTAGATATTATTGCTTTTAAATTTTAGCGCTATTTGGGTTTACTGTTTGCATATAGTTTTCTTGTTTTGTTAAATTTATTTTCGCGTTTTTCTTGAAGATATTTAGCCTTAGCATCCTGTGTCGCTCCCATCGGGCGCCAATTTACTGCAATTCTTGTAGTCTCTACCGAAATGTTTTTAGCTGGTGCTATGAATTATGCTTGAGGAAAGCCTAAAAAAAATAGCTGCTCGGGCGCCACAACGGTCTATGTTATATTCCCCATGATTTCTGCTAATATCTATTGTTTCTCGTTGTGATTTGCAGGTGCTGAGAGTTCTGATTGAATAAATCGTGTGAACATAGTCCCTGTTTGGAGGCCACTGTAACACAATCTGTCTCGGCTGGATCTGCCAAAATTTTTGCTAATACTGCTATTACTGCTGAGTTCTTCTTCAATAAGTTCTAAACTATTTGGTCCCACGTGCGCACCTATAACTCAATCTCTTTCGATTTTGCTATAATTTTTGCTAATATATGCTGTTTCGCTGCTATTGTTGATGTGATTTGTACTGCTATTTCGTTAGCTGTTGAGGTTTCTGCTTGAATAAGACTTTTAATCCATGTGATCCCTGCTCAATTCTGCTTGAATGCACGATACATAAGTATCAGTACAACTATCCGAAATCATAGGTTTATATGGATCTGAACTAATATGTATTCCCTACTCGGGAACTTATTTAACAGAGTCTTTTCTGATTTGTCTGTTCATTTTGCTAATACTGCTGAAGATTCTGCTTGCATATGCCTTATTAAATATGTGGTTCTTGCTCGGACACAAACTCTTTTAATTATGTTGTAATTTTTGCTATAATAAGTCCTATTGACTATTTGAGCCATGCTCGGGTGCCAATGAAACAGTTTCTGTATATACTGTTTGTTTTACTGCTGAAGGTTGTGCTTGACTCTATAAACTATTTGGTCCCTGCTCGGATGCCATTATAATACATTCTCTTTTGATATAATGGTGAGATTTTTTCTTCATCATATATTATAATGTAGAACAACTTTATGCTTAACTGTATCTCACTTAAAAAAGTCTGACTTCATTTTGTTCATTTTACCCAAAAACTTACAATCAAGCCGTTATAAGGATCTCAACTATGAATTTTGTAACTTTTTCTATACATGTCTGCGCGCTCTAATTGAAAGTTACTACATTGCATGCAGCAACTTACTCCTCCTTCTCGAAAAAAGAAACCAACTAAGTCAACTAACAGCGTCAAATACTTGAACTGTCAATGCGTTTTGTTGCTAAGCTGTCTAACCTCGATTTCGTGTTACACCTATACAAAATATTTGAACCTACCTTTATGCAACACTTAATGATCTACAACAGAAACTCGCAGTGAACACACACAGACACACACACACACCGACATACAATTCAAAACTGCCAATTGCCAATTGAAGCCGTAAAGTATGCAAAGCAATTTGCCAAGCTATCAGTAGGTGTGCGTGTGTGTGTGTATAAGCGCTTTTCAAGGTTTTGTGTTGTTGTTTTGTATATTTAGGCGCCATAGCTTGCTGTTAAATTTTATGTAGCGCATGCAGCTGTGTAGGCTTACACTAAACACTTAAAACATGAGTTGACGCGTCTGGTGTGGCTTGTTAGGCGCTTTCAAGTAGCTTCTTTTATAAGTCAAGTCACAAGATGTGTTGAATATTTTGTATAGCATAAAAGAAAAATATATATAGAACGGAAGTGTAGTGAAGTGAAGAAGCAGGTATATGCTACGCTTTTCAATTTGAGGCAGCCTGCAGCTTTTTTTTTATTATTGATTCGTTGCTCTTGTTGTTGTTGTTGTTGTTGTTGTGCTTTATATGGTTGTTTTGTCGTTTCCGGTTTGTTGTGCTAATCAAAATGTCTAATATATACAATACCAATGCATACATATACATATATGTATATGTCTGCTCTAAATGCCTTGAGTGTATTTGCATTGCTTCGTTCGAACGATTCTCAAGTGCGATTGCTAACTACTTGAGTGGCTTTTGTGTGCGTGTGTGTGTGTGTGTGTGTTTGTGTGTGTAAATGTCTTGAACACTTTCGAGTATTGTTTGATTTTTCTCTCTGTTTGTATGTGCGCATTGCATACTTACAGGCGTATTTGGCCAATTAGCAGCATTGGCTACTTCCGGCGGAAGTCCGTTTGATTGAAGCCAATAAGCGCCATTGACAACAATTTGCATTTGTATTTGTGTCTTATAAATATTTTATTATCGCTTTTAGTTGATATATATTTTAGATATCAAAAAAAAAAAAAAAAAATACTTATACTAATTGTCTATGGCAAGCTCCGCCATTTGCAATATTCTCACATTTTGTCTATGTTTGATTTTTGCGCCACTTCCGTTTCCGTTTGTTTGTGTCACACGTTGAAGATGATAGATTGCAAAATAAATTTGAATTTGATACTTCAAGCAGCTACTCACAGCGCGTAATTCTGTGTTTTTGGAAATCGATAGATAATATTTCGTCGTTGTGGGGTTGTCTCTTGGGGTTGTAGCAGTTTCGCATACTAGTTGCATGCAGCAACAGCTTCAAGGGATTTGCTGCTGCTGCTGCTACTGCTGCATTTGTAGATAATGGAAAATGTATTTGAAAAGTAAACAATATGTTAATATTATAAGCATTTTTCTTCTTTGGTTATACAGCACACACATGTGGTTTGCTTGTACTCCTTCCAGTTTGAGCGGGTAAGCTCCCTTTAAGCTGCATGTTGCAAGCGCTGGTTAGGGATTTTTTCATAATAATTGTTTTCTCTTTATTTCATACTGCTTGTGTACCTTTGTTTCAATTTGATTTCCCTTATTTTGTTTTCCATCTTTTTTTTTTTGCGAAGATTTATGATATTATATGAAATATTTGGTTTTGCTTTCATTTTGGCCATTAAATTGAAATTAGTTTGGCTGCATGTGTGCTCAGTGATTGATGAAATAGCTTGGAAGCATAGTTGACATATTTTTTTTTATACACAAATCCATGTCAAACCTTTATTGAAAATTGGTACAGGAACTGAGTTGGCAGTAGTCCCCATGGAGGCTACATTAGAAGTAATCGAAGAGCACTTGGATAGTATTAGAGGTAGCAAGAATTAAATTAAATAAAGATATATTAAAGTCAACCTCAGAAGTCCAGGTATACAAGTAGCAATAGAAGTTCATTAGTATCCCAAATTATTCTATTTAGAAAAGATCTTAAAAAGAAAATGCTGAAGAAGCATTCGCCGGTTTTAAGGTTCAGAATTTTCACTCAAATTGTCACTTATCCGAATTCCTCAGCGCAGTGTATAGAAGTTAAACAATTTTACTAATGAAATCCTTCAAGAAATTCCATAAAAGCCATAAAATACAATTTCAATATGCAACTAACCAAGCTTAACTTCGTTTAGGCCAATTTTCTGCAGATTAACATTTAAGAAGTGCCAACTCGTTGCTCATTTCCAAAAGACTAACCACAACAGCTTGATTACAATAAGAAGGCTTTCAAGCAGCAACAACCAATCAACGAACCAACAGGATTACATACTATATTCATGACCTTATATATAGCAACTGGTTCAATGTCATACGCAGATACTTATGTCTGCGCAGTCTAATCAATTAGGACTAGACAAGCAACAGACAGACAGAGCGACAGACAGACAATGAAAGCTAATCTCCGCAACGCGCCATTTTACATATGAAAACTCAAAAGCCACTGCAAAAAGTTAAGAAAGCAAGAAAATCCTAAATAAATCGCACGCTTAGAATTTTACAAGTAACCCCAAAGAAACAAATGCCAACACATTTCGCATGCAAAACGCGACGCGTAATAGAATTTTATAAGAAATAAAAATAATAAAGTCGTATTTCGCGTCTAGTATAATATATGAAATTTGATTTTCTAAATACAAAAGAAGAAGAAACTGTTGTGGAATTTTTTTATTTTATTTTATTTTATTTTAAAAGTGTAAAACTTTGCAGACATTGCGTGCTTTTGAAGATGTCTGGCAAAAGGCTTATAGAGTATTTAAAAAGAATAAACTGTTTGAGAAATTAAACAAAAAAAAAAAAATTAATGTAGCAAGTTGAGTTTGGAAATTCTGTGTTTTTTTTTAAATAAAAATTTGCTCAGGAATTGAAAAAAAAAATTTTTTTTAACATATTTCAGTTTATTTGCACAAATTTGGAAATTTACAGCAATTTTTAAATAAAAATTTGAAGTTCTAAAATGCACAGAAATTTTTTAAATAAAATTCTTTGGATAGATTTTAGTTCTAAAATGCTTAAACATTTTTAAAATAAAAATTTATGCAAAGATTTTAGTTCTAAAATGTTCAGAAATTTTTAGAATAAGATTTCATGGAGAGATTTTAGTTTTAAGTGCATTTGACGTGTTCGGAAATTAGGGGCAATTTTTAAAATAATATTTTATGGAGAGATTTTAAGTTCAATAATTGATTTCAGAAGACACAACTTAAACTTTAGTTGTTCTCAACCATGAATTCGTTAGTTAGAGCTGTCTAACCGTTAACTTAGGTTTTTTAAGAGCATAGCTTAAATTTTTTCACACAAAAATATGGCTATCAATGATCTATGTTGACGTGAAGAGTGTTAATAGCCTTGCATTCAATGCAAAATGGGCAATAATGTCATCTTGCCATAACACAGGCCAACAAATTTTTAACCCAGAGACTAGACCTATCGTACTCAAAGGATTTTATTGCGCTGAAGCCGAATCCGTGCTCGAAATTGCTGCTATATGTCAGGTTTTCGAGATATCCTAACTTAAAAGTGAAGGAAAAAAATTAATGAATGAATGGCAATTGAAAGTACCACCCTTCCCCTTTCCAACCTTTTTGGATTTAAAAAATTTTTTGTTTTTACCGAAATATCGCTATTTGTTATTTTACAATTAAGCGTATTAACCCATCCACAAAAAAAATCGAAAATATTCTCTCTCAAAATCCTTCGTGTATGTCAGGTCTGGTCTCGGAGTAAAGACTTTTGTAACAATTTGTCGGCCTGTGTAATTCACATAAAACTGTTAGTCGCTGAGGATGCATTGGATGCTTTTTCCTAGCTCCAAACACACCAAAATTTATTTGTTTATATAGCCCACGCGTCTCTTCTGATAAGAAATAAAATCTAGCAAAATTTTTAGGATTTAAACTTTTATTATAATCCAACATTTAATCAACTTAAATGTCTTTCTTTCGTATCCTGGAATCACATCTCTGAGTTTCTGTTATTTTTTTTTTTTTAAACAAAATAACTGTGAATGTCAAAAATCCCCAACTTATAATGCAACCAATAGATGCTTCACCCTATACACATATGTGTATGTTCTCTACTACGTCTTACGTTACGTTAAAATTTACAAACAAAAACAAAAACAGTCAATAAAAAACGTAACGTTTATCAACAGGCGAGAAACAATTTAACTGTAAATGACATTAACTACAACAAGAAAACAAAAACAACAACAAAATGTTTATTGAGTGAAAGAGCGGCATAAAGTTTTTGTTACATTTTCCAAATATTCCAAACTGTACGTTCCTATGACTTTGGCAATGAAACAAAAACAACTTATACGCAATCCACAAAGAGCAACAAACAACAATAATATAAAAAAGAGTGAAAATAGTTTTTGCTCTTTAAAAATATGCAGAAAAAAAATATAGAAATGGCAACAAAGTAACGGTAAACAAAACACAAACACAATATTGTTATTGTTTTTATTGTTGTTGTTGTTGACTTAAGTAGTCGTGAGTAAACGAGATGCCAAACAATGGCGCCAGAGCACAAATTGAAATTTTATAGTAGGTAGGTGCGCAAAAGGTGAGTTAGAGCGAGAGATTTAGGGAGAGCGGTGCAGGTGTGTGTGCGTGTGTGTGTGTGTGTGTTTGCTGTAAATGCAATCAATAATTTTAAATATTTAATGTGCGCAGGTGAAAAAATAAGAAGAAGAAAAGGACCGACCAGGAAGAAATGGCGTTTGTGCGAGCAGCAAGGTAAGATAAAAAAATTGTTTTAAAAGTTTGAGTGCATGTGTAGGGGAGTAATGTAAAAGAAATGTAGGAAAGGAAAATATTTGGAGCTTCTTTTGACTAAGATTTTTGACTATGCTTGTAGCAGGTTTCATCAAATGGTTAGTTTGTATAGTTTTGGTAGAATCCCAAAGCAATTAAACTGATTTTGCTGTTTTTTAAACAAAAACTTTTCCATTTGCTTGACTTTAAGATATTCCTTTGAACTAAATTTTTACGCACTAAAAATTGCAAAAAAGGGGAGAGTGATGTGAGAAGTTTTATTTTCTTGCATATTCTTATTCTGACCTTGAATTCATGTACAGCGACTCAGAGTAGTCTGATTTTTGTTGTTTATTTCTCAACGATTTAAGTATTTTGGGTCAATTAATCCGAATCCGAGGGTACAACACATTATTTGGTATTTTGAAAAAATTTGGAATTAAATTGTATATTCTGACCATGGATTCAAATCTAGCAACTTAAAATGCTTAAGAACTAAATAGTCTGATTAGATGTTTTTTTTTTGGGTCTGTATTATTTTTTGAGTACTAAATACATCATTTTTTAGCATCCAAACCTATTCTTCTTAGTTTTTGTATGAAAAAATGCAAAATATTATATTTAATTAAGCTTGAAACGCAGATTTTGCAGTATCTTAGTTTAATTCTAATAAAGTATTCTATTTATGTCCATATCGCACTACTAAAAGGGTTAGCTTCTTAACAAAATCGGCTTCCATTCTGGATTTTTGTATGAAAAATTTTTGTTGTTATTAATTCAGCGAGATTTGAAGTATTTCACAGAAATTCTTAATAATTAATAAATCATTAAAGTCCAAATCGAATCAGTAAATGAGAAAACCTTCCTATAAAAAGTTAAGTCGATATATGTATGTAGGTCCATTTGTCTTGTCCTGAACATCGAGAAGCTGAAGACGATATAAAAAAAAACCTTCTTGTTATTTAAGCTTAAAAGTAAAATTAAGCTACAGAATATCTCGAAATCCAACACACACGTCTGCAGTCTTCTTTCTATTTTCTACTAAAACTTATATTGTCATATTTCTCTATATTTCTGGCTCATCCAAGTCTACCTTATTATCAAAACTCACCTTGATGGAAATGAAGCAATATGTAGAAAAATAGATAATATTTATTTGGCTTAAACATTTATTAAACAATAGTGTAGGGTATTTTTAATTCGTATATTACTTATTTTCAAAAATATTTTATACAAATAAATTTTTGAAATCATTTTTAGGCGCTACTGCCAGAAAATGCGTTCCACATAATAAAAACTCAATATGTTCCACATAGTCAAAAAAGAAAACAAAACAAAAAATTCAAATAAATAACGTAAAGCAGCCGGCAACATCAAGAACGTAACAAAAATGTAACAAAACAAAGCAAAATGTTTACAAAGCAACAACGCTCTTAAAACAGAAAGAGAGGGCGCGAGTATTACTCTTCTATTTGCTTATATTTACAAACGTAACCAAATCCAAACCAAAAGAGATGAGAGCCTACAATTCCGCTCTTCAAATTGACTGTTGCTCTTGGCGCCTATCAAATTATTTTCTCTTTTTTTGCGCTTTGGCGCTTTTCGGGCTCCAACAAGGAAAATTCAAGGAAACTCTTTACATATGTATTTGTTCGTTTTTCTATTTGTATTCGTGTGCTTGTGTGTGGGTATTGCAAATTTTGTCGTTGTCGTCAATGGCGGCGGCGGCGGGTCCAAAAAAATATTTGTCCATTCACAGTCAGTAGTCGTTGCGAAACTTTTGCTGGAGTAACGTGTCGTCGCGTTAGCGTAATGCGCAAATTTTGCGTAAAATCATCTACGTTAAATTCGACGTAATTGTCTTACGTTACTACGTTGTCTAACATACGTTTAACGTAACGCGTGTGTGTTTATTGCGTTTCGGTGTGAGTGTGCGTGTGTGTTAATGTAATGTTTCATGGCTTACGTCGTTATGTGTTAAAATATTGTAATTAATTACGTTGATTAGCAAAAAACGTAAATTTTGCGATTTAAAAAAGAAAAATACTTTTTAAAAAAATTTTGAAAAATATAAAAAACAGTTTTTAATTTTTTTTTTGTTTAAAAACAATATTTAATTTGAACAAATTGTTGAAAAGCGCGTTTTAGTGATTAAAAAAAAAATTATATTGTTTATAAAAATAATTTATTAACATATAAAAAAGGTGAGTTTTCTTCTTTTTTTTTTGTGTAGAATTATGTCTTGCTATAATATTTTGTATGTAAGTCGAACAATTTATTTGAATATGTTTCAACTGTTTTTTTTTATATTAGACTATTTATTATAATAATTTTGTAAAAGTTTTCTTTTATACAATCTCTTTTAATACCCTACAATTGCAATATATACGAGCAAATGCAAATCTTTTCTGTTCTCGTATGTCGCTTTTAGTTTGTAGTAACAGCTATCATTAGTATAAGCTCATAATTTTGAACCATCTGCTTTGTTGGGTTCATATCTAAAAGTTGTTGAGCACGGCCATGCAAGTTAGATGGACGAACAGGCAGCAGGTGAATGCTAAAATTCTGCTTAAATGCATCTTCGAAGCAGAATGAAATCAAGAATCCAACGCATTAGAGTTGATATCTTGGACAGCATATACTGATTTCTGTCCGTCCGTCTGTCTGGCATTCACAGCTACATTCAATGACTGTCAAATTTAAACTTAATGATGCATATTGCTCAAAATTTGAGCGCAGTCTTATAAAAGGTGATCATTTCCTAACAATTTAAAACATTATTCATAGCACCCAAATTTTTTATAATTTCATTATCGCTTCCAATAATTCGTGCTAGTATCTCATCATGCTCAAAAAAATGCGCAGGAGGTTTTTCCATCGTTCCAATTCTCATATACATACTTTGGACAATCTATTAGTTCCAGTTTCTTGAAAAATTCAGCTTGCAAAATTTTTTTTTTTTTCAATTTATTTCTTTTTTCTAGCTTGGAGTGTCTTCATCAAAAGTTTCTCCATTTTGGGAAAGTGAATACGTCTGATTCTGGCATCCACTTAAGAAATTTCATATACGTAGTTCTACACTTCTTTAGTTGAATTGTCCAAATTTAAGTACTCTGTCCAGATGATCTTTCACTTAAAGCGTGCATGAAGTAATTTTACCTCCTTGTTCGATAAATTCTCTCTAGATGTCTCGCAGTGTGTTCTATCAAGTCTTGAAGCTATGCTTTAACCTTTACCTTAGTAACCATTGTATTTGGGTGTACTCCAATATTTTTTACCCGAGAAGTACATTTCGTGTATGTTGATAGGTTTATATTTTAACAACATTTAGTTAAAAACAAGTAAGGAAATTTCAGTCGGGCGTAACCGACTGTAAGAGGCCCTGTACCAGTTCAGGTCGCCTAACAAACCCATTAAATGTTTCCCGAGCATATGACCAAACACATGACCACTTCTCACTGCGCGAATATGAATGAAAAGAAAAGGGGGTCGTTCAAATTCATTTGCTTATAAAATCGTCATTTATTATCCGATTTTGATGAACTTTTTTGATTTGGGCTAAGAAGAACGTTAGCTTTATACTGGTGTACACAATTTTTTGTGCCGAAGAAATAGCAGTACCTGTGGCATGGTTTTCTTCTTACAGCCACTATTTTTTACAAGGTTCCTCTAGTTTTACTGTTCTAGTATGCGTTTAGGCAAGTTTAGGCAGCCAAATCTTGTTAAAATTTTTAAAGAATTAAACAACAAACTGTTTTTAATTTTTAGAACTGCAAACAAATTGGAACTTTTCTATTTGCACTCTACGAAAAATGATGAACTGCTTCAAAAAAAGTGTCTGCAATCCCCAAATAATGAATTTAAATTAAATAGTTATTTTGGTATCATAATCTTCATAAAACTTTTGATTTTTGCAACGCTGCGGCCAAAGGCTTCTTTTAGCGAAGAAATTTACATTCTAGTAGCTAGTTGATGTTGTCTATAAGAAGTTTTAACATGGAGTCCATATATTTATTTGTATCGTCGTTTGTAATTGCTTCCCATGCCTCCATTATTTTGTCCTTAAATATAATTTTGGAGATAATGGTGTATTTTCAGACCCTGCTTTCGAGTAAGTTCCACCAATGTTCTATAGGACTGAGGATCTGTTCACACCAGACTGTGCATGGTTGACTTTCTGGAACCAAAACTCCTCTTTAAACCCACTTGCTGAGCACTTTGCAGTAAATTTTTATTTTAATTCAAATGGATTCAAAAGATTTCAGTTTGCCAACATCATTGGTTACCATGCAGCCTCGAACCATAAATACGCCTCCACCATGATTCACTTCGAATTATCCATTTGAAACGAATTGGCCCACTTCTTCCAGCAGAAAAGATATTGATGCATTTCCTACAGCAAGAAAGGACATCATTTCATATGTGAAATTGCGACACATGAACAGAGATATAGAGGACAATAGATAAGATGACGTCAAAAGCAAAACGAAACAAGGAAGAAAGCTGCAGTCGACTTTGATCTACTTCGAAATACCCAGTTCCCACATTGAACCTTAAATGTGTTCCTATCTACATCCGTGAAGGATATTTTATTGCAATTAGTATTAGATAAATCAAATCAGAGCGACAACAAATAAAAGCTGAAAAGAGTTCCAGATGATAGCTAAGCTTTCAAGTGTACTTTCAAGCACAGCCCGAACCTCTAAATTGATGAGGCACCCATGGAAACAAAAAGCCACGCTAGAGTGTCTATGTGAGCGGGCATTACTTCACAGCATTTGGAAGTTCGACTTATAGAGCAGTAGAAAAATCTCCAACCAAGAACTGTCATATAAAATCTTGACGGATATTAATGAAGATGGTTCATTCTGATATCAATAATGACTTTGTCGAACAATGGTTGCTGGATCAAGTAGTTTCTCACAAGAACAGGTCCCCGTAGTAAGCTAAGGTAAAAAATTCAAGCCATGAAATAGCGGAGAAACAAATCACAAAGCCTGACCAAACTATAAATGCGATTAATAAGAAGAGCTGCAAGGATACGCAAGCACCCGGCAGAAGCAACATCTTCTTAGAAAACTGAGATGGCTCCATTGAAATCTATTGCTTATATACATTGGCCGTTGTGATTGAGAGAAGGCCCAACCTTATAAGTGAACTGAGGCCAGAATGATATATTATGAAATGGATGCATGCAGCTACCGCCTCATGAACCTTGATGTTGGTTTGTTAAGATCTTTTTAATTTAATAAAGAAGAAAGTAAGTTGGTAAGCAACACCTCAGTAGACACCAGAGCCACCTTTTTTAAGGGAAAAACATTTTTCTTTCTTTTTTATCGAAGAAAGACACCGCAGCCATATTAGTGGAACTAGTAAGAAACAATTTTTCAGTGTAATATCTTTTTATCTAAATCTAAAAAATTATTTCTAAATACTACTCGGCTATTAAATTAAAAAAAAAGAATGTATATATACTTTATTTTCTGACCTTGAAGTCTTTTTTGTTTCCCAATTTTAAACATCATCAAACATAAGTCAATAATTTAACAATTATCGAAAAAACCGGCACAAATAAAAAATGGAAAAAAAAAACATTCACTACTAAATGCTTCACTCTACGCAATGCTATATAAACTGAACAATTTGTTTGGTTTTTTATTTTAAAACCGAGAATTTTTATAGCTTTTTAATCAAATTAAATAGCAATAAAATTGATTTTAAAGGCCGGCTAGCGTGTGTGCCAACGCACTTTAAGAAACTAGAGCAACTGCAAGGAAAAATAAAATTGTTTAGAAAAAATTAAAAAAAGAAAATAAATTTAATAGGAGAAAAAAAAAAGAAGCGCAAAAATCATTAAGATAAGCAAAGCCAATAAGCGCCAGCACGACAGCAAACAAATCCCATAGCGCCTGAGCTAAATTCGAATGGTCTTTCATTTACAGTAATGTAGGGGAAACATGAGATGACGCAGCTTGGTTTGTGGGAGCGCTAAAGAAGTGTTTTTGCGCAAAGAAAGGGTTGAACGGCATGAGAATGGGTTAAGCGGAAATTTTTTTACTAATGACCTGCATTTCTATTTTTTTAAATAAGAATGCATAATGCAGTATCGGTGTGCATAAGTCTTTTGTGATTTGTTTGAAAATTAATTAAAATTGTTTCTTTCTTTCCATAGGGAAAAAGGGTTTTTTAAGTTTATGCATAAAGGTAGAGGGCGGCAAGGTTTACAAGGAAAAAAATAAATTAATGAATCAGTAGAAATATATAACTTTTGACAATCAATAATAACAATAGGCATTCAAATGAAATTTCGTTGCTAAAATATACTTTTCCTCTTAATTTTGGGTCACTAAGTCCACATTCGCCTTTTTTTAATTGGTTTTCGAGAGGTACTATTAATCAAGAAATTCATGTTCGAAAAATAATGTCTCGTAGCTGCAAATTATAATAAACTCTATACAGAATGTATATAAAATTGTTTTATTTTTAAAAAATTGCTTATAAAACAAATTCGCGTGACATCATCTACCGATATAACCGAGCTTATCAAATATTTGCGGTATCTTCAGTACTTTGAAGTCATTCATTTGTTTTCAGTGGTGATTAATTCAATTTGGTTCATTTGAAACGAGAGACTAACAGAATGAGTCAAATCGAAAGACATTGAACTAATACAAAGTCTATCGCGCATCACTTTTATTCATGAACAGATATCGAATAATTGATTAATTAGTTTTAATCATTCAAAGAGAGACAGTCAGTCATGCAGGACTCTAGTAGAAAAGTTGTTTCAGTTTTAATTCAATTTTTCGAAATAGTTTTAGTGTTAGGAAATGTTTTAAAAAGTTTTCTTAAATAAATTAAAATATTAAATAAAATTAAATAAAAAACATAGAATAAAATAAAATATAATAAAAAACAAAAAAAAAAATTAAATGGTAGAGTAAGAAAAGGTAAATCAAAAATAAAAAAATATACAATATTATAAATTCAATTGAAATAAAATAAACTAAAACAAAAAAATATGTGCAATTAAAAACAAAATAAATAAATAAACATAAAACAAAAATTTAAAAAAAAAATAGCTAGAAATAATACAAAATATAATAAATGCAATCATAATAAATTTTATAAATAAAAATATAATAAAATAAATTAAGATATAAAAAAATTTTTGAAAAATAAAATAAAAAACAAAAATATTTAACTTATATAATTATAATAAATTCAATTAAAACAAAAAAAAATGAAAACTAAACAAACTAAAAGAATAAAGAACGAAATCAAATAATAATAAATTTTAAATATAAAAATAAAAATAATTAAATCAATATATAATAAATTCAATTAAAATAAACTAAAATAAAGCAATGAATAAAGTAGAATATAAAATAAAATATAAAAAAAACAAAAAGAGAATCAAAAAAAAAAAATGAAATAATTTAAATAAAAAAAAAAAAAACTAAAATAAAATTAAATTAAATAAAAAAAACTAAAATAAAATAAAATCGAATAAAATAGAATAACAACAAAAAAATTAAATAGTAGAACAATAAAAAAAAAACAAAAATAAAAAAATATACAATATAACAAATTCAATAGAAATAAAATAAACTAAAATAAAAAAATATGAGCAATTAAAAAAAAATTCAATAAATAAAAAAAAATAAGATAGAATATAAAATGAAGAAATCAAAATTTTTAAAAATAACTAAAAATAAAAGAAAATATAATAAATGCAATTAAACTAAATTAAAATAAAAAAAATTAATACTAAAATTAAAATTACGAATAAAATAAAAAAAAAAAATTAAATAAAATAACAAAATATTTAACTGAAAAAATTATAATAACTTCAATTAAAATAAAACAAACTAAAATAAATAAAGGAGGAAATCAGATGAAAATAAAAATAATTAAATCAAGAATATTTAATAAATTCAATTCAAGAAAAACAAAAGAAAAAACAAAAAAAAAAGAAATAATTAATAAATAATAATAAATAATAATAATAATAATAATAATAATTAATTAAACTAAAATAGAATTAAAAATAAAATTTAAAAAAAATGTAACTAAATAATATAATAAATTCTATCGAAATAAAATAAACTAAAAAATTTAATATAAAATAGAACAGAAAAAATTAAAAACTTCAGATTACCGGTGATATATTCTGATCTGGATCCGTGTACGATTTATTGTAATTAGTGTAAGATACAACAAATAAGCTAGCATTCTGAAGAATGAATAGGAAAATCTAAATAAGACTTCTCTTATAGAATAAAATTGAATAAAATTAAACAAAATTAAATAAAATTAATTAAATATAAAAAATTATAAAATTAAATAAAATTTAAAAAAATTAAATAAAATATGTATAATTAAAAAAAATTAAATAAAATCAAATAAATTTGAATAAAATTTATTAAAACTAATACAATTAATTACAGTTAAATAAAATTGAATAAATTTAAATAAATTTAAATAAATTTAAATAAAATTAAATAAATTTAAATAAAATTAAATAAAATTAAATAAAATTAAATAAAATTAAATAAAATTAAATAAAATTAAATAAAATTAAATAATATTAAATAAAATATGTATAATTAAAAAAAATTAAATAAAATCAAATAAATTTGAATAAAATTTATTAAAACTAATACAATTAATTACAGTTAAATAAAATTGAATAAATTTAAATAAATTTAAATAAATTTAAATAAAATTAAATAAAATTAAATAAAATTAAATAAAATTAAATAAAATAATAAAATCAAATAAAATTAAATAAAATTAAATAAAATTAAATAAAATTAAATAAAATTAAATAAAATTAAATAAAATTAAATAAAATTAAATAAAATTAAATAAAATTAAATAAAATTAAATAAAATTAAATAAAATTAAATAAAATTAAATAAAATTAAATAAAATTAAATAAAATTAAATAAAATTAAATAAAATTAAATAAAATTAAATAAAATTAAATAAAATTAAATAAAATTAAATAAAATTAAATAAAATTAAATAAAATTAAATAAAATTAAATAAAATTAAATAAAATAAAATAAAATAAAATAAAATAAAATAAAATAAAATAAAATAAAATAAAATAAAATAAAATAAAATAAAATAAAATAAAATAAAATAAAATAATGTAAAATAAAATAAAATCAAATCAAATAAAATAAAATAAAATAAAATAAAATAAAATAAAATAAAATAAAATAAAATAAAATAAAATAAAATAAAACAAAACAAAACAAAACAAAACAAAACAAAACAAAATAAAATGAAATAAAATGAAATAATATTAAATAAAATTAAATTGAAAAAATTGAATAAAATTCATTAAAATAAAATAAAATTTATTAAATAAAATTTAATAAAATGAAGTACAAATTATTAGCATTAAAGTAAAAATTAAAAAAAACTTTAAATAAAATTTATTAAAATTTAATAAAATTAAAAAATAATAAAAGTAAAAGAATGGTTTATTTTAAGAATCTATAATTTCTAATGACTATATTACAAATTCTATAAATCAAATGTTTAAATTTAGTTACGAGTTTACTTTATTCGAGGAGTGCAAACAGACAAACCGTTACACTAAATCCTGCCGATAGTGCAAACCGAAATATGCCCTCATAGAGAAGTATCTGCTATTCGATTTTAGCTATTAAAAACAAAAAAAAATATTAGTTATAAAAGCTCATATACAAATACTTACCTACATATTAATTTAAATCCTTTAACGAATTTAAACTGTAAAGTAAAAATATATTTTCTTTATAAACTAATAAGTTACTTCATTTCATATGTAAACACACTTACACTGCCTCTAAAATAAGATCTTGCGCAGCAAACTGTTCGCTCAACAAACTTTCAGCTTGTTTAAGACGTTTATTGATTTGGGATTCAAATTCTGAATTATAAACTTCTGACTTTAGTAAATTTTGCATTTCGCTGCTGTAATTATTTAGAAAAAAAGAAGATTTTTCAATTTATATACCCATAGTCATTCAAGATCATTCATTTCAACTTACATAAAATTTTGCGTTGCAGTTATTACTTTTAAGATCGCCAAGCGTACTTTGTGAAACTTCTGCAAATCATTTAAATAATTTTTCACATTAAATTTTTTCAAAATATTTTCTTGAGTGGCTAATTTTTGGCTAATTGTTTGCTGTGCTTGCTTTAGTCTGCTAATAATTTCGATGGCAATTTTCTGTTCCAAAACATTTTGAATTTTTTGTATATCACTTAGCAGATTTTCTGTTGTACTCTGCGCATTTTTCAAAGCATCAAACTCAATTTTGATGCTCATATATTGCTGCTGACAAGTATCTGTAATATTTTTCAAATGTGCAACATTACTAAAATACTCTGTAGCATTTGTTTCATTGGCTTTTGCTGTGCAGTACTCAACATATTGTAAATGTCGTAGCACGATTAATAGTTGCTGTAAGTTTTTTAGTTGCTGTGGAAAAATATTGGAAAAAATTAATATTTAAATATTTTATAACTAATTAGTTTATTTACCTCAAAACAGTTTTCAGTCTTACAAAAATCTTGCTGCAACAGTTTTTCCTGCAGCCATGTTAGATCGCGCCAAATATGCGGCCATAATTTTTGACTCTGTGTTATGTGCTGTTTAAATTAAATATTTTAATTATGAGCTTTTTTATATATGTCTTCAAATAATACCTCAATATTTTTACCCGCACATGCACTCGCATTTGGCATGTCTACAGCTTGCTTCGGTATATCGGCACGTTTGAAAGGCATTTAATAAACTAAAACAAATTAATTGCTTTGATTTACTTACAATTTCTTCAGTCTTGGCATAGACCAGCAGACAGCATACGAAAATTATAATTCTTTGCATTTGGAACAAACAAAAAACAATGCTCCACACTCGAATAATTTGAGCAAACTAAAAAGTAATCAATATCGCTCAGCATGCTTATTTTTTTAGAAATTTTATTATATATGCTTCATATAAATACTTTTTTTGTTTGCATCATCAAGCTATATAGATAAGAATGCTTGACCTGACTGATTCCAACATTTATTCAGTATAGAAGAAATGTGTAATTTGTGAAAGGCTAGACTGAAAAAGTGAGATTTGTGAACACAAATTATATCTTTAGAGTCTTGGAAATTTGCTTTCATAACTTGAAAAAAATATGTAATCAAAGAAACATTTTTTTCGGTTTGATCTTCATCTTCAAAATTAGTTTAGTTTTCTATACAATATAATACCCATATAATACAAAAAACCCGAGCAATGCCGTTCAAATCTACAAGCTTTTATTATAAAGTCATAAATTCTGATAATGTTGAAAGCCAATTCTTGAAATTTCCTTCCGATTTGTTGTTTTATTTTTTTTATTTGTTGACATTTTTATATAAAAATATACAACAAAAAAATGTTCGCGCAAGAAGTTCTAATTTTGTTTATAAAGATAAGAAAAAGTCGTTGAAAACAAACAAAAAACTTTTGTTTATATATTTTAATTGTTCGACAGCGACCTTGTTATTGAATAAATACACGTATAGCATTTATTTTTATATACGAAGCACATACAAGAGAGTAAGAGTACTTTTGTGCTCTCGTGCGGTGCATAAGTTTTTATATATTTTGGCAACGGAGGTACTCCAAAGCAGAACAATAGATAGTATGAACGGAGGCCTTGTAGTGTGAAATAGGTCGCAAAAAATCACTCCAATTGAGAGGTGTGCGCTGTCAACAGTTTCTTTTTGGATAAACTTTATAGCAGCTAAAGAACTGCCATTTTGTTGCAGTAGTATAATGAGCCATCAAGGTTTTATCTCCATTTATAATGCATGACATCATCAGCTTTCTATTTAAATCGTTCAAATAGCTTGCAAAATGTTTCGAAACATGTTTCACCAACTCATTGGTCAAAATACGGAGAATTTTTATATATGGTAAAATTTGTGATTTTTCTTTCTGCGAGCATGCTCTAAAGTTGGTTGAAGATTTATAGAATAAAATGAAAAATATATTAGCTGACATCTTTTTCTAAAAGTTATGAAACTAATTAAAAAATTTTAAAAGTTAAGTTTTAATATTGGAACAAGACAAGAGAATTTTAAGGAGACAGAAGCAATAGCACCTAATTCCGGAATTTGGAACAAGGAAGGTGTTGGTTGGTCATAGCCCCTCCGATTAACGAAACTAAACAGTAACACGTCTAACAGCCCCATTAACATAAATTTTATCACTGTACCTCAAATGGATGGAAAGATATGTAGAATTTGGTTTATCGCTTGTATGGGTGTTGGGGCATCACCCCATTTAATTTGGACCAATCTTCACACGATTACTTTTCTCGATCCCTGTACCAGAAGATATGTGAAGATATGACGAATTTTGTTAATCGATTATAAGGTGGTGGGGCATCACCGCTTCCGTAGAATAGATTTACTATGCCTTTACTCTGCGCGGGAGTGTATTCGATAATTCTCCAAAATTTCATGGTGATCGTAGTCTGTAAATCACATACATACAAACATACAAACTCACATTAAATTTTATATACATAGGAATCAAAGGAAGGAAAACAGGGAGGAACACTTTAGTCAAGTATGTTTTTTTCCAGATATCCTGTACTCCCGTCTGCCTAAATTTTTATGGGGGATATATTCATATCTCAATTTGTTGTTTCAAGCTAAACTAAGCCACAACAAAATGATTTTCTTACAAAATCCCTGGAAGGTAAAATAATTTGTGTGAAGACTACCCTTTCTAGTGGCTCAATTTGAACCAAAATGAAATATTTTAATCGAATTCAAGTTAAGATATACAAAATTTGGATTTTTAGCTAAAATAAGAAGAAAAAATGTATTTCATTCAAAAACTTAGAAAAAGAGGGGTACACTTAGAGTGTAGTTAGCCCTCTTATTAAACACTACCTATCTGAAGAGGAAATTGGAGACATCATACATACAAACTTTATGGCTTTACCTTTTATAATTCTCAAGTACTTGTTGTTCAAAGTCTAACATATGGACATGTCTATATAGAATTGACTTTTTATAGCGAGATCACCTATTTTATTAGTCACATTTGGATCCTAATGAAGTATTTTATTAGAATTGACGCAAGATGCAACAAATTCTGCGTTTCTAACTCAATTAACAGCTACAACAAAAATTTTACATTAAAAATCCCAGAAATGTGGGACAGATTTGTATGGGAGCTACCCATTCCAGTTGTCGCATTTCAACCTAAATAAAATACTTCATTAGAGTTTAAGCAAAATACACCAAGTTTGGCTTGATTGGTAAAATAAGTAGAAAAACTAAATGTTTTAAATTCAAGAAACTAAGAAAGGAAGGTCAGGTTTCCATGGGTACTACTCCTTACAGTGAGATTGGTGAGTTCATTAAATACTATTCTATCTGCAAAAATTCGAAAACATTAAATAAATAAACTAGAAGGCTCTATATTTTAGTCTCCGAGCTGTTGTAGTTCATAACCAATAGCCAGACAGACGGACATGTCTATATCGACTTGACTTCTTCTTCTTCAAAATACATAAAACTCGCCGCTTCTAACTCAATTAAAAACAATAAAAAAATTTAATTCATACAAAAATCCTAAAGATGGATCGGATTTGTATGGGATCTATCCCTTCTAGTGGTCCGATCTGGAACTTAATGAAATATTTTATAAGGATTAATGTAAAGTAGACCAAATTTGTTGTTTCTAACAAATTTAACAACAACAATATTCGTTTTTTTATACAAATACTCAAAAAGTATAGACGATTTGCATGGTAAGTGTCAATCCCTCTTAGATAGGAGATAGTTAGCATGTTCCATGAATATAATTGATCTGAGGAATGAATAAGAAAATCTATATATAACGTTTCAAAGCCACTATTTCTTAATGTCTGCAAGTGCTTGATTTTCATAGTCAGATAGACGGACATGTCTATATCGGTACGACTTTTGATGCTGATCAAGATTATTTAATATATATTAATACTTTACGTAGTCCTCTGCCTGTTACATACATTTGCACAAACTTAATATACCCATTTACTCTCTGAGTAGTGGCTATAATTATGTTAAAGAAAATATTGATATGACAAAAAAGAAAGAAATTTTGCGTATTATTGAATATTAAGTAATATGGTTAAAGGTCGACTCAATCAAAAGCAATCTATACGCATAAATTTATAAATTTATGTCTATATAGATGCCGTATTTTTGTACAATATTGCTGAATAGTAATGTTGTCAGTGTTGACAGTGTTGATATGAAACAGTGAAGGCAAAAGAGTCTTGAGCGGAAACTGCGTGTATTAATTTGCACGCACTTTGGTATTACTTAATGTATAACAACTTCAAAAAAAAAAAAAGTAATAAATTTTAAGTGAGTAATAATAATACTATTATATAATGCAAAAACCGTTATCGAAAATTGCCAAAATTATTTAATTTAAAATCATTAAATTTAACATAATTTCAAGTATCTGTAATTCTCTTTTATAGCACTTTAATATGCTTTAAGATTTTTTTGTATCTGCAAAAAGACAAAAAAAAACTACTCAGTGGCAGACTTTAATTTCCCAAAAGGTCAGTGTGCTGTGCTGACACTATTTTCTCATTTTCATTCGCTCGATTTTTCTCATTTTCCACGCAGCAATTTCTTTTCATTTGTATGCCTGTCTTTGCTGTCGTTGCCATTTCTTGGTAGTTTTTCTACTTCTTATATGTATATATGTGCGTATATAAATTTTTTCCTGCCTTTGTTTTTCTCCGATGTACTAAAACTAATTGTTATTTTATTGTGTTTGTAATCCAATATTGCAGTAGAGTGAACCGCAAAAGCAGCGCCAGCGACAGCAGCAGCAGCAGCACTTAAAACATTGGTTTCACACGCGCAGCAACACACAACTACTTTAGAAGTATCTCATAGATACATAGTACGCGTATATACATATGTTGTATAGTGTCATGCAAGACGGCGTCGCAATATAAATAAGCATTTGCTGACTTGCTATATATATGTATAGTATATCCTGTGAGATACTCAAGACAAGGCTAAATAATAGAGACAATGAAAACAGGCACAGTCAGTCAGTCTGTCAGTCAGGATACGACTTTGACTTTGTTTATCTAAATGTCTGCTTCGATTACGTAACTTTTTAGTTGGTTTATTTAGTTTTGATAATATTTTCTTAGCATATCCTGTGCACGAAATATGTAAAATAGAACTCGAGAACACTGAATGCTTTGTATTAATTAAATTGACATTAAATTCTATAAATTCAAAACTATTTAAACATCGTGCGATAGAAAATTGGCTGTGAAACTATAAATAAACAACTCACATGCAGTTAAAAAAAAAGTATAAATTGAATTTAAAAAAAAAAATATAAAGTTTTTACACTACCACAAAACTGTAAAGTGAAAGAGATAGCACATGCATAAGAGTGAGATCGAGCAAAAAAAAAAAGAAACACCCATAAAGTAACTAGTATCTAAATAAATAAACCCACAACGACAAGCTCAACACAGCACAACTTTATTCAGTTTAATTCTGTTCAGTTTAGCTGAACTTGGTCTGAATGGCTTGGTTTGGGTTTGAACTACGCTGATGAGCGGTTACATTGGTCGGCTACTTTGTGGTTTGCTGTTAAAGTGAATTAAAAACTCGTTAGAATTAAAAAAACAACAAAAAAAAAATAAATCGGAAAATAGGAAATACTGCAACTGACTAGTTGTGCAGAACACAGTAAAGACTTCGTCAATGTGGTCTTTTTAATGAGATTGTTGCGAGAAAAGCGTTAAACTAAATCAATGCAAAGCGGAAATTCTGTGGAAAAGTTGTGGGAAATGCATTTAAAAGTTTGTCAAGATTGATAGGAAAAAAGAAGAAAGAACTAGTAGGAACACTGTAACTAGTTGGTGCGTCTACAAGTTACCCAATAGACACCATACCCATAGGAAAAATAGTATTTTGTGCAAATTTATGCAGAAGAAGGCTAGGAAGAGCCCATAAGTTCGTCTGTCCGTCCATCTGGCTATTCATATGAGTATCAAGATCTAAGAGACTATTAGCGATAGAGTCTATAAGTCAACAGATCACTTGTATTTAATAAAGTCACCCTAATCTTTCTAACCCTGCCTCTCTACTGGTGCTAGGCACTTAGCATATACATCTACAGCTCCTTCTGAACTTTGGTTTGAAAAATTGTTTATTGATGTACTTAATTTTGCTAGATATACCAACTTTTGTCTATCTAACATTATACACAATATAATAATTCATTTAAGGGGTAGCCACTGTACAAATGTATTCCACTCTACTGGGTTTTTGTAGGAAAAAGTTTTTGTTGTTGTCGAAAGAGCTAAATTTTGTTTATTTTACATCAGTCCTACTAAAAATTCTATAAGGGTCCACATCGTACTACTAAAAGAGTTGGTCCCCATACAAATCTGTTCCAACTTTCATGGGTTTTATATGAAAAATTTTGATTTTTATTATGCTAGACATCCCGAATTTAGTGCATTTTATATACTGCCAGCATTAAAGAGAATTATTGCAGCTCCTTATCTTGCAGGATGTAGTATTTTTAGTTGTATATTAATGAAAGCATCTCCAGTATACAATGTTCCAGCACTCTAAACCGTATATAGTATCTTATCAACCGCACTTTCCAAACACTTATCGTAAAGAAAAAACCTTTACCCTAACAATTTAAACTCAATTGAAAACGAAATTAAAACCAATTCCAAGTTTTATTTCCACTTTATAAATTTTTTCTTTTAAAACATCAAAATGTCATGACATTTGCGCTAGCTTTTTGAATAGTATCGAGCGGCAGCATTTGATTCTGGCTGGGCTGGACATTGAATTGAGTAAAACATTGCACGAACGTGACCCGCTTAACAAATTGCAACGTAGCCAGCCAAGTTGATGTGACTGAGAAGTTGTGGGTGGGTGGATGTATCCTTGAGTTCTGTCGTGTAGTATGTGTATACGTGCGTGCGTGTGTGCGTGCGCGCCAGGATATAAACATTATCGATTTATTTTGCCAGTTTCCTTTTAATTTTGAAGCGCATTGTATGTGTTTGTTTCATTTTCTGTTAAATACTTTTCCCTCGTTGGCAGATAAATGAAATTAGCGACTGTTTAATTTACTTTAAAATTTATCAATAAAAGCCAAACAAGCAAACAAACAAACAAACGAAGTGCAAACTTATCTTAACTACTTGGGCGACTATTTTAATTTGGCTTTTCATTAAGCGCCATATTAAATGAGCTTATCGCATCATATTGTTTGCTGCGAAGTAGCTGAAATGTTTCCCACGCTTTGCTGCTTTTTTACTTTTTTTTATAGTTTTACCTTCACGCAATACTTTTTCGCCCTCAGGTCTTTTTAATGTGCGGCATTTTGACCCGCATTATTGGTTTTTTTAAAGGTTTTTTTATTGAATTTTTCATTTAGCTGCTAACCCGTTTATTATTTATTTAACATTTTTTTATATTTATTTCTTATTTTTATTTTGTAAATATTCATAATTTTGTTTAGTTTGTAGTTTTATGAATTATTTTACGCTAATTCAATTCTTAAAGTAGATTAATTTTATTATGAAATTTATTTGATTTTTCCAAAGACATTTCGAATTACTTATTCACGGTCCATGCTTCTGCGCCATACAGTAGGACGAGGAGTGTCAGTGACTTGTAAAACTTGATTTTCATCTTTCGAGAAAGGGCTTCTGACGTTGATGTTGCTGGTCATTTCGGATCCAAGATAGACAAAGTCTTCTACAACAATGAAGTTGAAATTCTGCATAGTCACTGACCGTCCAAGACGCGAAGACGGTGTGCGAGAGACACCAACTACTTCGTCTTCTCCTCATTCACCGCTAGACCTATGAGGCGAGTTTGTTTTTGAATCTCTGAGAACGCCTTGCTGACTCGCCGTTCCTGCGTACAGATGATATCGATGTCATCGGCGTAAGCGAGCAGCATCACTTCCTTTTGGAAGATCGAGCCCGACATACTCTGTATGTACAGGCACTGGCGTAGGATGTATTCCATCAGAAGATTGAAAAAATCACACGACAGAGCATCGCCAGCATGCAAAGTCGAACGACAGGACGTCGAAAACTTCGATTGTATCGGCATGTCGAAAGTAGCTTTAAAATCGACAAATAGGTGGTGTGTGGCTTTATTGCACTGGTTGACCTTTTGGGTCTGAAGCCACACTGATATCGTCCTATCAGTAAATCCGTATATGGCTTCTACCTATTACACATTACCCGCGACAGAGTCTTATATCCGATGGAATGGAGAGTAATTCCGCGGTAGTAAGCGCAAACTGCAGAGTCTCCTTTCTTAAAGATAGGACAGAGAACACTGAGATTCCAGTCATTGGATATTCGTTCATCGGTAAAAATCTTGCTTTAAAAAATGGTGCATACTCATAACAAACTCTTGATTAACTCTTCTGGCAGTCCATGTGTCAGCTTTTTAACAACCGAATCGACCTCGTTATAGTCCGTTGGCTCAACTTTAGTGGCACCATTAACTGGTGGTTCCGGTGTCCTTCCTCTGTCGTCAGTATTGTGCCCTTCATCACTCAGTGATTCATGTGCATCTGCAGACAGATTTTCACTTTTGTCCTAACAGAAAGTTACTCCGGGTTTAATTCCTTCGATCAGAGGCTTTACGTTATGATAAAGTTTTCGGGATTCATTTGTGTCACATAACTTCTGTACATACTTAAACTCACGCCTTTCTGTTTTTTTTCTTGCGTTTAAAAAGGCATTTCTCCTCTATCCGCGTCTCTCGATATAGTTCTATGACAGCTCACGTTGCTCCCGACTGCAGAGTTCGCTGATTTGAAGTGTTCTTCTCTGCAGTAGCACTGCGACACTCTTCGTCGTATCAAGAATTAGTCACAGGTTTAGTATAACTAATGAACTCCTGGCACCCCTATACATGGAGCGGATGATATGTTGCCACTGCTCACATATATCTTGAGAAGACGGAGAGGTTTTCTGGAGCTGTTTGATCTGTTCTAGCTTGTCGTCGTCTAGCTTTCGTTACATGTTGGAACTTGTGGCGTACACCGCGCCGAGCGTAGTGCGTACCTTGGCTGCGACAAAATAGTGGTGGGAGTCAATGTTGGGCCCAAGTAAAGTACGCACATCCAACTCGATGCATGCCTTCCGTCAATGACAACATAATCAACTTGGTTGCGTCGGTATTAAGCCTTGTGAATGTTGATGTGTTGAAATTTGGTGCTGCCAGCTACCATATGCAGCAAAGGCTAACTTTTCCGACATTTGGGCCAAAGATTACTTTCTTCACAGTTTGGACAATCCAAGCGCTCGTCGAATTTATTTTTAGCCCTGTTCTCAGCCTTGTTTCTTTCGAGGACATTAAAAAACTGGATAATTGCCACATCTCTATTACGGCTGCGGACATTCCAGCTGCATATCCGTAAATCGTGGTCGTTATATCGGTTGCGGGGGTCATCATCATACGGTTCCATCAGAGGCTTCCTTTTTGTTTTCATTGAAGTAATTTGTTTTAAGGTGCCGGGTCCCAAAACCATCGTACTAACCCCCAATCAAAAGTACTTTTTGTCGGCTTCTCACATTTAGTTCACCTCAGAATGGCTTTTTAGTGAGAGAATGGCTTGTAAGTTGCTCATTGTAGGCCTTTCCTTAGTAAATATTAGTCCACAAATTTTCTCACAATGTGAACATCTATTTCTCATATGGGGTATGGTTCTACGATTTCTAAAATCTACACATATGACATCATTTTTAATTGTTCCAAGTTCAACGTATGTATTTTTTAATTTATGCCAAAAAAAAAACAGATGTTTTGCCTAAAGTGCACTGCTTGGGTGTTAAAAGCTTTAAGAATTTCTATAATATAAACTTCATATCAGGCATAATATTAAAAACAAAAACAAATAATAAGCATTGTATGGATAGCTTTTAGTAAACCGATTTCAAATAGGCACCTCTTGGATACAGTGAATTTTGTTCGGACCTGAATGGTGTCTATACAACGTTTGGCTAATAATGGCTAATAGAATTGTAGCAATAAACTTTGCTGCTATCAAATTTGTTTGCTATATAAAAGCTGCCTTTCTATACAAACTTAACCAGTTAAAATTCAACATTAAAAGCGTTAAAGTTGTGCAAATTTGCAAAACAAAAAAAATGTCTGGAGATGGAGATATTATTATACGCGTAATGAACACAGACGACTATGAAAATATCAAAGATACGCTCATGCGCGACTACTTTATAGATGGACCACTGACTAGCTCAACCAAAGCAGAGCCTGAAGAACATATTGAAGCGCTCATAAACGAGGAATATATTAGTTTAATAAAGCATAATATATCACTGGTAGCACTAAAGAATGGTGCATATTTGGGTCTATGCATTGCGGCGCCTCAAGTACCTGAAGATCTCGAACGGAATGCAAAACTTGCTGCAGCGGCTGATACAAATATTTATGGACATATTGCACGTATACATTCATTGGCGGAGGTTGAGGCGAATGTCTTTAAGCGTTACAATGTCGATAAGGTGCTTTTTTTGCATGAATATTTTGTACATCGCGATGCACGTGGACTGGGCATTGGCGCACTGTTGCTGAAGCGTCTGACCGAGTTTGGACGCGAAAATGGTTATAAAGTGCTAATAGCCTTTTGTACTAGTTTCTATTCAGCACGTCAGACCGAGGCACTCGGCTGGGAGTGTATACATTGTATTAATTATGCTGATTTTAAGGATGAGGATGGTAATATTATATTTAAGATAAAGAAGCCACATGTACAAATGCGTACGAATGCTTTGAAATTGTAAAAGTTAGCGAAATAAAATGTTTTAAGTAATAAATAAATAGAAAAAGTTTTCTAAAATTCAATAAAATTTTTCAATACAAAAGCGGACAAATATATTTTTTTTCCAGGATTGTTACTGTCTCTTTTATATGTATATACCAGATAACTTACACTCTATAATCCATTAATATAATCTATTGCAGTCTGAGCATGTATTAAAGACTGTTTTTATTTTTATAAACAAAAAAGGCAGCAATACAAACAGATCTCTTGCTGTTATATATTAAGCTTATCATTCTTATTTTTGGCGTTCATTGTGTGCTTATCTTCTTTGAGTGGCAAGGAGATAAGAAAAGACAAACAGAGAGAAAGTGCTCAAGAACTCAATTTCAGTTTGTACGCCTTGAAAACTTTTTGTTTCAGAGAGAGCTTTAGAGGCCTGAAATGTGTTTATGTGCTTTTCATTTGCTTGTGAAGAAGTGCTATAGTTCGGCACTGGAGGTGTGTACTAGAGCCATAAGTAACCACTGCCGAACTTTCCATTTAATGGAAACGACCGATGTGACCTTGTAACGCCTTTTTCTAGTTTCAAAAGATAAGCCATTTCACTAAAGTAATTTAAAATATCACAAGTATTTTGAAACTGTTTTGTGACTGGCAAAGGTGCTGCTGATCGCATCCTTCCAAATGACTTATCCGTGTAAATTGTTCAGTAAAATATTTCATAAGTACATAGACAGGTGACAAGTATCAGTCCAACCGAATCCAGGAAAAAAATACTAATTGCTGGCAGCGAGTTAGGATAGATTCGGCACCATTGAAAAAAAGAAAGAACTCTGCAGTCTTGTGAGCTCGACTTCCGGATACCTTAAATTTGTATAGGCATATATTCCTCTCTGGTTTCTTCTGTAATATTTTATTGGGACTAGAATAAGACTCATTAAGTTTGCTAATTTAAATCAAGAACCCAACTGCGTTTTTAGGCCCTGTACCGAAGGTACAAGAGCCTATTGGGTTTGTGCAAATGTATGTAACAGGTAGAAATAATGGTCGGAGACCCCCCAAAGTTATCCCCATTATGGTCAGGAGTGATAGAGGAGTCGATATAGCCATGTCCATCTGTCCTTCTGTCCGTCCGTCCGTCCGTCTGTATGAACGAAAGGATCTCGGAAACGGTAATAGAGAGAGACTTCGTGTTTTTTGCATTCGACTAGGACTGCTCCGGAATTTCACAAGTTTATTTTAAAATTTTGCCCCTCCCCCTCTTCCCCATAAAATCACTCCCAAGGAAAAATATTTCTTCAGCACAAAAAAAAATGGAGTATGCTAGTATAAAGATAATGTTGCTCTAAGTCAAAATCCAAAAAGTTCATCAAAATCGGATAATAATTGACGATTTTATAAGCAATTGAATTTGAACGACCCCCCTTTTATTTTCATTCATATTCGCGCAGTGAGAAGTGGTCATGTGTTTGGTCATATGCTCGGGAAACATTTAATGTGTTTGTTAGGCGACCTGAACTGGTACAGGGCCTCTTACAGTCGGTTACGTCCGACTGAAACTTCCTTACTTGTTTTTACATAATCCCTTGAAAAGGGAAAGTTTTATGTGGGAGCTACCTCTTCCGTCCGATATATGGAATAATTTATTAGAAGTGAAGTAAGAAACACAAAATTTCGTATTTTTAGCTACAATAGCATGACAAAAATTTATTTTCATTAAAGTCCAATTTTTTATTGTTTCCAAATTCTAGTTGTTCATACCCAGACAGATGGACATGTCTATACTAAGTTGAATTATTTAAGGAGGTAACCTCTTTTAGTGGTCCAATTGGAACTCATATAATTTATTTTTATTAAAATTGAGGCAAAGTATACCAAAATTGAGCGTTTCTATGTGGATTTACAACAACAACACAATTTTGTTTATACAGAAACACTGAAAGTTGGGACAGATTTATATAGGAACAACCACTTTTAATGATTCGAAATCATGGGCCAAAATTAGTAAATATTATTTTGTTTTTAAATCTTTAATGGATTTATTTGTTGCATACCGCAGACTTTAAATATTATTAAAAAATTTATATTTCTATTTTCAGGTAAGAAGTCACTATATTGAATTTGAAGTTAACTAAAATTTAACGGCCTTGGCAAGTAAACATAATATTCGTCTAAGCTGCTTTAAACACTTATTAATTTAACTCAAGAGACTGTTAAGAGACTCATTTGAAATATGTTAAAACTAACTGAGAATTAAAATTGCCCCGCGGTGTAGCACATATTGTAAAATAAAAGTTAGGGCTGTAGTGTACTCAAACACTTCCTAAGTTTCTTGGTAAACGAATGAATTGTGTAGTTATCTACAGTTAAGGACAAACATACATACATACATTATTTTTTTTATATATATGTAGATGCAGTTCGAGACAATTAAATTCCGTACAGTTTAAGTAGCACATTGCATGTCATAGGTTTGAGAACAACAGTTTGAATAGCCTTAGTGTTAAGTAAATTTTATTTATAGTCTAACATTAATATCTTTTGACTCTGCCGACCTATTTTGATGAAATAAACGCTAAATGTTATTCTTAATAAAACTGAATTTTCTTTAGTAATTTGATTTGGAATGCAATAAGTGGCTTTTACGATGTTCATCAGAATAAAAAAGTTTTTTGTTTCAAAAGTTGCCATTCACAAACTTGCTGAAAATTTGACAGTCACTATATAAAGCATTCTGAGCACTACTGAGAAATACAAACGTTTGGTTACACATGCATAACATGAACACAAAACTGCTATATTTTAAGTCAGTGCTGGTATTATACCCTACATGCGTATAGCAGGGAATCTGTCTATATTATATGCTGCTAGAAGTATGCATATTCCATCGAAATCAATTTTGTAGTTGTACTTTAAAACAATTTAAGCAAAAAAAGATTATTTAGTTGTGTATTTTATAGTCAGACACGTGTACTAAAGTGCTACTATCTATAAATAAAAATATGTATTTGTCGTAGTTTTATATCTTATCGCCTGTACGTAAATTTTTGTCGAATGTTGTACATATTACTAAAATTATTTTTATAATAGGTTACTAGGTCTTTGAATAACACCAGATAGCGATTTATCAGTAAGAGTTAGTTATACATAAATATTTTGTGCAAAAAATTATTAGGTTTTTGTTTCACAAAGTTTAAATATGTGACGATCACTTGACTATTATTCCATTGAAATATGAGACAAGCTTGGGGGAGGTGATATAATTTTCGTGTGTTATTTATTAAAGTTTTCTAGTTCAAAGACCTAAGATCGTAGCAAGTGTTTTGTACAAATTATGAGATTAGATTACAAGTAAAGTGGGTGTTGATTTGGAAAGATTTTTTTTTTTGGTTTTTTGTATAAAATCTTGAAAAATGGTAATTACGTGCCGTGCGAAATTTTGTTGTTAGGGTACTACAATATATATATCAAGCTTCGAAAAACCCAAAAAGCAGCTTACGTATATTTTTTTAATTTTAATTAAATACAATAAATACAACAAAACACAAAATATTTACAAAAATATATTTTTTATTTACTAACGTTTCTCTTAATTCATAATTTCACACCCATTATACACAGCTGTTTATGTTCACGTTGTTTAGGCTTAAATATAACATTACCATCCGCATCCTTATAGTCAGTAAAATTATATAAATATAAACACTCCCAACCAAGTGCCTCCGTTTGCCGCGCTGAATAGAAACTTGTACAATAGGCTGTCACCATTTTATAGGCATATTCGCGACCCAATTCGACTACACGCTGCAGCATGCGACCTCCAATACCAAAGCCACGCAAAGTGGGTAGTACATAATATATATGCACATATAACACCTTATCGACATTGAATCGCTCAAAGATATTTGCTTCACATTCTGCTAATGAGAAGAAGCGTACAATTTGTCCAAATATATGTGAACCAGCCTTTGCTGCCAATTGTGCATTGCGTTCAACATCTTCGCGTAGTTGTGCACCAGCAATGCAAATGCCTACAAATTCGTCATTCTTTAGCGCTACCAATGAGACATTATCCTTTACTAAATGCAGATTTTCAGTATGCAATACCGCGCCGTCATGTGCTTCGATATCTTCACCAGTTGAGCCAGCAAGTGGTGCATCTATGTAGTATTTTTTTAAGAGAGTATTTTTGATGATCGCATAATCGTCTACGGTCATCACGCGTAAAACTATATCATCCGTAGACATTGTCTTTTTTTTTAAATTTTCCGCACTTTCACTATTTCAGCGTCAAGTTCTAACTGATTTTGTGTTTGGTTCGGTAAGCATTTATATTGAAAAAGTGCATGTCGGCGGAATGCATTGTATTACTCTTATCTGGCAGTAAATAAAATAGTTTTAGAATTGTGGATTACACTCTGCATATTCTTATTATCAGCTAAAGTTAAACAAAATGTGTAATAATGTCAACCTTAATCAGAATTTTCGATTTTAAATATTTTGTCTTTTTCATTTTACTATCAAATGTTATTTACTATTATTTTAATTTCAGCTCAATCAGTTATTTGGAAGTGGATCAAAAGCTTTTGTTAGAATACACTTTGTACAATAAAAATATTTAAAAAGCGAAAAAATATATGTATAATGACACACCAATTACTTTTATTGATCGAAATTAAGAAATTAAGAATAAGAATGAACTTCACTAATCACAATTTTGGAGAAAATGTGTTAGTTCGGCAGATCATTATTACAAAAAAAAGTTGTCTTAGACTTAGCTCGATTTCATGGTCATGGTTTCATTTAATAATACGGGCACACAAAAAAAAAATAGTCCACAGAACTAGGGGTCCGTTCTGTGGGTCAGTATTTATTTTTATTCCTAGGTTTCTGGAATCGCTGAAACAGAATATGAACATATGAAATTTTTTAAATTGTCCAATTTTCAAGAAAGTTGAGTACAATGTCTATTTCTGTCTTTTGAGGCGCAGCCTCGGCAAATGTTCTCAATAATATTCTTGTACCACCGGAAAAGGTTCTTCTTGTTCCACTGCACATAAAGCTTGAGTTGATAAAGCAATTCGTAAAAGCCTTAAATAAAAAGGGAAAAGTTTTCCAATACTTGTACATCCAGAAGAAATTTCCCAAAAAATTCAGTAGCTAGAAGGGGTTTTTGATGGGTCGAAGATTCTGAAGTTATTGCCTAAGTTTATAAAAGCAATGAAAGTTGTGGAAAAGAATGTTTGGCTTAGGATCGAGTTTTTAGGCAATAAAAAAAGTCCAAAATACAAAAAAAAAAAAAATTAAAAAACTGATGAAGAATTACAAAAAAAACCTGTTGGCTTGATGAATCTGAAGCTATATACCTTCCGACGAATTGAGGGGATTTTAGAGAGGAGCTACGCGAAGAGTTTCACCAAGATCGGAGAGAAATGAAGCATCGCTACCACGGGAAATGGAATGTAATATGCTGGCCGATTACTGCTCGAAATAGAAAAGGATGCACCAGAAGAGAAAAAAAGTCTCCGAAAAGAATACCTCTCAGAAGGTCATTCGAATACAAGCGAGTTCGGTACCATAGGCAGAAATGTATGCTAAGAAAATTAAATGAGCCAAATTCATCCCAAAGGGACTCATATTGAGGACGCGCGCCGAATTGTAATAGGCGTATGGGAGAAAAATGCGTTATTAAACAATTTTTTATAGTCATGTTCAGTTTCAGCAACTCCAAAAACTTATGAATTTAAGGGGTTTGTTCACTGGACCACGACCTATTTTTTTGTGTGCCTATATAAACAAAAACTCAGTTCCAGATACTCACAATGTCTTGATTATATTTTTGTAGACATATAAAATCTCCGTAATATTGACGTTTATATCGGATAGATGACTATATGAACGTCCATATATCGGAGATATACAGAAGTTTGGTCCTTCCGTATATCTTGTAAAATATTCCATTTAGATTTAAATTGGACAATTAAAAGAGGAATATAATTCTGTATTATATGATTGTATATGAATATTATAATTCTGTTCCACCATTCTGATTTTTTTTTTTTAAAATACAATTCATACTTTCTTCGAGTTGGTATAGACATATCCGCACCTTTAACTGTCCGTATGAACATCAAGCACTTTAAGACCAGAAGAGATACCCAATATTTCTGACATAATACACTCTTCATATAAATAGTATTCGGCGAACGTTTCAACCTCTCTATCTTAGCATTAGCCTCAGACAAACTTGACCTCTTTTGTGGGTTTTTAAAAGAAGAAAGATTTTATTGTTAAAATATAACAAAGCAAAAAATTTCTTTGTTCTTAACACAGCTAGTCCTCCATATTAGCCATTAGACCCAAGAAGACATGCCGATTTATTGGACATATCAGTTCATTGTGGTATAAAAAGAAGAAGATTGTAAATGAGAGATCTTTCAGATCTGTGTTTGGATTATTATGCTGTAGTCATCTTATGTTTTATGTAAACGAGATTAATCGGAACATGGAACTAAAAAATGGAGTTGGTAAAGATGAAACAGTTGAATGGATGAACAAAAAAATTTATGAAGCTGCTTGCTACCATAGGTAACCCAGATCGAAGACAAACAAGTTATCCGACTTAAACAAATTATTCTAAAAGATCTTCTTATCGAAAAAAAAGACTGTGGCATATATGTCAACACAAACATTTTTCTAGAGCTAATTATGTCTTCAAGAAAATTTCGAAAAAGCTTGAGTCAAAACTAGAAGAACATAAAAATAAACAAGAAAACATGCAACCAGTTGCGCTAGACTGCCTTCTGCGGAATGCCACAAAATATCAAAAACATTCTGCTGGACGTTATGCCTTTTAAGAACATAAATGGACAGAGGTGTCTCAGCAATAATGAGGAGGTTGAAACCTTTGCTATGCAGCTTGAGCAACATTTTACATACATTTCATTGTATAAAAAGCAGTCAACCTTGCTCTTGATACCAACTGCCAACTTAGTCCACATATGTCACCAGTAACACTTTCTGAGGTTCAAGCTGCTTGATTGCAGAAAATAAAAAGAAATATCAAAAGGATGCTTCCAATAAGAGTCCATCTTCTTCTTGTCCTCTATTTATCTCAAAGCCTGGCAAACTTAAAAATGATATATCATCATACCTAGCACCTAGTCTGCTGGGAATATTTTCGAAAATACTTCAAAGAATATTTGTTTGAAGAAGGTTTTCAGTTCGGGTTTAGGTGAAGGCATGGCACACCAAAACAAATCCATCGCATTGTAGCAGAAATACATACATAATTTGAATCAAAAAAATACTGTGCTGCAATATTTCTTGATATAGAGTATGCGTTCGATCCTGTTTAACACAAGGGACTTCTTTTTAAGATTAAGCATTTATTACCAGCATCACATTTTCTTCGATCATATTTGACGAAAGGACATATCTAGGTAAACGAATACACCCACTATTCCAACAAAGTTATACGCTTTGCTTTGTAATCAGGGCCTAATAAAATATTTAATAAAGGTCTAAATTGAACAACTAGAAAGAGTAGTCCCAAACAAATCAGACATCATTATCTTGGTTTTGATATGAAAAAATATAACAAATTATCAAATATTATATGAAATTTATACGGGACAATATTAAGGAGCTTCTATCAATAATACAGGCATGCATGGTTATTTACTTTTGATATCGTAGTGGTATCTAATGTAGTTTTGTCTGCTGATACTTATTCTGGGTCCCCTATCAAGTCAGGATATTGAGAAAAATGGGGGTAAGAGCCTGGGTGTTTTCAAGATTTTTTTGTTTTCTCCTAAACCTGAAACATTCACTCCCAATGGTTTTGACAACTCATGAAGCATTTGGCATTTATGCACGTAGAACAATATTTCCAATTCACAATACACGCTCATTCATAATATTGGTTCATATACTAAGTCCCAACAATATACTCATGACATGAAGAAAAAAGAACTTTAAAAACCGATTAGGCATATCAAAATGGTGTTGAAATCTTCTTTCACTTTATTTTTCAAAGATATTCACTATTTTTTCAAAATTTAAAAAAAAAACTATTCAATTAGTTACAGACCAATTTCAAGCAATCATGAACTCAGTAAGATTTCACTTAATGGAATCATAACTAATCTTTGATCTCTAAAAATTTCAACGGCCACAACTAAAAAAAGCGTAGAAAATAGTAAAAAATAAAATGAGCAAACTGGTGCGCACCCTAATGTAGGTAATTAATTAATTTATAAAACAATTTCATATGCCAGCGCACCGCGGGTGGGTTACACATGATCCATAAACGGAATGACTGACCCAAACAATGCGTGTAGGCTATAAAAAATTGAACTAAACTGAATGTGTGTCTGTTGAAATCCCATTGTTTATTAGCATTTCAGTTTACTAATTTGTGTTGTTAATTAAGAAAATTTCGTGAGGAAAAAAAAGATAATTTTGGAGCGTAAAATTGCTTAAAGCATACATAAGATAAGCGATAAGCTTAAAGACCTTTAAAAAAGGGGTTAAAAAAATTTTATGCAACCTACGCAAAGTGTAACAAATTTTGTTTATTAGCTGGAAACTTGCTTATTGCATATTTATGAAGTTCGAGCGAAACAAAATGTTTTAATTATTTTTTTTTCTTTTCTTTGGAAAATATCTAATGCCAATAAATATGCAAGTTCATAAACATTTTTGAACTCTACACACAACAACAAAACTTGTTGTTGTGTAAAGCAAAAAAAAATAAAAAAAATTGTTTAATAAACAAAATTGATTTATGTGTCTGCGCGCCAAGACTTGTCTGGTCCACAGACTGGACGGCACAGAGTTCAAATATCTTTTTTTTTGTTCCTTAACTGCGAAAAAGGTTTATAATAACTAAAAGCGCAAACTATGCTTGCAGTCAGTTGTTTTTAGCATTGTTTACTAGCAATTTATGACCTTTTTTTGACGCAGTAGAAAAAAGATACACCAAGACCAAAAATATAATCTAATCAATTTTAAAGTTGATCGAAAAAAGAAAATAATAATAGACTCTCAATTGATGCACAAATCGATAAAAAAAAAGAACACATGCAGCGTTGCAGAGTCGGCTGGCGCCTTTGCTACAGGTAGTTAGGAAAAAACTGCATATGTTCCTTTGCAACTATCTCTTTTGCACTCAAGTGCAATTTGACTTCGACAGTTGCCGTCTTTAGTGATATTTTCTTAGAGATTTTTCTTTTTTTGGTGGGCGTTTGCTTGACAAATGTTTGATTTATTGACAACTTCAAGTGCTGAAAATAGGCAACAGACTTGTGATCGCTCGGTCGGTCAGTTGGATGCTCCTTTGAAGCCGCTTTGTACAGAAATAAATTTTTTTGGTTTGTATTTAGTCATACTCTGTCAACAGTTTATGCAAGGTTGGCAATCTTTTTGGTTCTATGAAATATCTTAAGAAGCTAACATAAGCAAGAATTTTTCTAGAGAAATACATATATACGAGGGTTGTTTGTAAAGAAAAGTGTTTTTAATTTTTGTTATATAATAAAAACAGCTGTGTGGCCATTGCTGTGCAGTATTGTGAGCTCTGCGATGCTTTGATTGAGTTTGAGAAAGTTGCTGCATGTATTCCAAGAAATTATTTAACTCAGAAGAACTCGTTTCCATGGGTGTAGTTAGGAGAAGCAAGAATGGGCAGCACTATTTCTATAAAAATTATGGCCTTTATTATGGCTTTATTATAAAAAAATGGTTACACATTCAATGTTCAATATATTATCCATCAGAAGCTACGATGTTTGCCCACCATTCTAGCAGTTTGTGGATTCGATCCCAAAAGAACTTCTGCGGCTTGGCGGCCAAGAACGAGCGATTCGAGCGAATTTTTGATAACCTGTTCTGAAGTGACGCATATTCCGGTGAGGTTATTTTGCATTGATCTGAACAAATAGTTATCAGAAGGAGCCATGTCTGAGCTATAAGGCGGAAGATGTAGAACTTCCCACTCAATGTTTTCCAAATAGTTTTTAACCGGTCCTGCAATATGTGGCCGAGCGTTGTCAAGATGGAAAATTATGAATTCGTGTCTGGTCGCATATTCTGGTAGTTTTTCCGCGATTACTCTCTTTAAACGAAGCAATTGTGTTCGAAAGATATTTCCTTTGATCGTCTGACCCGACCTGAGCTCATAATACAACACACCCTTGTGATCCCATCAAATATAAAGAGCCATGGATATTCAGCTTTGCCGTGGATGTTGATGTTTGTCCGGGCTTCAGATACGCTTCAGCTTATCGTAATGAATCCATTTTTCATCCATTTCAGCAGTGACAATCTGATGCAAAAATGACTTCTTTTTGTGGCGTTCAAGTAACATTTCCGACATGCAGAATCGGCGTTCGAAGTCTCTAGGTTTCAATTCATACGTCACCCAATTGCCAAGCTTTTGGTTGAATCCCAATGTTTTTGAATGTCTGGAAATGTTTGGTGGATCAACTCCCAAAGCTTTTGCAATTGGAACAATGCCTCCAATTCTTCATCTTTAAACCTTTTTGGCTGTCCGGATCGTTCTTCGTCTTCTAAGTCAAAATTGACACTTTTAAGCCGTGCAATCGTACCACTAGAGCATGCTCATCATAAACTTTCACAGTAGCTTCCAAATGAATATAGTCACAGTAACGCACTCTCTTAGAAAACTGCACGAATAATGCATGATTTTTAGTTAGTATTATTCTGGATAATTCTGTTGGGTAGGATTTCTGAACCTATTTAATAGTTTTTTTAAGCACAAACTGCAACATGTTGCAACAGACATCAATGCGGCCAAAAGGCATTAAAAATTAAATGCTAAAAAGTACTTTGAGTAATCTGAGTAGCATACAGCATATTTTCTTTAAAGTTTTTCCAATTATTGTTTATTTTTTTAAATATATTTTGCTGCCTTATATCTTTTTCTGTGTCACAGGTGTCAGTTGCACACACACATTCGACACACACTCGTCTTCGATTTATATTTTATTTGTTTTTAAATTTATTAACGCATAAAATTGTTTTCATTTAACGTTTGCAGCATTCAGCATTCAGCGTATTTATAAATTTATGCAGCTATTTTATTGAATTTTTCAACGCTTATGCAGTGGCAAAAGCATTTCTGATGCGCATGCAACACCCACGCCAAAGCCAAAAATTACAATAAAAAAAGGAAAAATTATGTAAATATATTTCAACGCTTAATTTATTTGATTGTTAAGTGTATTTTATGTTAAATTATTATATTTTTAAATTAATTATGCATTGATTTGGTAACAAGAAGAAATGAATTAATTTATTATTTAAAAAAATTTACACAACACAATTCTGTTTACAACTTTTTAACCAACACACGCGCTTGTGTATGTGGCGCTGGAGTCTCAAAGACAACCACACCCTCAGCATTCTTATAATCCTTATAGTCATAGGCATAGGCACACTCCCAGCCGAGCGCCTCCTTCTGACGCGCAGAATAGAAGCTTGTACAATAGGCCAACAGTAGTGGATAACCTTTTTCACGTCCAACTTCCTCAAGACGCGCTGCCAAACGTGAACCTAAACCTTTGCCACGCAGATCCTTATCAACAAGTGTTATATGCGAATAGAGTACTTTCGAGACACCATAACGTTCAAAAACATTTGCTTCGCGTTCAATTTTCGATAAGAATCTTAATATGCGTCCCCATATATGCGGCCCAGTCGCTTCAGCCTCTTCATAATGCTTTGGTATATCTTCGGGCACTTGTGTACCGGCAACAACCATGCCCACAATGCGTGCACCTTGGAATGCAATCAGCGAAGTTCCATGTGATATAAGATAACGATTATAATCATCTATATCTTGTTCGCCATATTTTTCAGGATCCTCGCCAGATGACATGCAAAGCGGTTCGCCGCTATATAGATTACCACGTTGAAAGATTTTGACCAATGGATAGTCTTCCAGTGTCATGGCACGTACAACAATGTCGTCGCTCATTTTTTTTTTTTTTGATTTTATTATATATATTAGGTATATATGTTAGAACTTATTCCCGGCACGATTTGTACTACACGCAATGTTTGTCAAATTTTAACTAACTAAGACGACACATTTATTTTGCTTTATATACGGCAAACTATTAATATTATTATTTCTAGTCTAATCTGTTATCAGGCGGGGCAGCTAAAGCAATAAGAATATATATTTTTATTTTTATGCCCTATAGCCATATGGAAAAAATGGTATATTAGCTTAGTTAAGTAGGTGTCATAAAGTATATTAATTCTTCTTCGAAGCAATATACACATATCCGTCTGTCTGGCTGTCCTTATGATAATCTAGCTATTGGAGTCTATATAGAACCTACAAATTTGCAGTTTTAGATTCTTATGTTTAGTCTTCAACTCACTTGTATTCCATGCAAACGCTTAGATATGTGAGGGTTGGCAGTTAACATACAAACCTACTCCGTATGCTAAGTTTTTGTATGAAAAATATAATATGATGTTCTTCATATAGCTAGAATTATCATTTAGGTTCTAACTTACGTTTATCTTTATAAAATATTTCATTTAGCTGCAGATCGGTTTAATAGAAAGACTATCCCCGCATTTAAAACTGTTCCACCTCTGTAAATTTTTTTATGAAAAAACATTTTAAACTAATTCAAATAAAATGTCACATAGGCATCAAGTTACGACTATATGCCCCATACAAATATAATGTTCAATGGGGGTATAGGGTATCTTTTTAGTTTTCGTTTGTTCTACTTATCACTTGGCTGTTATCTCTTATCAACACCAAATGTTTGAGTATATTGCCAAATCATTTGTTTCGGAATATTTTTTTTTAGGCTTGTATACTGGCGAACTGTTTGTATTTTTCCCAAATTAATTAGAAATTGATTTTGATCCAAGCACTTATCAATTATTTACAATAGCTGCTTGAACGAGAATGTCGCATGTTTCATTGATTATTTAATCAAAATTTCCTAAGTTTAGATACATATTATTGAGGTAGCCTTAAACTAACAACACAAAAACAAGTGGTACAGTTTGGTTTTTTGGCTATACTAAGTGCTAATATAAGAAAAATGTATAGAAAATTCAAGCAATTATGCAGTAATAGTAAAATTAATCCATTCGACAAGGTGCCGTGTGACAAGATAGACATATCTCGGCTAAGAATCGTGAGTAGGCCAATGGAAATGGAAATATGTAGATGAATTTCGTTTTCTGATCAAACATTACGTTTTACATAAAAAATCATCACCGAAATCAAAACATCGCTGGATAAATACTATGGAGACTCGGCACTAACAATTTCAATGGTTAAGAAGTGATTTACTGAATCAGATCACGCAAAAGATGTCGTTATGCCAGACATTTGCGATACTGAATATTCGTAGAATAAAATATACAATGTCTTGTGTGAGCAAATATTCATGTAAAATGTGATATGAAGTACTCAATTGAGCACTCATCAGCCCACCATCCATTCATATCACACTTAAAATGAATATTTGCTCACACTCGACCATAAGTGTAAACGTGTGATCACTTCTAAAAAGTGTTTGACTATGTTCAACCACAATACGAACGAGTTTTGGTGCCGTTTCGGTAACAAAGATAAAAATGGTTGCATCACAGCACACCAGAGCCCAAGGAACAATCAAGACGGATGAACGCGCACCAAAGAAGGCCAAGGTGGGTCTGCAACAGTTTTTAAGGATGCACGCGCTATCATTCACATCGATTCACTTAAAAAGAGAAAAACGTTGACTGGTAACTATTTTTAAGAGTTTTTGATAAGCTTCGATATTTTTTTTTGAAACAGAAATGGCCATGGCATTTTGGTGAAGAACAAAGTGTTGTACCATCAAAACATTGCACAGGTGTACACCTCACCATGGGAAAAATCCATAAATTGGGCTACGAAATGTTAACTCATCTGGCATATGACTGTGGCTATTTCCTGTTTCTAAACATAGAGAAATAGCTGGGAGTTACGAGATCAGGATGTCATCAATGAAACAAACGCCTATTTTAAGTACCCTTAATATAACCTATTATTTGGAAGGAAAAAAATAATAAATTGCAAAAACGTTGAACTAAATGTTTTGAGCTATCTTAATATATTTTCTTTTCAAAAACCACTCTCGACCTATCTGTTCTCATAATAGTATGATAATTCCCAAAAAATGTACAATCTGCTGTTTGCTGTTTATTGTCACAGAAAAGTATAATCAAGTCAAAAAAAAAAAAAAAAAAAAAACAAGACAGTACGCTGCAGTTAAGTATGCTCGACGTCGCTATACACTGTATTCCCATTCTATCTTAAATTTCTATGGGGCGTATATAACTAACTTGATCCGTGTCTGATATTTGTTTGGATTATTATAAAAAACAAAAAAATTGTTCTTTCAAACTAAGCTAAACCACAGCAAATTGTCGCAAGGAAAGCGTATAGATTTGTGTAGGAGTAAGCCCTTCCCTTATCTAAAAATTATTGTATGTATGTTTGTGAGTTTGTGGGTTTGTTTGTTCCTTATAGATTCCTACACCATTCATCCGATCATATGAAAATTTGGGAAGTTATTGAGTACACTCCAGCGCAGAGGGCATTGTAAAACTATCCTACGGTGGGAGGGATACCCCGCCCCTATATATTCGATTAACAAAATCCTCGCAGCCATACGTGGTATAGGAATGAAATTTGGTATACATGTTAATGGGATTAAGAAAAGTAATCCTGTTAAGATTGGTCGAAATCTAAAGGGGCGATGTCCCACCCCCATATCAGCTATAGAGAAAATTCAACATATCTTCCCATCCATTTTGAGGTACATGGATGTAATTTGGTATAAATGTTAATGCGCTTGGGTTTGGTCAAAATCGGAGGGGGCGATGGTGCACCCCCATATAAGCGAAAAACCGAGTTAAAGATAAAGATGGAATCAAGAGAAGTAATATTATTAAGTCATCCCAGCAAGCCACACATCATACATTACATACAACTTATCTAAAGAAGAGGGAATAGTATAAACTTAAAGGCGTGATTTTCATAGCTAGACAGACGAACATGTTGACTTGACTTTTTGCAGAGAGATCACTCTTTTAATGGTCGGATTCGGATTCTAGTGAAATGTTTACGTAGGATTAACACAAAATGCACCTAATTCGGCTGAATTATTTAAAAAAAACATATTTCTATGTAAACAAAAACTCTAAAAAGTGGGATAGTTTTATGTGGGGGCCACCTTTCTAGTAGACCGATCTGCACCCCAATATAATATTTTATAAGAATTGATACACGTTAGACCAAATATTCCGTTAATAGTCAATTTGCCAATATCAATCATATTTCTTCCTATAGAAACTCGTAGTGTGGAGTAGGTTTGCATGATAAGTGCCTGCCTGGCCTCCATTAACGTCGATTCAAACGACATTTAAAAAGTCTAAACATTCGAAAATAGCTAAGGATTATTGAAATTTGATGAAGAAAAAGAAGAAAATTTTCATTATTTATCAAAATAAACATCGAATATTTGACAGATACAAATTAAATAATTTGCATTAACAGTTTTTAGGGTCAATCTTCTAAAAAGTTTCAATGAAAATATGTCACAGCAGAGGAAATGTGGTAAGTCGCAGAAAGCATGTAGTGTTGAGCAGCAACAGAAGCAGATTCATTTTTCCATTCATTCTTCTATGTTTATGAAAAAAAATCGTTTCTACCGGAAAAATAAAGCTTTTTCCGGTAGAAACGAAGCTTTAATACTCTACAAATTTAAAATAGTATTTTTTTTTTGCCTTTATTCCATATTTTAAGTGCTCTGATCAATTACTTTCTTTTCCAAATATAAAAAAAAAAAAAATTATTTTCAATTAAAATTAATTTAGCCAAAAAAAAAAAATGTACTCAAATGTGCCAAAAAAAAAGGATAATATTTTCGCTGCAACGAAAAAAAATAATTTGTTTACCCCGGCAAGTTGTTAAAATATGCGTCTAAAATTATGCAATGCAATCACTCAGCTACAACAATAAAAATATTGTCGAGGACAAGAACAACAAACAAAAGCCACAGCGAGTGTCATAGGCACACATACTACGAAATATTTATATACCCTATATATATTATATATGACATACCAAACAGCTGTCAGCCTCTGTTATATGCTCGTACGCGCGCCTTGATGTATGCATAAATTTAATTGCCTGCTGCATGCTTTTAAGCGCATAAAGCCGCAAAAAGTCATCCAGCCGCCAGCAACAACTGCAAATGCCGCAAAACAGCAAAAAGTCAAACTGGAAAATTTTGCACAAAATTTTTGTGCATGTGAAAATATTTGCGAAAAATATAGAAAAGTGTGTTTATAATATTGTTGTATAGTGGTTAGTGGATAGTTTGTGTGCGAATACGCCTAAAAGTAGATTTTTGATTTATGCAGCAAAAGTTTTCCTTTTTTTTTTGTTGTTGTTTTGTTTCGTTGCGAAAAATATTTGACCTAATTTTTTGGTAAACTAATTAAAATTGAGAGCTTGATAAAATTTTCGAGTGATTTTTAACATGATTTAGCGCCAATGGTCAAAAAGTCAAAACGCTGGAAAAAAAAAACAACAAAATTATGAAGCATGCAAACAGGCGTTCGTTCGTTCGTTCGGTGGAAGTAGTAAACAACAAATTTTGTTAACCGCGAGACCACCTGGTGTGCATAGTAGCGTCGCTTAAATTAAAATCAAATAACTCTATTAAAGTTTTATCTTGACTAAGAAATCAATTCTTTGTATATTTTAGCTTAGTTTATGTGATTTGAGTGCAGCGTGTTCTGTCACATGCACTGTTGTCCGTGCGTTCAGCTCTAATGAAGATTAATCTGACTAAACATGTGATCAATGCTTTGTTCTTGTTATACGTAGCTAGTAAAGGCAGATAGTATCTTTGAGTAGGTAGTACCTACTCATAGATACTGTCTGCTTTTGCTATGTGCTTAAACTGAACTGGCTATAAATGAATTTTATGTTGCACTAACGAACAGTAGTCAGTGGCTGAGAAGCTGTGTGTGTGTCTTTGATAAAGATCTCTGAAGATTTTTTACGAATAATGCAGAAGCAATGTAGAAGCATAGAAAATTAATTAGCTTATAAATAAAATGCACTGACCTTAGTTAAAGTTTGATGTAAAGTTGTGTTGTAAGAATTAAAATAAAATACAAAAAAAAAAAAATAATCTAAAATGAATTAAAATAAATTTTAAAAATTAAATAAAATTCAATAAAATAAATAAAATATTATTTTAATTATAATTCTATATAATTCTCAGATGTTTACTATATGTCATATGAGTTTACTATGGTTTGTTGTGTGATGGTAGTTGATTGCGATAACTGGCAGCCTAATGGATGAATCACGGGAGGGTGTGCGCCCTGGGAAAGAGTATGTGATGAGTAGGTGAGAGTGAGTGTTAGCGATATAAGCCAACAGTAGGTATCAGCATAATCTATAGACACTAGATACGTGATTTTATAAGACAGAAACACAAAGAATGTCAAGGTCACCTAAAAATCGTCGTATACCATGATAATAATGATATATATAATATATATATCATTAAAATAATATAATGATATAAATAATATAATGATATATAAATCAAATATTGTATAATTAGACTTAAAATATTTCATTCTCGTCATTACTTCACCTTTACAAATGGAAGACAAAGAAGAAAAAAGGATGTAGCAATGCAAGCCGGATCCGCTAGTAAAATTTCGTGACTCCTGAACTTTTTCAGTTTACATTAATCTTACAGTCTTACAGTCGCATGCTTTAAACATAAAAAATATGTTTGTCAATAAAATTAAACGTATGGGCAACAAGTTTCATATTGAAGCATCGTGAGTATTCACCATTCACAAGTCGAGTGTCATGTGTTAAATTTTGTAGATGACTACCGAACAAAAACAACAAAAAAATGTTTAAAAAAAAACTCCATCAAGAAGCCCGACATTCGTATTAATTTCTCGTCTAACTTCCTCATTTGATGAGAATATCTTGCCATCCTGTACCGAAAGTACAAGTGCCTATTGGTTTTGTGCATATGTATGTAACAGGTAGAAATAATGGTTAAAGACCACCCAAAGTTATCCTCATTATGGTCAAGAGTGATAGAGGAGTCGATTTAACCATGTCCGTCTGTCCATCTGTCAGATAGAAACTTCATTCTTTTGGCATTCGAACAGGACTTCGCCGGAATTTTATGAGTTTATTTGAAAATTTAACACTTACTTCCTTCCCCATAAAATCTCCATCAAGGGTAAAAATTTCTTTGGCAAAAAATAGAGTTAACGTCTCTCTAAGCCAAAATTCCAGAACAAAATCGGATAATAAATGACGATTTTATAAGCAATTGTATTTGAACTATGATGCTTTCATCCTCCCTTTTCTTTGCATAAAAAAAACCGTGTAGTGAGAAGTGGGAGGAGCAAAATACTTTTCGTCAGTACCATTTTTAGGCCCTGTACCGAAGGTACAAGAGCCTATTGGTTTTGTGCAAATGTATGTAACAGGTAGAAATAATAATCGGAGACCCCCCAAAGTTACCCCCATTATGGTCAGGAGCGATAGAGGAGTCGATATAGACATGTCCGTCTGTCCGTCTGTCCGTCTGGCCGTCCGTATGAACGAAAGGATCTCGGAAACGGTAATAGATAGAGACTTCGTGTTTTTTGCATTCGACTAGGACTGCTCCGGAATTTTACAAGTTTATTTTAGAAACTTGCCCCTCCTCCCCCTTCCCCATAAAATCACCCCCAAGGGTAAAAATTTCTTCGGCACAAAAAAAATTGAGCATGCCAGTATAGAGATATCGTCCTTCTTAGCAAAAATCCGAAAAGTTCATCAAAATCGGATAATAAATGACGATTTTATAAGCAATTGAATTTGAGCGACCCCCCTTTTCGTTTCATACATAAAAAAATGTTTTAAAAGGCACTTAGTCGTGCAGTGAGAAGTGGTCATGTGTTCGGTCATAAGCTAGGGGAACATTTAATGTGTTTGTTAGGCGACCTGCACTGGTACAGGGCCTCTTACAGTCGGTTACGCCCGACTGTGATTTTCTTACTTGTTTCTTGTTAATTTCCTACCTTTAATTTAAACATTTAATGTGTTTGTTAGGCGACCTGCACTGGTACTGGGCCTCTTACAGTCGCTTATACCCGACTGTAATTTTCTTACTTGTTTTATTTTTATATTGTTCTATTGAGCAAGTCGGTTGGATGAACTCTCTGGAGCCTCCTTTTCGCACTTACTCCTTGATAATGTCATCCTCTGAGGTGCCTTTCCGCCAGCTGGTTTGAATGATTTGCAGGATTGTCCAGTTATGCAGCATCTTGACGGTTGATAACATCTTCGACCCTCAGTATCTGGAGTGCTTTTTTAATATTTGTATTGCGTTTGTACCATGTCGCAGCAGACATTTTTCGCAAAATTTAAAACTGCATTAAAATATCTCCAGATGGGTGCCAGAATAACTTTATAGATTTTCCTTTTCTTAAAGAGCGATAGCTTATTTCTGGCATTAGGGAGCCAAGCCATGCCGCTCGCCTTTGCCTTGAGTCGCCTAATGACCTCAGTTATATGGCGCTGCAAAGTTAGACGTTTGTCCAGAGTAAAGCCAAGTTACTTGTGAGCATCCTACGGCGCTAAGAGCTCTCCAAGAAGTATACCCCAGGTGTGGTGCCTTCTCTAAATGAGACTAAATATGTATGTGACTGTTGCACACTTGTCAGTGTTTACAGCAATAATCTTTTTAAATACATCTGGAGGAGATCTGTAGCTGTGTAGACGCATTTGTCACTGGACAGAACTGCAGTATCATCTGCAAAGGTGACAACAAATAAATTGTTGGAATCCGAGCTCGGTATGTTGCCAGTTAACGGCATGTCATGCGTATACAGGCTATAAAGAGTTAGCCCCAACATTCTATCGGAAAATTGAATAATCGATTTAAATAAACAAATATTTTATTATCCATGAGCATTAATCATCGAATATGAAATGAAAGATTTTTGTATGTACTTATCGAGTTTCTTGCAGCTCCAGACCACTACCCTTATCATTACTCCATATTTGATTTTATACATTTTCTCCAAAATCACATGAATTGATTACTTTGTGTAGCTATCAAAATTAATTAAATAACTGAAATATAATAAAACTATTCCAAAAATGGTTTGAAGGAGTTAAAACTTTTACTATTTATCAGTGAGACTTATTACTTTTCAAACCACCCGCGTAGATATCAAAATAAGATAACTTCACATATGTGCAAATGAAAAGAAAAATTTATCTTTATGGCCATGACTTACATATGTGCGAATCGTTTTATTTAATTAGCTATTTAATACGTTTACCCCAATTAAGTTAAAAAAAATAGTCCAAATATTCTGATTTGAAAGAAATTTATCATAGAAGGTAGCAGTTGAGTGTGCTCGAATTCAAGATACGCTGTAAACTATGTAAGGTAGAACTAATGATGAATTTTACGGCAACTCAAAACCGATGAAGAAATTTTTGTTTGGCCGCCTGGTTATTCTGTTGTGCTCTCTACGCAGATCTTGAACATAATTTGTCATGTAAAAAGGCGTCTTTATTGGTCGGTTGGGAACATTGAGTGAATTTACTGCTTCATTTTTTATAGTTGTCGAGAATTCATTGTTCAAAAAAATCCGAAAGTTAAACATACAAACTGTTTGAAATTGCTATATCGACTCGAATTTTGTTACTAATAGAATATGTATATACATATATGTACACTTCATTTGGTCTTATCATTAATCTATGTCGCTAAGCAAATTAATTATAAAAAATAATAATTCTTAAGCTTTTTAGCTAGTATTGCTAATATTTAACAGTGCTTTCTTGTATATTTTCTTGCAATTTTTATCTTTAAATTTTTTTTGTGCTGTCATTATTTAGCTGCTTACGCACTTTCGTCTTACAGGGCTGGAGCCTTAGTTAATGATTGTTTTTAATAATTTTTTGTATTTTCTTGGTAATTTGCAACAGTAAGAGAAAAAGTAAGCAGAAAGTTTTCTTTAATCCTTTTAAAAATAATAATTAATTAAAGTTTTTCGTAGCTGATGAATATATTATTGTTTGTAATAATTTATCTCTAATCTAAATACATTTCATATTATATGTCCATATATATAAGATGTCTGATCCATATTCTAGTTTATACAGCCCTGCCTTCGAAAAAGTATGAACTCTTGTACCAACATACTAAACAGTCAGCTATACTAAATAAATAGCTTTTAGCAAGCTTTAGATTATTTTATATTATTTTTAGTTGATAACAAAGAAAATAAAAAATTTAATATTTCGTATAAAAAGTGAAAGTTCGCACACGACACAGCCAGTCGAAAGTTTTATATTCTAACATTACGTGCTCCAAAATTTTTTGCAAAACAATATGTCCTCCGATTTGGTTATTCGCATAATGAACGCTGATGACTATGCCATCATAAAAAAAAACATGGGTCCGAATTTCTACAAAGATGCACCAATGGTTTCATCAATCGACGAAGAAACCGCGCTGCGAGTTGCAGCGGTATTACACGACAATAATCTAAAAAAACTGCAGCATAATGAATCACTGGTAGCAGTGAAAAACGGTGAAATTGTGGGCTTTTGTATTGCCGGTCCGTACGTACCTGAAGATTTAGCAGGCAATGCAAAGATAGCTGAAAAAATTGGTTCTAACCGCATTGCACATATTGGTCGATTTAATACATTGTTGGCACAAGAGGCGAATCTCTTTAAACGTCTTAATGTGGACAAAGTTTTACATTCGCATTATACACATGTTAGTGCGGATATGCGTGGTCTGCGTATTGGCGAACAATTGGCGTCACGTCTGGCAGAGTTGGGTCGCGAGAAGGGCTATAAATATGCAACATCCTATTGTACCAGCTTCTATTCAGCACGTCAGAAGGAGGCACTTGGCTGGGAGTGCATATATTCGCTAAGCTATGCAGACTATAAGGATGCTGATGGTAAAGTTGTATTCGCGATACCAGAACCACATGATCGAGCGCGTGTTATGGCTTTGAAGTTGTGAAAATAATTTTTATTTAATTGTAAATTGAGTGATTCTGTAAGAAAAGTCTGTCAATGTTTTATATATTTATAAAGAGAATACGAAGTAAAAGTTTTATAATTGAATTTAAGTGAAGTAAAAACAAATGTATATGTGGCAAATATCAATCGTAGGCATGATCATGTGCAAATTATGTGATACCCTACTATGTGTTACACTACATACTTCAATTGTTCGGCTTATATTAGAGAAAGATGGGAACGTGACGTGGCACGGGCACGCGACATATGCTGAAATTTGCTAAAGTATTTAAAGCTTAGTTTTTGTCAAATATAAAGTGACATTGTGCCGCCTATTTTTCCAGTTTATGCTAGCTACTCGATAGTAACACACTCTAGCGATCGACGAAATAGTTGTCATAAAGTGCTAAACTTATGTTTGCTGTTATATAGAGGCATTTCATATATAAAATAGAGGTAACCTATCATGTACTCCTGAGTGATAGAAATACATCATAAAAATATTCGCTTAAGTAACTAAAAAGAACATACAAATACGCACAATTATTAAATTTTATATGCGTTCTGCAACTATCAAATCCATAAGCCATATGTGAGAAAAACCACCAACAACAAATACAGAGAAAGAAATATTAAAAATATTGACATATTTTTGACATAGATTGAGGTGGCTTTGGAAATGAAAGCAATATCTGAATCTAAATGGGTATGCATAAGATCTTCCATTGTGTTAGTTATCAAGTTTTAACGAGTATGTTGCAGCCGGTATTTCAAACGTTTTGATCATTGCTTCAGAAGCCCCCTTCTCTCCATTATAATAGGTAAGACAGCAATTCTTATTATGACTGTCTGTCTTATAGAATTTTATATACAGATAGGGGCATATAGCACCACGAATACTCATTACAAAAATGGTTGCAGTTTCTAATATGAATATGCTTAATGGCTCAGCATTGAAGACATACCCGGAAGTCATTGTATGCAAAATAGTTTAAAGCCTAGTTTTAATATATAAGCTGTTGAAATAAGCTGTGAGCCACTGCATATGAAAATTTCTTAAGTCAAGAAAAAACATATAAAAATATTTATTTCTGTGCTTGAGTGTTGTCAAAAGAATCCAACAAACAAAATCCAACGCACCATCGAATTATTTTCTTATGTGCGAAGAGCCTAAGAAACTATTGTTGGCGATCTTAAGGTTTTTTTCTATATGAAATGTGTCTTTACTTCAGCATATCTTCTGAGGAGCGTACTTACCTTAAAAGAGGAAGAAACCAACTGGAATATTGCCTAACAACGACTTACACTGTTACAGCTATCACCGCTATATTACGTGTGAATTTTTGTAACATAGGAAAACCTGAAGAAACAAAATTTTATTTGTTTTATTTATTCTTTTTCATTTGAAAATTTTCAGTATTTCTACACATCTTTTGAGATACATACTAGGCTTGAATTAAAAAGAAACCTTTAACCTGATTTCTATAATTAGACATTTGGCCTGGGCGTTATTGTGAGAATAAGTCAGTCAGTTAGACTTAGAGTTTTATATATGCTTATAGACCAGCGCACGGCACCGGCCTAGTAGCTAATTATGCTTAGATACGACAGTGTACGAAGAAAGAGGTTTATCATATATCAGCATGCGTCGCACTAAGAGGATATCTAGACAGGAACAAGCACAACGATAAATTTTTCCAGAAGTTGCCTAGAAATATGCTTGCAGTATAAAGTCTGAATTTTATAAAGTTTGAAAGTCTAAATTTTAAATATTTTTTTAGGTTGGTATAACTCCATCCACGTGTTGTGAAGGGCTTGCACTTCTCCTACAAGAATAAAAAAAGATCTTATGATACCGCTTTAAAGTAACCTGTTTAGTGTTTCAGTACTATTCTCAGAATTCAAAAATATTTCCTGAAGAAGGATCCATTAAAATCTCTCATATTTTCAATTCCATTTAGTCATTAAAGTGAACCAACTTTCACCTATTAAAAAAAATTTGTAAAATCATGCGTTCACGACTTGAAAATATCCTGAATCTTCTTTTTATTTGAACTTATACAGCCCAAAAAAATTTAAATTTATTAAAAACAAGAAACTAACAAATATCTCCGAATATATCTTTAAAAAAAAATTCTAAAATGTTTCCTCAGAAAGATTCTTTAATATCTTCTGAGATGATGGGACGGCCGCCGATATGAATATATATCTCAATCATAAAATAGATTTTTTGGAGGAAAAAACTCAGCTTTAGTTGAGGCTTTCACTTGGACTTCAAACGGGAATAGATTCAAGTCAAAGAAGTTGTTGAAATGGATAAATATTGAGCGATGCACAAATTTGATGACTAGACGGTACTCACACTCCGAGCAGCAATATTTTAAATAGTTTCCTTACAATGCGTTCTTTTTATACCCATTTAAATTTTTGTGAATAGATCCTGTTCCATTTCTCATTCCAAGTTTGATGCGTTATGCTTTAGTGTAGCATGTTGCAACTAACTTCCAATAGTGTCACAATGATATGAACTCAAATTGTTAGCTTTAACTGTCGATAATGCAGATTTCAGTCGATAACAAAGTAACACAAGTCTAAAATACCAAAAAAAAGTGACTGTCATCATTTGCTTGCATCATATTTTGCTTTAAAATGTTTATTGGGTTTGCTAATGGATGATGAAAGTTTAGTCAAAAATTAATAATGGGTAGATAAATGCTATACGAAGCCTGAACTTTAATGTTTCATTGATAAAAAAAATGTTAATCATTAAACACAACGATAAGAAATATTTCGTATAAAAAAACTAAGTTTTTGGAATAAACAGTCAATCAAACATTTAAACGTTAAGTACTCGAAGCATATATAGCACTTCATTTCCATTTCAATAATGTCCGACGATTTGGTAATACGCTTGATGACCGCTGAAGATTATGCTGCCATACGCAAGAACTTGGGCTCCAACTTCTTAAAAGACGAACCACTTTGTGCAGCAAGTGACGAAGATCCTGAGAAACATGCCTCGGAATTAATAGACCAACAAAATCTACATCTACTGCAGCATAACGAATCTCTGGTAGCAGTAAAAAATTATGAAATTGTTGGTTGGTGCATTGCCGGACCACATGTGCCCGAAGACTTAGAACGCTACGCACAGTTTGCTGAAGCAGCAGGTCCATACGTTAGTGGACGCATGATACGCTTTCTTGCTATGGTGGAACGTGAGGCAAACATATTCAAGCGCTTCAATGTCGATAAGCTTCTTTACTCACATTACACACAAGTAAATCGTGATATGCGTGGACATGGCATTGGTGCACTTTTGGCTTCACGCCTGGAAGAGTTGGGTCGCCAAAAAGGCTATAAAATGATGACAGCTATTTGTACTAGTTTCTATACAGCCACACAGAAGCAAAAACTTGGCTGGGAGTGCATATATTCGCTAAGTTATGCAGACTATAAGGATGCTGAAGGTAAAGTTGTATTCGTGCCACCAAAGCCGCACGATCAAGTGCGTGTTATGGCTTTGAAGTTGTGAGAACTTGCAACTCAATTAATATAAATTAATATTCTAAGTTGCACCACCCTGTATATTAGTTATAAGAAACGTTTGAAATTGAGAGCTTTATAACATTTAGAATAATAATTTGCGAATTTCAGAGAAAACAAAGACTTTTTGTTGGTAACAAAGAAATCATAAAAAATGCTAAAAGAAATTATTTTAGAAGTATATACTATTATATAAAATCGCCTGATTTATACGATACGCAACTAGTCTACAACTAAACACTTGAACGTTAACACTTCTCTCGGCATTTAATTTTCAATAATGTCTGACGATTTAGTAATACGCTTGATGACCGTGGAGGATTATGCAATCATCAGAAAAACATTGGGTTCCAGCTTCTGTAAGGATGAACCACTTTGTCTTTACAGCGACGAAGATATCGAAGAACATGGTTCGGAACAAGTACACCAAGACTATCTGCAAAAAGTACAGCACAATGAATCATTTGTGGCAGAGAAAAATGGTGAAATTGTGGGCTTTTGCATTGCTGGTATACAGGTTCCGGAAGATTTAGAATGGAATACCGAGTTTGTTGCATCAGCGGGTCCACATATTTTTGGACGCATTATACGCTTTCTTTTAACAGTGGAAAGTGCAGCGAACGTATTTAAGCATTTCAATGTTGATAAGGTTTTAGTTTCATACTACACACGTGTAAATGCTGATATGCGTGGACAAGGTATTGGTGCACGTTTGGCGGCACGACTGGAAGAGTTCGGCCGTGAAAAAGGCTACAAAGGGTTGGCAGCTACTTGTACTAGTTACTATACAGCCAGACAGAAGGAGGCACTCGGCTGGGAGTGCATATATTCGCTTAGGTATGCGGACTATAAAGATGCTGATGGTAAAGTTGAATTCGAGATACCAGAACCACATGATCGAGTGCGTGTTATGGCTTTGAAGTTTGAAAAAAGTTATATTAAAATTTAATTAGTTTAAAAAAGAAACAAATTTTATATATTTATGTTTCATCATGTGATTATATTTTGTATATGAACCTCGCACTTTGACCTAAATAAATAAAACCTAAAAAAACCAATAAAGACGCGTGACACGACAAAATCTGTAGCCGCACTTTGAAGACGCAGCCGGATAGTGATGTCCTCACTATGGAGACGATTTTCAATGCCAAAATGATATTACATAATTTTCTGACAGTGCGAAAGCAACCAGTCATCGCAATGATTCCCAAGCCTGGCTTACCAGAGATGGACTCTGAACCGGCTTGATCTCTGGCTTGGTCCCTAGCATCCGGTCTCTTACGATTTCGAAGGTTTGGGAAAGTCTGGTCATTGCTAGGCTTGTAATCATTACCAATTCCGAGGCCTGATCCCGGACCAGTTTGGTTTCCGCTCTGGCCATGTAGTCAAATCCACAGACTCGCCTTGTTTGGCTCGGATATAAACTAGATACGAGGCTTGCTACATATATTTCGGATGACCCATCAATTTGATGTTTTGAGCTTCCAAAAACTCATTTGTAACGACCGTAGTGTGAGAGCTCGTGATGAAGTATGATTCGTCTTCGTCGGTTGGTTTTCCTTAGTTCATCGAACACTTCAGGCAAACAAATGGTTGCATACCATTCAGAATTGACCGTCCTTCTTTCCACAAACGGCACAGTTGCAACGTGTACGGATTTCGAGAAAAAAGCATGCAATCATTCGCTTCGATGTGCGGCGAGAGCAAGTAACTTTTGTTGGATTTTGCTCATCTTGAAAGACCCAGAAGGTCGATTGCGGTTTTATTTCGAGTTGATACACATTTTGGACGACCTTCACGAAATTCTTCGTGGTACAAGTTTTTCACAGTGACCAAGAATGGAGCTTCATCACCAAAAGTTGATTTAAGTTGATTGGTGCACCCTTGTCTTGATAATCCATGTCGAAAATGTTCACGGCTTTGTTCCATTTTTTGGCCATTTCAAGTGCCTGTAAAGAAATCAAATTGCGCTCGTGGCCTAAATAATATCAGACTTTACGATGGAAACGTCAGATTGCATCTAGCAACATGATTTGTTGCTCAGGCTACAACCCTCGTATAACAAAAAGCGCATGTACGCGTATAACATAAATTTGTGTATAACAGATATTCACTTATTATCAATTTTGATACAAGTGCGTGCGTGAGATAATTCACAAAAAATTTATAATCTGCTATTTGCAAAGCTATGTCTCGGCTCAAAGAATAATCACAGAAAAGTACAATCAAATAAAATAAACAAAAAAACATCTTAATGATGTGACGAAAGCCTATTTACTACATAATAAGCTACTGATATCAAATTAGTTTATTTTAATTATTTAAAAGAAGAAAAATATATAACAATAGGATGGTCTGTATGTATATCCATTTGGAAGCTCATTCTTCACTCTTCCTCTGGGTCGATAAGTCGCCCGGCTCTTTGCCAAATCACTGGGATTTTTTTCCTTTGTATCACTATATACCAGAATCACACGTGTTATGGCTTTGAAGTTGTGAGACCTTGTAACTCAAATATAAATTTATATTCTAAGTTTGACAAAGAGAGCTTTATAACACATTTAGAATAATAATTAACAAATTTCAGAGTAAACAAATGCTTTTTGTTGATAACAAAAAAATCATAAAAATGCTGATAGGAACTATTTTACATGTTGTATAAAAAACGCCGAAAATTTACCATTTGAAATTAGTCTACAACTAAACACTTGAACGTTAACACTTCTCTCGGCATTTAATTTTCAATAATGTCTGACGATTTAGTAATACGCTTGATGACCGTGGAGGATTATGCAATCATCAGAAAAGCATTGGGTTCCAGCTTCTATAAAGACGAACCACTTTGTCTTTACAGCGGTGAAGATGTCGAAGAACATGGTCCGGAGCAAGTAGACCAAGACATTCTACAAAAATTGCGACACAATGAATCATTTGTAGCAATGAAAAATGGTGAAATTGTGGGCTTTTGCATTGCTGGTGTAGAGGATCCGGAAGAGTTAGAATTGAATGCAGAGTACGCTGCATCAGCGGGTCCATATATCTTTGGACGCATTGAACGCTTTCTTGTAACGGTGGAACGTGCGGCGAACGTCTTTAAGCATTTCAATGTTGATAAGGTTTTAGTTGCACACTATACACGTGTAAATCGTGATATGCGTGGTCAAGGTATTGGTGCACGTATGACTGAACGACTGGAAGAGTTCGGCCGTGAAAAAGGCTACAAAGTGTTGGCAGCTACTTGTACTAGTTACTATACAGCCAGACAGAAGGAGGCACTCGGCTGGGAGTGCATATATTCGCTTAGGTATGCGGACTATAAAGATGCTGATGGAAAAGTTGTATTCGAGATACCAGAACCACACGATCGTGTGCGTGTTATGGCTTTGAAGCTATGAAAAAAGTAATATTAAAATTTAATAAGTTTTAAAAAAAAAATGTTATATATTTATGTTTCATCATGTGATTTGCTGGTTTGAATGGGCATGTGCTATATTATGATATGAACCTCACATTTTAGCCCAAATAAAAAATTGTTTCTTACAAAAACACAAATTTAATCTATATCTATATTTGGAGCGCTGCCCCAATATGTGGCTGTACACGTCCATTGTGAGATGTATAAGGAACGACATTCCAAACGAAACCACCATATAGACTCTAAATTTTATATTGACTTATATAATATGTTTTTATTTTACTTAAATTACAAAGAACAAAGTTTGTACAGCGGTACCCAAAAAAATAAATGGATTTTATTGTTTTATTAGCAAAAAGTTAGATGGACAGACCAACATGACTAGATAAATCAACAATTTCAATGATAAAAAAGATGAAAGAACGATGCAGTCGAGTGGGTTCGACTTCGACTAGCAACTCTCGTATAACAAAAAGCGTATGTACGCGTATAACACATATATGGGTATAACACATATTCACTTATTATCTATTTTCATAAAAGTGCGTACGTGAGATAATTCACAAAAAATGTATAATCTGCTATTTGTAAAGCTATGTCTCAGCTCACAGAATTTTATCAAATAAAATAAACAAAAAATCATCTTAAAGATGTAAAATGAAGTGACGAAAGCCTATTTACTACATACTATACTACTTTTATCCAATTAGTTTTATTAAATTATTTATTAGAAAAATAAAGTTCTAATAGGCAGCTCTGTATGTCCATATATACATTTGGAAGCTCATTCTTTAGTCTTCCTCTGGGTCGATAAGTCGCCCGGCTCTTTACCAGATCTTTGGGGTTTTTACTATTGTATTACTATGCCGATATTCGGACAGAATTCGGACATACCAGCGGTGGGCCCTTAAAAGTGCTTAGTCTTGCCATAGCCAAAATCCGCCGTATATTGTAAGCTTTTTATATAATACACCATTTTCCAATACTTTTATCCATAAAAACTTGACTGTTATATAGTGCTCATGCTTCAATCACATTGATATGAGCCTTCGCTACTTCTTTGGACTGCCAACCACAGTGTGAGGTTGTTCACTTTTATACACTGTAAGCATAGGTTGAAAGAGTTTATTAAGTTTGTTCAAACATATGTAACAGACAGAAGACGAGGCAGATCATATTAAGTATTTATATTCTTCATCAGCATCAAAACTTCAGTTGATATACATGACATGTCCGTCTGTCTGGCTGTGTGTATGAACACTAAGAACTTGGAAACTAGAACTGAAGGATAACATTCTTTAGCTATTTATTCTTTAGATGACTAGTACGTGTCAATCTACTTCTAAAGGTTAGTACCCTTACAAAACTGGTTCTTCTTTCTGCCCTTTTTTTTAATATCCAACACATATAAAGATAGGAATATATCATACAATTCTAAGTTTCAATAGGGGTAAAGTGTAATACGAAGTCGAACATACTCGACTGCAGCGTTCGCTATCGTTTAATGATAAGCTTGGTGGAGACATAAAAAATTTTTGATAGAATATATTCATATAAAACACAAAAGTCGGTCAAGTAGCAGCTAGTACAAAGTTAAGCATTTAAATGTCAACAGTTCCGAGATTATAAACGTGTCTAGAAATATATATATTTAGGTTAATGATGTCCGACGATTTGCTAATACGTTTGATGACCATAGACGATTATGAAATCATTAAAAAGAGGTTGGGTAGCTGTATTTTTCAAGATGAACCACTCTTTACTGCATATGTCAAAGATCCCTCGGAAGCTTATTTGAAACGAATAGATCAAGACAATCTACGACGTGTGCAGTACAATGAATCATTGGTAGCAGTGAAAAATAGTCAAATTGTGGGTTTTTGCATTGCCAATGCAACAACTCCCGAAGATTTAGAACCAAGAAGTTGTGGACCAGTTCGACGCTTTCTTTCAACGGTGGAACGTGAGGCGAACATCTTTAAGCGTTTCAATGTCGATAAGGCTTTAGTTTCACACTATACACGCGTGAATCGTGATATGCGTGGTCAAGGTATTGGAGCACGTTTGGCAACACGTCTAGCAGAATTGGGCCGCGAAAAAGGTTATAAAGTGTTGACAGCTACTTGTACTAGTTACTATACAGCCAGACAGAAGGAGGCACTTGGCTGGGAGTGCATATATTCGCAAAGTTATGCCGACTATAAGGATGCACAGGGTAAAGTTATATTCGAGCTACCAAAGCCACATGATCGAGTGCGTATTATGGCTTTGAAGCTTTGAAATATTTTGTGATTTAAAAGTTTGTTCTTTGTTGTTATTCATTTTTATTGAAATTATATGAAATAAGTTTATTAGCATCTTTCTCCTTCTTCTACTAACAACAAATGTATTGCCATTCGGTATATTTATAGTCGCTACACAGTAGTACATTAAGTGATTCACAATAGTTATTAGTTTACACTATTACTACGTTTACACAAGCAAATATTATTTAAATTAAATAAAGTCAACATACAAACTGTAACTAGAAAATAAGATATAATAATTAAATGTTATTAAAACGTCTTAGTAAATCCATTTCCTTAGCGCTTTAAGCAATATCTCAAATTTTTATTACTCTATTATGTTCAAAACTCTTCAAACCACTCTCTTTATACATATATATATATATATATATGTACACAAATTAAACTAATGGTTTGCACAGCAAACTCTCAACTCAATCAAAAGTATTTACGTACCTAACAAATCTATTCAATTTATTTAAATGAATCAAATAAATACGAACCGAATTAATGTCTTTCCGACAAATAAAAGCATTAGAGTTTCTATCAGTTGTGCGATTCATTCACACAACTGCTGCTTTGCAAATCACATAAATACAATTTTCTTATTTATAAAATTATTTTATTGCTGAAAGAAAACAAGAAGAAAAAAAAAGACTACGTTTGCATTTGATGAGCAACTAAGCTGTATTAAAAGTTTACTCAACTGAGCAGCGTAGATGAAATGATGATGGTATTCAGTAAAATTTTTGCTTGATTACTTTTATTGAAATAATGTTGTAAACCTTTAACTTTGCACGTTTGACTTTGGCTTGACCCACACCGACCGATGTACGAGTATTTACAAACGACCAATAAAGTTAATAGCAGACTTTAGAATGGAGAATGGAAGTCTATATTTGCTTGGTGAAATACACCGAAAGACGACTTCAATAGTTGAACACGTTTCATGTGACAGCGTACAGCGTACAGCTAGTCTGGTACGCTGTTCTCAAGGGGCCAAATGGGAGTTGGTTATCTAGTTGCAGTTTTGGCGTCATCGTTGTTTTATATGCTTCATACAGTTCATTGCTAGTTTTTTTTAACCAATTATAAAAGTGGCATCGAAACTTTAATACACTTCAAGCCAAATGCTAAACTTAAGAGAAACTGAACTCCTTCTTATAAATTCAATGGTCTGTCAGTGGTCTATATATTATGTTATGTCTATAGTAGTAGCATAGATATCGAATTCGGAGACACTAACTCCATTAAGAATACAAATTTTTAATATATCTGAACCATGAACTGCCTAATAGATCACATACATACCAATGGTTCAGATGTTGGTTCTGGTATATGGAATACGTTTATTATAAATCAAGCTTTTAACTTTAAACATATGCTACAGGAAGTACTTCTTTCAGCGATAAATCCATGCCCTAAAGCCTCTTCGAAACTCTTATTTCAGAATACGCAAGTCTCTTTGATGTCATCTACGATTTCATGATGACAAACTCTGGAATAACCTTTTGAGGCCACATCGGCTTTGAAGTATATTTTGGAAACCTTACTTGTTCAAGCAATCGGTCACCAAGAAGAAAGTGATGCAATTTCTAAATCGTCGGTGGTACTATTAAAATCTTCTAGTCTAGACTGTACAGTATCTGAGAACCTGACTTGGTCAAACAGTTGGCAATTTAGCTAGTTGGAAGCGGATCTATCTCTAAACGGTAGGTGGAACTAGTTAAATCTTCTGAGGCCATTTTGGGACTTTGCATTGCCTTACTTGGTCAAGTAGTCGGTCATTAAGAAGAAATTGATGCAACTTCCAAATTGGGTAAGCCGAAAGCAAATCTTTCACTAAACCGGCGATGGTAATGATGTCCAAAGTCATTTTTATCTTGTTTTTTATTTCGTTCTGAACTCAACACATCACGTACAAGGTGAAGGTTATCGTCTGTTCTTTCTGTTGACAATGGTTCAGAATGAAGTTCATGCTTAACATACTGTCTCTGATGGACTCGAATATTTCGCAAAAAATGCTCAACTATTCGCTCCATTTGGATTCTTGCATCAAGCTCCTCTTATAGTGTCAACTAGTCCAGGATGCGAGTCAGTCATAGGCCCTATATTCGCTGATGACTTGCTTGCATTGCGGACTTATTGAGTTAGATCTGGAAAGAATTGTTTCATATTCTTTGTATGCTTAAGCTGCAGGTTTCTTGGTGAAATTTATGCTGAAGAAGTCCAAATGGTTTAAAAGCCTCAGCTGCTCGATAAAGTGGTTCAAGGTTAGACTTCCAAATTGTGTTTTAGCGTGATTATTCTTTCTTTATATATAAACAGTGTCTATATAGTAAAACAGCTTAAATATTTTTAGTGGCGCCCGAGCAGGGTTTTCACTAATTAGTTATATTTATATAATCTCGGAAAAGTGTATTCATATTTAAACTATATCTTCTATTCGCATATTTACAGTGTCAAAGCTAATTTTCGTTGTATAGTAATTTTTAATGGCGCCCGAGAAGGGAATTGAGTATTTATTTACATATATTCTTGTATAATCTATAAAATTGGCGTCAGTAACTTCGTTTTATTATTTTTAAAATCAAACTGAAATTTCGTTTACTTAAAAGTTTAATATTGATGGCGCCCGAGCAGGAAGTTGAGTGATTAACCACGAACATATAATCTCTAATACTTGTAGAAGTGATTTTTATTTGTGGCAGTCTTTCTATTCGTATGCATATTGTAAAACTCAAATTAAAATTACTTGTGAAGAAAAAAAATGCATGGTGCCCGAGCAGGGACTTTAGTTATTAATAATATACAAATAATTTATTAAAATGGAAAAAATTAAAGCCATCACCAAGGTGTAAAAAAGGTCTGTGTAAAATAGACAAAATTAATTTTTCATGGCGCCCGAGCAGGGACTTGAGTTACTAATTGCATGAACAAAAGTCGTATCTATAACCTAGAATAATTTATAAATTTGGTAAAACTAGTTGCGTTTCCACGAACTCAACAGAAAATAAATTTTTCATGGCGCTCGAGCAGGGTCTTGAGTTACTATTAATAAACAGCTGAACCACAAATTTTCTAATTTACATATGACTAAAGTGTATAAGAAAATCAATATAAACTGTTGCAATGTAAGCAACATTGACCTGCATGTCCTACAGTCAACTGAAGCATCAATGCAAACAGACATATATGTAAAATATATATATATATAAAGATTCATATATAGATAAATATATATGCACGTTTGCCGTTATCCTGCAGACATGTAAATTATATTTGTTTTTTTTTTTTTCTCCATTTGGGGATTTGTTATGCTACTGTCTGTCTGTCTGTCTGTCTGTCTAGTTCAGTTGGAGATAGGTACTTAAATATATATGCCCCAACCAGTGTTTTCTAGCCTATGACTGCGTTTTATGCTGCATAGACTGAAATAATTTTGCAACTTTTTTCTTTTTTTCTGTTTTACGACTATTAAAATATTCTGGTTTTCACAGTTTGTCTCTGGTATTTACGTATTTTCAGTATGAAAAGTTTGTTTTTTGATTTTTTGTTTTATTTGTTAAAATTACAAAAATAGTCTGCAAGTCTGTCAGATTTTAATGCAGTGTGTCTGTTTGCTGGATTTGTGTTTGTGTTTCCTATTAAATCTTAGCTTTGAATGGTTTGGTCAGCTTAACAAATTTTACAGTTCATAAGTTTTATGTAGAAGTCTACATCAATTTTGAAAGTTGTGACAAAGATTTTAAATATTTTTAAATTTCAAAGGGTTTATTTTGAAATATAGACTTCAATTGCTTGTAAAAATTTTATTATTTGTTGGAAGTGTGGAATTAAAATTTGATTGTTGTTGACAAAAGGCATCTGTATTTAATTTCTAGAAAGTAATGAAGGTTGGGATTTAGTTAAAACTTTGAAATTTACATACTTTCCTATTTATGTGTAATATTCAAAAAAAATTTGTTGATTCGGAGCAACTTTCACATATGCGTATAAGTTTTTGTATTTGCAACAAAACTAAAATAATTTTCAATGGTGCCCGAGCAGGAACTTGTGTGTCTAAATACAATTTTACATAAGCAAAAATGTTAGTTGTCACCATGGTGTGTAGTAGATTTGTGTTAAATGAACAAAATTTGTTTTTCATGGCGCCCAAGCATGGACTCGAGTGGCTAATTACTTACTAATAATTTATTAAATAGGCAAATATGCTAGTGCTCAACATTGTGTAGAATAGATTAGAGTAAAATAAACTATATGAATTTTTCATGGCGCCCGAGCAGGGAGGACCTTCAGTACCTTCATTATAATGCATTGCCTTAGTTCTACATGCAACATATTTAGACTTTTTAGTCAACGATTAATAAATTCATGATCCAATGCTGCTGATTATATATATTTTCTATTCTAATTTATGCAGAAACTTCTTCAGTATCTACTCTTTAGTTCGCGCTATTTTATGCAAAATTCTCCAAAAAGTTATTAAAACATTTTATTTTTCTTAAATTTTTCACTTCACACCAAAGTAAGTAATACATTTTCCATAGTCACTACAGACATATCGACAGACTAATCAAATACATCAAAGTGTTCGACAATCAGGCATATTCCGTCAGCCATATGAGACGCTTCAGCATACTTGCGTGCAGCCTACAACGCACTAAATACATCATCGTCCATTTTACAATTTCTTAAAGTTATTTGCTTATACTCAGCTGCCGGTATTACTTGCTAGAATTCCTCAAACTACTACCGTGTCTTTGTTAAATCTGTAGCTATGCCAAACAGCACAGAATGTATCTGTAAATTTGTGTGTTTGAAAGTTTTCATAGCTTTTTGTAACTCGACTGCATTGTTGTGCATACCTGATGGTAACTAGCTACCATTTTGTTTCACTGAAAGTTTTGAATTTCAGGCGAAACAAAAAAAATTCTCTCCAGTCTCGCTTTATCTTTTGTGAGTTTTGGTTTTGGTTTCCCCGAACTGTGTACTGTGCATAGCCTAAGGTATGTTCAGCTGTAGTTGTGGGTTGAGTTCTGAGTAGCCGAAAGACGACGACTACTACCGTATACTGTCTACTACTGTACTGTATAAAATGAAAAGCACAGCAGTTTCAACATTCCAGCAATTTTTATCCTATTTCAGTAGCATCTCCAACCAACGAAACAACTAGCATAGTACCTACTACTACTACTGCTGCTACAACAAAGCCTCGCTGAAAATGTTTGAAATTTGATGTGTTCTTCGAATACAAGAAGAAGTACTCAGACTGCACGCTCGCTCATTTATACACTTGTACTGTGCAACATTCATGCAAAAAAAAAAAAAAAAAAAAAACGAATCTCTCCAGTTTTGCAAATTTATTTGCGCTCGTTTGCTTGTTTCGCACAAAATTTGTTGCAAATTTTTTTTTAACACAAAAACTTTGCAGTAGCAGCCATTGAGGCATTCAATAAGCCTATGTTGTATACTCGTTGTTCGATGCTATGACGCCGCCGCTGTACAGTGGTATGTATGCGAAAAAAAAAAATTTTTGTTCAAAAGTGCGATAGCATATTTATTTTTGAAGACATTCACTTAAGAGAATCCACACGTCTTGCAGGCTGGTAGACATTTATTTTAATAAATAGACTAAGCGAAAGTAAGTAATTAGCAGAAGAAGACATTGTAGACACTATAAAATTTATATAAATGTAATATATGCATAGTATTTCTTGTTCAGATTCGAAAGAAAGTGTGGATCTTTTCATGTCCGTCTGTCTGGAAGCATGCAAAACAGATTTCAGAAACAAGAAAAGCAACAAACTTCATATTTTAATACTTTGATTCTTCATATGAAGATAAAGTATATTAAAGTTCGAGGATGGTACAAATTTTTTTAAGAACAAATTTTATTCTTTCCTCTTTGTTTAGCTAGGAACTCAAAATTTTACGTATTTTACGTCAATTCTTATAAAATATTTCACGGACCACTAAAAGGTATAGCTCCCATACAAATCTGGTCCTCTTTCTGGGGTTTTTTAAGGGAAAATTTGTTGTTGTTAAATTTGATAAATTTTGCGTAAATCTTAAAAAAAATTTCAATAAAACGTCGCATCGAACCACTAAAAGGGGTAGCCTCCATACAAATCTGTTACCCCTTTCTAGGGTTTTGTATGAAAAACTTTTTATTGTTGCTGTTAGTTTAGCTAAAACGCCGTATTGATGCATAATATTTCTTAAAGGTTCAAACCGGACCACTACAAGGGATGGCCCATACCAAACTGATCCTCTTTGTAGGTTTTTGTAAGAGAGAATGTTTTTTTTTTTTTCTTACTAATTGAACTAGCTATACCAAATTTGAAATATTTTACGTACATTTAATTTTTTTAAAATATTCAATAAAAGCCCTGATGCTTCTCAAATTTTATATTACTTAAAATTTTTTTCCCTCAATTTTTCAAAATTCCACAACACTGTAAATCCACACAGTAAAACAAAATCCCAACACTCCTCTAGAATGTACAGCCTTCGCTCAGTAGGTGAGATTTACAAATTGATGCATGTCGTTCGGTCATTCAGTCTCCTACTGCTGCAATTGATGGCTTTCAAAAGAAGAAAACGTAGCCAAGATCTATGTGTCTCTGCCAGTCTTTGCTTGACTTGACTTCAGTACATTTCATGTTCGTAGAAATTATAGTGCTGGAAAATGTTTCGATTTGCTTTCTCTGCTATTTGATTTCTGGACACATAATGACAGACAGGCAGGCTGGCAGGCAGGCAGGCAGGCAACTTGCCAGGCTATATACGTATAAAAAAGTTACAAGTGTATTACACATACGAATGTGCATATGCCCATTGGTAATTCTTAACCTGAGCTACTACTATTCTGTGTGCTCAGGTGTTTACCTAGTTGTACTTGTTTAGGCGCATTAAGTGTGTAATTGGTGTGCTTCGACTTACTACATTGCTGCATTGATTGTTGGTGGGTTTGAAGATGCTTGACTGTGTACTATAATCGCATGTGCTTGTGGCTGAATTTTTGGTTGGTTAGTTAGAAAGTTCGTTAGTAGTGATTTGCTGTATTTCAAAAAATATTTAGTATGCTTTATTAGAGAGAAGGGGCTTAAAAATGTATCTTGCAATGTGTAAAATTTTCAATTATGTGCGTACATGAAGATATTTGTGGATAGTCACAAGCCTGACACTGTCATGAAAGTCAAAGATTGGAAATTATCGATTTTCAGTGTAAGCACATGCATAAAAAAGCTAAAGCCATATTTTCACTAACTTATTGCGCGAAAATGAATGTCAAAAAAGCTATAAACATTTTTATAGGCTATTTCCATGGCTGCTAATATAGCTGAGAAATACAAATTATGTTTCCACTAAATAATGCTCTTTAATCTTAACATGTGAGTGGCAAAAAAACACTCACTTTGAATAAAAAAACAACTTAGGTTTGTCAAAATTTGGGAATTTTTTAAAAATTTTATATAAAATTTAATTTAAATTAATCAGGCTTCATTCATAATGGATTATAACATAGAAACGGCGACCGCAAATGATGTTTCACAAGTTAGATGAAGTTTTCGATGAAACGTTGACGAATTTCAATGTGTAGAATAATGATTCTTATTTAAAAATATTCGTGTAGAATGGCAATGTATGTTGAGAATGAATAAAAATCTTAAGTGATATATCCGCATATGGGTTCGGTTAATGATAAAAATGACCAGAATTTTGAATATTATGGGGAAATAGTCGATTAAGGGTATATGGTGAATGGCAATATTCTTCGAAAATGTCAAGATTGTAAAATCTTATGGCATAATACTGGTATACTTGTTTGTGGTGAATGGTATTACTTTTCTATAATGTTAAGAATGTATAGGATAAACAATCTTATGGGAAATAAAAATACATGCGTTCGTGGTGAATGGCAATATTCTACGTTTATTGTAAGATAATTATTTCTTATTGAAAAATGTATGTTATATATTCATGGTGTCTGGCTACATGCTACAATAATCTTGAGAAGGAAATATACTCAAATACTACTTCTTCGATCAAGTTAAGATTATGGAATCTTGTTGGAAAATAAATTTACATGTGTTCCTGGTGAATGGCTTCAATCTTTAATAATGTGAAGAATGTGTGTAAAATGAGGAGGAGGTTCTACGTCTATGATCTGCTTACATCTGCACCCTATATAGGTATATAAATTTATGAGAGGTAATAATGCTTAGTAGTAATGTTTTAAATTAAGGACGAAATCTTAAAGAATTGTAGCTTATTGTTGAAAAGCGAAACCGGCTTACATTGCTTCGCACCATTTTTGTCTTCCTTTTGTATCTATAGGTGATGAATCACGGAAAATTAAAACGTAGTTCAATTGCTTAAAGTTTTAGTAGCACATACGTCATACGTTTGAAAAGCGCTGGCAATGTCAAACAGTTTGAATAGCATTAGTGTTAAGCAAATATTAAGCTTCGAATTTTAATTTATATTTTAACATTAATATCTTTTTACTATGCTGTTTGATTTTGATAAAATAAACGCTATATATTACACACAATAAAGCGGCTTCGCATACAGTATTTCTCTTTTGAATTCAATGTGTGGCCTTAATGTGATGCGCGCACAAACAAATAAACACAAATTTCGTCTACGATTTTATTATATGTAGAGATCATATGGCAAATTTTTTAAAGTAAAGTGTGTTCTATTACTAAGTGGGGTGAAAAGTAACTTCCTTGACAGACATGTCAGATTTCTATGTGTTACAGTCACTGAAATTTAATGCGGTTACACTGGACAATGTCAAAATAATATAAGAAATGATGTTGGCCGACCGTAAACTGAAGGTGCGCTAGCTAGCAGATGCCACAAACATTAGTACACGCAATACTTTAGACAAGATTCTGCATATGAAAAAATTATCCTACCGCTGTGTACCGCGCATGCTGACTCCGGACCAAAAAATCGAACGCGAGGGCATTTCGAAAGAGTATTTGGCTAAGTTGATGCGGAATCGGGTGGACTTTTGGCGTCGATTGGTAACTGTTGATGAACCTGGATCCATTATTAAAAGCCAGAGAACAGAATGCGTGCGCGCCAATGGACTGAAGCTTGCACGAGTGTTCCGAAGCAAACGAGGGAGGCTCAATAGGTCGGAAAGGTCATGAAGTCCGTTTTCTGGCATTTTCATGGCATACTCTTCGTGAACTACCTCGAAAAAGGAACAACCATCAACAGCGAGTATTACTGCGCATTTTTGGAGCGATTGAAGGTCGAAATCACGGCTTAATAGAAGCTAAAATAAATTTAGTTTTTGCAAGACAATGCGCCGGCACAGAAGAGCATTGCAACCATGGGTAATATCAACAATTTAGGGCTTCAATTGGCTGCCTCGGATTATTATTTCTTCCCAAACCGTAAATGATAGCTCCTCAATAAAAAATTTAGCTCGCGCGTGGAGATCATCGATGCCGCGAAGGAGTATTTAAATTACTTTTTGGATGGGATCAAATAGTGGAAAAATCAAGTTAGTGCAAAAAGTATTGGGAACACTTTTTTTCCAGAGTCTTTCCTTACATAACTCAGTAGACATCATTCGCCTGTGTGGCTCAGTTTAGAAAACTTCTTTTGAAAAACATGGTGCAAGAGAACTTTTGTATAGCTCCACTCATTTGAATTCTGTTTTGAGCTTAGAAAAGCAGCTTCTGTATACACGAACACTTGATCGAGCAAGGTAACAGAGTCGTTTTCAAGCGACTTCAAACGACTCTAGCGTCGTGGCCTATTTCCAGTAAAATATTTTGTGATCTTCAAAACTTATAAAAAATTAAGAAGAGCAATATATTTAGCTATGCCATCTACTTATGGATGCTTGTCCACTCTTTCTGCTTTATTTTTCCAAAAACACTTTAACAACACTCCTCATACTTAGCGCTGCCAACTTACTCGTAATTGTCGTAGATTTGTATTATACTGACTTGGGTTTTTCTTTGCTTTATTTGCACATTTTGATTATAAATGACTTTGCTGCACGTTAGCCAGCATACACACACACACACACACACACAGCACACAACTTGAGTCATAATTTTCTATCATAATTTTGGCACTTTTTTTCTTTTTCTCTTATTTTATTTTCTTCCTCTCTGCATTTTATTACACAAAAGTTTTTCTTACTATATGCGCTTAAGTAGTTCTTCATTTCTTGTTGATTACATTTTGCGCTTTACTCTATTCCTTGCTTTTGCTGTGCTATATTTTGACATTTATGCGTTTGTCCGAGCACAAATTGAGGTTATATTGACATTGTTTTAGTGTTTCATTTGTGATTGATGTGGCATGTGCCACAGTGCTGGACTGTAGTGTTGATAAAGTCGTTCGATTTGTTTGCTAATAAATTATATATTACTTAAGTTGTTGGAAAGTTATATTTAAGTGAAATTTTATTTAAGAAATTTGTTTTGCAATTTAAGTATTAGTTCAAGTACTAACCGTTTAAAATGTATATTTAGGGAGAAAGAAAAATTTTGTTGGGAAGACAAAAAATTTTAAAAATAAATTGAAATGCAATGAAATAAAATTAGACAATTTATAATATTCTAAAACTATTTCAAAAAAAGGATTTCAAACATTTCATATAATATATGAATGCAAACATGTCTGGCAACCACAAATCCCATAAATGTCCTTTTCCTGTATTATAGCAAAAGAAAATAAATAAAAAAAAAAAAATTATCATACACTACACTGAAATGCGCAAAAAGTATGACTCTATAAAATAAAAAAAAGGTTGAATACTTTTCACATGTGCAAACGTTGCAAAGCAAAGCAAATAAAAAGCCAAAAGTTGCCATTGAATGTGCCGAGCATCAGGTGTAGAGCTGCCCTTTTTTCTGTTTTTTTTTTTTTGTTTTTTTGCAACTCTAGTTGAGGTAAAGTTTTCGCTCGCACAACAAATCCATTTGTAAAATTACAAAACAGAAACAACTCGTAGAAAGTATGCCTGCCATACAGGGTGGTTAGTGTGGCACAGACAGCAAAGACAGTTATGACGTTTTCCGCTGTTATTTTTCTCCTCCCTTTTTTTTTTTTTTTTGGCATTTCTAAAGCATATTGCATTCGCAACTATATCTCACATACTCATTCTCACTCTGTAGTTCTATTTAACGCTGGATGACTTTGTTTTCTTTCTTTTTTGGGTTTAGGATCTGGACGGTTGCTCTGTTGGTCTGGCCTGTTTGTTTCGTGTTTATTTCGTGCTTTTGTGTGACTGCCTTTGTGTTTTGTGTTGTTGGGTTTTTATATGGTCTAAGCTGAAATGTTTGTGCAGCTTATTGCTGTTAGAGTGTCTAACTCTGTATGAATGCATGACATGTTGTTGTTCGAAGTATGCAACAGCAAAGCCAAGATTGTCTGGCTTTGTTCTCTGTGAGTAGTGGTACTGATGATGAACATTATGGATGCTGGTGGTTGTGGTTGTTGCTCTTACATTAGTGAATGCTTTCTTTCAATTTGATTTGTCCATTCAAGTCATAATGGAAAATAATGAATGTTTATTCGGCAGCTGTATTAAAGTTTGAGTTTAAACAAATTGGCAGTGTACTATGAAATGTTAAAGGGTTTTACTGTTTACGAGGAGTTTATTTGATTATTTTAGTGTTTTATATATGTACTTCCAAGAAAATATTTCTATATTTGAGTTACCAATTTTACTTAATTCCCCCAACATCATTTTATTGCTTCTCAATTTACTTCTATTTGTATCTTATACTTCGAACTAAAATATAAACTACTCTGCACTATCTCGAGTTCATTGCACTCCATAGCCCAATAGTAGGCCAATGAACGCAGCCAATCTACAGCTGATCGTTAGCTAATAAAAAAATGTTTAAATCTCAAAACGCATTAACAACAGCAGCTGAAATACTTCGAACTAAATTGATCATGAACGCATAAAAAAGAAACGAACGAACTAGCAAATCAATTAACAATGGCAATAAACAGCAACTCAGACAAAGTGGAGCTGAAATATTTTTAGCGCTATTTAATGTTGTACAATGTTCGATTTATTGTGCGATAGAAATTGTACTAATTAAGAAGAAGTTAAGCAGAAAGTTCTTTGGTGAAATATTGCAGATTTTTAGAAAGTTTTGCATTTGCTCTTACTATAAAAGTTTGTTGCGCGTAACAAAGCGACAACATTCTTGCATGGTTTCTAGCAATGACAGCACTAAAGTATCTGAAAAGTTTAGCCGTACTAGCGCTGTTGGGCAATGCAGTTGCTAATGAGACTGAAGAGCTGGCAGTAGAAGCACGTGATTTGTTACAGGATAATGGTTAGTATTATAAGTTAATATTGTATTATATTTAATTATTTATTGCCTCCATAGCACTAAGCGCGTTGTTAACACGCTATTTGCGTGGACTTGATAATACGGCTACACAGGCACGTCGCGATAGCCAAGAGTTGGGCAAGCCTTTAATCATTATACAGGGTGATAAGCATGTTGATCACAATTACGAAGCCTATCACTATGATCCTTACTACTATCCCGAAGATATTTGGTCCTATCGTCCACAACAGCAACAGCAAAAATATCAACACAAACTGCAGCGTCCAAATAAACAACATCAACGTGTTGAGCGTCCTTTAAATCAAAGACTTCCTACGGCACCAATTTATCAAGCACAGCATAAATATGATCCTAGTCAACATTATGGCTATTTTGGTGATAGTGGTAGCATAAATCCTGCTATAATTATTATCAATCCTGCAAGTCTGCAATCTGTAAAAGCAGCGCCAATGCCAGCATTTGCGAGAAATCCTAATAGTAGCACAAATGAAGCTGAAACTAGTGACAATGATGCAGTCAAAACTAATACTCCGACAGGCGAAAATACAAGTTTCACAGATATATTGGCAGAACTTAATGATTTACATGATTTGCCGGATATTGTGCCACAGCATGATGCTGCAGATACTTCCAATTTAAATGAGCTACTTGAGTCGGGTAAGACTTTAAGTGAATTACTTGCGCCCAGTTCACAGAAATCTGCATTGGATGCAGTACCAACAACTGAAACGAACTCTCCAAGTGTTACTAAATCTGCTACTCCCATTGAAGTTGATCAATCAACTTTGAGAAACAAAGCAACAAATACTGAAACATTTGCACAAAAACCTAAAACTACAAACGATGACATATCCTTGCTGCGACAGGCTACACAGAGCCTAACACCGAAACATCTACTCGCAATACTCATGCAGGACAGACGCAAACAGCGCGTGCAGGAGGCACTGGCAGGTATCTATTTGCGCAACTACAATGTGAATAGAAAATGAGTAGAGCAAAAAAATAAATAAAATAAAATAAAATAAAAGAAAAATAGTAAAAGGTATTTTAAAGAACAAATATCGAACGCAAATAAATTGAAATCTCTATTTCCATATTCGTAGCTATTTGTCTTCATTAGATGAGTGCTACCCAAGGGCTTTTATTGGGGAGTATCGGCGCTGTCTCATAATACTCCATACAAAAGACAATAACTTCTGAGAGTCTTTCAAAGTAAAGCTAAGAGTGATGAAGTAGAAACAGAAATGGCAGCATAAAAATGCAATGCCAAACATTTTGCTTTTTCCACTTTCCATTGCCCCCAGAGAAATCTACATGAAGTCATCGTACTCTCTGTCAAGCTTAGAGTTGGAGTTTCTGACTGACTTTTATAGTAGCCTTCATCCATACCTACAATCGGCGCCGGAGTCGGAGCCGGAGCCCACTGTAAAATAATCTACAACTGTAGATGAAATATTTATTTGCAATTCCCAAAACTAACGTATGCATGTAGCCTGTTCCGGCTGTTTCTGCTGCTGCTACCACTGCTACTGCTGCAACGTTAAAATGTTAGCCGGAACGAGCAACATGAGTACAGGAATGAGTACGACAGCAAGTTTGCTGACTGTTTGCTTCTGTTGTCTTTGTTCCTGTTTGGTATTTTAGAAGAAAAGTTTTCAAAGTATATATATATATATATAGTTTTTTTTATTATTATTTTTTTTCAACAAACACCTGCTGCAGTTATTGTTCTATGTGTTTGTACTTCCCAAGCGCTGTGTTGTATTCCATTTCATACTCCCTAAACAATCCCATTTGAAAATGTCTTTCTTGTATTCTGGTAAATTTTTATTATATACCCAAAAGAGTCGTGTTAACTATACAGCATATTCTTTTTTGTTTGATGTGATGCTTGGTGTTGGATTTCTTTTGCTTTATTTTAGTGCAAATGGAATGTTGCTACAAACTATTTTAAAATACGTACTAAAATGTTGCATTTTCTTAGTACATAAAGAAGTTTAGTTTGGCTGTGCAATTTTGAAGCCTTTAAAAATATATGAAATGAGATTTTGTTCTTTGTGAATTATATTTGAAAAAGTTGGCAGCAACAGTGCAACATTTAAATAAAAAATTATTTTAAAGCTATTTAAAGTAAATTTTTTTTTAAAGAGATTGATGAAGACTATATTTTGTACTAGCAGACCCAGATTACGCTGCTACATCCCATCTTTGTCTTTGTATAGATGAGGAATCACCTTTTTTTTTTTTAAATTTGTTAAAGTTTAATTTTTTGGTTTAATTAATTAATTTTACTATTATTTATTTATAAAATAACTTAAATTAATGCGCTTAGGGAGTAAGTAGCAGCAATCTATAGATATCAATGGGGGAGATCGACAGGGTGCGATCTTCTCAGCCTTCTCTCCACTCTAACAACTCGTAGTCTGCACTGATCGATACAAATAATCTTTTGATTGGCGCATTATAACGTCTTCAATTTTGTTGACATTCAAGTCTCTTTCTAGGTCGGAAGTGCGCATGTACCAAGGGGCACCAAAAATCATGCGCAATGTCTTGGACTGTAGTAACCTAACTTTAGATAGGTTTAATTTGGCTGCAATACCATAAACTTTCAAGCCATACCGTCAAGCTGGAGCAATAGTTATCTTGTAAATGGCGACTTTATTCCTCAGCGAAAGATTGTTTCTGCTGTTGAGTAGCCAATGCAACTTGCTCAATCTTCCAGTAATTGCTTGGGTTACACTGTGATGTGGTTTCTAAAATTCCGCCGCCTGTCCAGGAATACACCAAGTGTTGGCTCAACAGCTGGTTATTAATGAAGACTCTCGGACAAGAGTTTGGACGTAAAGCATAAGTCACATGGTACACTTATTAGGGTGAATGTCAATGTTCCATCGCTTAGCCCAGCGCACAAAGCCGAGCATGTCGTGCGTGAACAGTGTGTATAACAGCGGGCCCAGAACTTTGTCCTGCACGTATGGTCTTGACACTGGACTCCACGCCATCCAATACCACAGAAAAAGCCCTGTCATGCATTAATAACCACAGCTGAGGCGGCAGCAGACTCTTAAGCTTACTTAGCAGCTCATCATGCCAAATTCGATCAAACGCCAGCTTAATGTCAAGATCAGCGGTAACCACGTACTACTTTGCCTCGAATACTTCAAGAATAAAATTTCAGCCCTATTAAGCTGTTCAGGTATTCTATGGAACTTAAGAAATCCAAATTGATAGGATGGTATCCTTCTCCTGACTTTACTCACGTCAAGGATTCGTGTTAATATACAGCGCCCAAATATAGGCCTATACGAGTCCAAGTTAGAGCGACTTTTGTCAGCCTTATGAATCATGCAGATGTTTGCCTTCTTCTATTGCTTAAAAATATGTCCCAGCCTCAGCACAGCATTGAAGATGAGCACCAAGAAGAGAACGGCTTTAAATTGTAATACTTTTAAAGTAAAGTTATTCAGTCCATCTTCTCCAGGAGCTTTTTTGTTTCAGATCTTTTATGTGAGCCGAGACTTCTTCCACTGTTATGGAAGCGACTGGAAGGCAAAGTTGGCCGGGTATATCAAGTACCGACTGGACCTCACCTGCTCTGGTCGATAATGCAAGACCAAACTGTTGGCAGCGATTTTCTAAGTTGACAGCAAATGCCTTTGCTTGTTCGCTTGGAGATCTTGTCCAGGATCCGTCAGCCATCCTGAATGGGAATTTATGGGCCATCTGCTGTTTGTATCTCCTCGCCAACTTCCATGGAGATCGTTTCGTCGAATCAACCAGTCAGTTTCACATTGTTTGTGTATTGCTAGAAGTTTCTTCCATGTTGGGATCCCGCGTGCAACAGTATTGCCTTCTAAACCTTCTCTTGATGAGCAATAGTGCCTCTAGCGCCATTGGAAGTCTAGATATTGACCTAAAGCACCGTGATGCATTATTGTGAGTAGCAAGAAGGGCAGCAGTGTGAATTTTATTGAGAAATAACGCATGCACATCATCAATGTCATCTGGAATGAGTATATCATGATTCAGGTCTAATGTTTTTTCCACATCTCGACGAATGAGGCAGTACCGAGTATGAACAATTTTATATATATACAAAGATACAGTTTGAGCAAATTGAGTTGCGCACAGTTTGAGTAGCACAAATGTTATAAGTTTTAAAAGCGCTGAACAACAGTTTGAATAGCGTTAATGTTTATCAATATATAATTTTTATATATTAACATTAATATCTTTTGACTCTGCTGTTCGATTATGATGAAATAAACGAGAAATATTACTCACAATAAAGCTTCGTATCTTCCAGCAATTCGATTTTAAGTCCAATGAGCGGCTTTTACGTGATGAGCGCACAAACAATAATTTCGTCTCGATTTTATTATTTGTATAGATAATCTGAAGGATCTTGTTTTCAATGGTACGGACAAATGTTGCTAATGGTGTTTCACAAACGTTTTAAAATGTATTTTTTGAAAAGAATTTAGTATTGGTACAAAGTGTTTCGGAATCTGTGTTCATTTAAATGTTATTGCCCTACTACTTGGATTACAATTAGAGTAGACTAAATTCTGCTGCTTTTTGTGTGAATGGTAAAGTAGAGACAGATAAAAGCATGACCAGTACCTAAATCCTTAGTTTCTGGATAGAAAAATGTGTAGCATTTACTACTTGTGAAGTCTTCCGCCACTCGTAATCAAATTAGGCCTCATGAAAAATGTTGTTATGCCGATGGATGGAATTGGAAATGGATTTTGTATTTGAACGAAAAATTCCCTAGTATAAGCGAGGCTAAAATAAGAGAGAGTACTAGTAAAAAATAAACATTTACAGAAAAAGAAAGCGATAAGCACGGAGCTAAGTTCTATCGGGACATTTCAATATTTGAAATATGTTATCTGTGTAAATGGAGTCTGAGGATGATGGCTGACTACTGATAGATAACCAAAACGGACCAATGGAAAGCAAGTATTCTAGAAAATCATAGAACGTTAGTTTTTAAATTTTCAACCAGAGCTAGATTGAGACTGTAGTTTGATATCCAGCTTGGCATACACCCTTCATATGATAATTTGTATCGTAATTATTTTACATAGTTTTCTGAATGTTTAAAGTGCTACTTAAGAACCTTACATGCATTTGTCTATGAGAAGAAAAATAAATCACGTAACTGAGTCTCATTTTTATTGGTTTGGCTTGCTGATAGCCATCCAGGTTCAGTGTCTAACGTTTCTTGGCACTCATAAAACTAAGTGAGCAATCAAAAGGCGAACAGACACTTCTGGGACCACACTCAAATGTTTGATACTATTGCATACAATGCAATTTTTCATTGCCAAGTGGTTCATATTTCGTTACATCACTGTTGAAACGATTGCAGCAGTCCACTGCCTTGAACTAACATTTAATTCAACGTTTCCACATAAACTTGCCAACAGAAAAAATATCTACTTTAATACTTTAAACCGATTTTATTTACAGTTATATGCCATACTGTATTTCAAATTGAAATCAAGCAGAAAAGCTATGCAGTTCCAACCATAGATACATCCTTAGCCTAACTCAAGCAAATATTTAATTTTTATTTTGTGTAAATAAAAAAATAAAAAAAATTGTCAAACAACAAATAATGTCAAGCAATATCCGCTTAAAAATATGGAAGCAGAGCCTATATATCCTGTACAATCAAATAGAAATGAAGCTGCAATCCGATACGATACGAACAAATGAAGCAGAACATAGAAAAATAAAATAAAATCAAATAAATCCATAGCCCACGGAAAATATTATTTAAAAATCCAAAACACGTAGCAAGCTACAAATCGCACTCAATCAAAATCACCTCAAGTTGTTAGGACTACACTTACACAGAGGGACGGACCGACAGACAGACAGACAGACGAACAACAACAGAGTGAGCAAGTCTAGGCAAACTTTAAGCAGGCTTAAGTGAAAATAAATAATAGAAAAAAAGCTGAGGGGCAGTACGAAGATAAAATTGAGCAGTAGCCAAAAATTGCGCAAAATCAACAAAAAGAAAAAATTGTCATGTACAAGGATTTAACAGATTTAAATTCTATCTGGAGTGAATCAATGATGCTCTGAAGTAGGCTACAAACGAGCGCAAAAGCAAAAGTATTTCTTTTTTTTTTTCTTTTTTTCTACTTCTTCTACTTTGCTGCCTCACATTGAAATGTCGTCATTTAATATTGACCAAGGCTTGTATTGCTAATATCCTTGGCACGTTATGGTAGGCACCTACATATACTTGTAGTTAAACCATAGAAAATATGGCTATATAAAGCTAGTCAGTTGTGAAAAAGAGAAAGAGTGAGCACTTAGCCTACATTAGGACACTTGGTACTGTGCAAATATTTATCGATTGGCATGACAATCCAATTCTGAATGCTGTATGCCTGCATCGTTCACCCGTATATCCTGCGTGGAACATATACACACACGTACACACTAAATGGCAAAGAAACGAGTCGTTTTGCTACAGACTCGAACATATATAAAATATATATAATGTGGGTGTCTATTTGTGGGCAGTTGTGTTGTGTTCTGTTCGGTACTGTTCTGTCCGTCTGTGTATGCTGGCTCTCTGTGTGAGCTATGACAGTTGCCGCTTTTTATACTATACGGATTTATTGTGTACAATTGGATTGGCTTGGCCTGGCAGCAGGCTTTCACTTCTCATTTTGCTTTCAGTTTTATTAATACGTGTAGCTGTGAAAAATCGACATTGAATGTCGCATGGAAACACCTGTGTTGTCATACAGTTTATTTCAGGCTTAGTTTTGCATGCCAGACCCCCAGCCATAGGTGTTTCATGGCTGTCTGTGTTCTGTCAGCTAAAGCTAGTTCGAAACATGTTGTCATACAGCACACACATAGCGAAATTTGGGTTAAAAATTAAATTTGCGTATTTATTTTAAATATTTATCAAATGTTTTACTTTGACTTGTGACCTAAATAATGTGAAGTATTTGGTATTGAAGAGCACGAGTAAGTAGCTGACTATGGTCACTTTTATATAAAAAGAGTAGCTCTATCTGTAAGACAAGAGTTAAGCAGCGTTGTTTGGCATTCCAGAACGGGTCATATATTATATTATAAAGAGTTGTGAGCAGTCTATAAGAGTCTTTAGCAGAAGTTGAGTCGTTATAGATGTAGCTCCATTTCGAACCACCAGAAGATATAGCCCCTATACAAATCTATTCCATTTCCTAAGATTTTGCAATCTGCAAACATATATCATTATTCCATAAGTTCAATGCACCATCATACAAGCAACATATTGACTTCCGTATAATACGCATAGTAAGTAATCTGTTGAAAATCCATTCAACGCGCTTTAATAGCTCTTTGGCAAAAAAAAAAAAAAAACGCCCACATATCTTGCCGATTCGAAGCAGTAAATGCGTCATCAAACGTTGTCTGCAACATCATCTAAAATAGGCGAAAAAGCACAGTTTTTCTGTGCTACAACTGAGTCTTATTCTCGGTTTTTGTGTAACGCCTACACAATAATCATCATCATCGTCGTCGTTGACACTTGACACTTGGTGGGTGGAGCAGCAGCAGCAACCTAGCAGCACGATGTAACATCTTCAATACTGTAGCCTGCTGAAGTCGCAGTACATAGTGACATTGCTTATACGCCGTGTTGCGCCTTTATACAATTTTATTTTCGCTTAAGAAAATGCTGCGATTTTTCTACTTCTTTTTTTTTTCTTCTTGGAAATTTGTGTCATTGTTGACTTTGATCGTTGTTCCATGGTTTCACATATCAAAGTGGCACATTTTATTGAAAGAATTTATGCAAAGAAAATGTCTTCTTGTGCGCGTGTAATTGATTTGTCGCACTTTAATGTAACTGTTTAGACTTGTCTATAAATTATGTTCCGAAACTCTATAAAAAGAAAAAAAGAAAAATCAATAAAACTGCTTGCGCCAAATTATTTCAATGTCATATTTAAAAAAGGAAAAAAGTTTAAATTGCGCTGTCGCAAGAATTCAAGCAAAACTGCCAAAACAAACCGCAGAACAGCACAGACATCGAATTAACCTCAACACGCTTATTTAAGCAAAATTTTCTTTTTCTTTCGTGATTAATGGCATTTTTCATAAAGTGACACATTGAAAATTGGAAAGGAAATCAAGCAGTAAAAATAAAGTAAAGAAAAATAAAAGCGAGTAGAAAATCCCTTTAAAACAACAACAACAACAAAATCGCAAATCAAATAGGAAAGCCCAAAAATGAAATAAAAAAATAAAAAAATAAAAAATGGCGTGCAAACGAAATAAATAAAATATCGGAAATTGTTGCTAAAGTGTAAAAAGTTTAGCCAAACTTCAACGCGTTTTGCGACACTGAACTGAAGTGGTTTGGTTCGAGTTTCTAAAACAGTCTGAAGAAAAAAAATTGCCTAAAAGTTTGTAAAATTTTACAGACTCTTTCTAACTAACAAATATATCTATATATAGCTAGCTGTCTCTGTCTATTTGTCTAACTCGTTTCTTGTACAAATGAAAACGGACACAATGTGCACGAATTGAAACGGAAATCCTTATTGAACTTTAGTCGAAGTGAGTTGTGTGCGCAACGGAAGCGCATTTTCAGTCTTATTGTGTAACAGATTCGTTAGTAAGTAGAAGGAGTGCTTCGTAGGCTTGTAATATACGTGCAGGAAATGAAATACTGCAGAGTGAGAAAGAGAGATAGAGGAGCATATATATCTCTAAAATTATAATAAGCAACATTTAAGTGGAAACTGAACTGCAAGAACTTTTCTACATGATTTATATAGAGCAGCTAGTTAACTATGCCAATTTCAGCAGAAATCATTTCAAGTTTTCATATAATATGTAGTTAAATTTGATAAAATTTAAATATACAGGAATTTATCATTGATAGAACATATAAAGCTCGCACTATATCAATGGAGTAGTGATACTGGCTAACTAGACTGACAAAGTATTCTTTATTTTAAGCACCTTAGCAAGACCAAGTGTGTTTAAGTGTCAGTTGACGGTTACACTAGATAGTCTGATATTCTGCACTATAGCCTATTTCAGAACATTTGCTCATTTGAGCAGAAATTTTGTTGATTGCACAGATTTGAAAATTTAATTTTAGCAAACACAAAAAAAAATGGTATTTAAATGTGTGGCACATGATTTATTACGATTTTTGATGTGGATTATTAAAACAGAAGTGTATCCACAAATCTTCTTCCACCTTTGGCATTGAAAGTCTATTCTTTGACTACGAAACGCTACTCTAACCAGGTAAATAGCTAACGTCTTTCCTTCAAGGCCGAATTTAATAAAGATCGAGCAAAAACTGTTGCTCTGCCAGAAAACTCTGAAGGTCTGCAAGACAGCCATATCAAACTTGGGCATTAATTTTAAAGCAGAAAGGAGCTAAAAATATAAAGCAGCATTACGGCCTGATAACAAAAAAAGTAAACCCTGTACACAATTGGAGAAATTAGATGAACCAAGTGTACCAATGGTAGCCGAAGAAATGCTGTTGCTTGTGCAAATACAGACTACGAATCTACCAAAGAAAAAGACGACCAAAGAATTCAACTCTTTCTAGATGAGCTGAATTCATTGGAAACTAACTAATTTGCGACATTGTACGTTGGCGATAAATACTGCTTATAACTTCTCCCATTCAAACGCAGAAATTAACGCTTCTTTGGATCCAAGATTGCAGTAAGATGCACAGCGCTAAGCTGGCTCAAGTTAATATCCATCGGTTGACAGCCAGGTAAAATCTGTGGTCAGTACTGGTCCAACAAAGATAGATTAAGATATCTAAGTAGCTTTAATACTCAGGTAAATGGAATGCATACTTCTAAGAAAATATATAAAATACATTCGTCAATCAGTATATTTAAGAGCAGAGCTGGTCGCAATTTATAAGACTCTGAACTTCAGCGTTGTCAATCTTGAGCTGGTGAAGATCTTGAAGATGTTTTCATTTAGTGCCGTCAATGAGCTCTCAGGGTGTTAGTTGTGTTCAATGCCAAAGCTTATAACCTTCTGTGGGAAACTTGGGTCAGCAATTAAATTCATATTTAATTATCATATCCAGCAACGCTTCGATATTACTAACTTATCTGCACTGTTCATTTTTCAGGATAAAAAATTTGGCTCAGTTCAGAATTTTATCACCTTTATGTCTTCGATGAACGCTCGTAAGTGCGCCTTTTGGACAGAGCGGATTCATCAAAAAGCCTTTTGCTCACGAAATTTCAATGTATCGAAATTTCGTGAGCAACACAAATACGTTGATCAATATTTTCACTCTTTATAAAAAAATTCGTGAAGCACTACTGAGGTTGACCGACTTAAACAATTGGTGTAAACATACCGATTGACAGATCGCTCTAAAAATTGACTGCATAATTAAGAACAGTTTTACCAACCTGTAAAAAAATGTTTCTGCTAGCCGGTAGTACGTAAGAGGTATCGATACTTTCTTGGCAGGGTGTACATACAAAAATTTTGACATTATGAACGTGAAAAACACGTCAACCTATACCACGAAGAATACGCAGGATTTAATATACTATAATTGCTGTAATAGTATGATGCCCAATTAGGCAGATCAATAGAGGAATAAGCCATCTATTCATAGGATCGTACTATTTGAATTTGTAGGAGCAACTGGATTTAAGAAACATAATAGAAGAGAATACTAATTGGTATTCGAAGGACGAATAGCTAAAGCAGTAAAATACAGCATTAAGTCTGGAATTATTGGTAGATGGTTATTATAATATTTGAATTTATGCTTACTGAAAGTTGTAAATAGGAGAAATTAAATCAATGCGTAGCCCCTCGTTGATGGAACATGCTCAGAAGGAATAGCGACAGAGGAAACATTGGCTGATGTAACAAGGTTTTGGGAAACTGGGACTTATAAAACAGGGATAGATGGAACAGCTAAACTTGAGCTGATTGAATATGAGGTGGTAATACGATACGGTGGTATAATAGGGATTGTTGATACTGTAACATTTTCGAACAGCCAAACGCCTATCAGAGAACTAAACGCTTATTCAATCAAGTCCATTCTAGCATTGGAATGACTGAACAAAGTTGACAAATTAAATTGAACAATGATGTATTGGGTACTAGGTCGGGTAAGTATACCAGGAAATGAGGAAACTTGTAAAATAGTAATAATAGGTTATAACCATTTCGCTTATTTGATCAAATAAATTTAAAATCATTGTAAAAGAGGAGCAAACCGAAACAAGAAATAGTTGGAAGAAATACTACAAGGCAACATAAGAAACCATTGGCTGTTTATTGTAAGAGCCTAATCGCATAAAGATTACTTATAAATGATCCGAATTGAAGGCTGTGTGTTGGACGACGGAATTAGCTTGTAGATGCCAAAGTCGATACAAGAAGAGCGTTACCTGTCATTGTCTGGATACCTAGTGGGAGTCACGTCGCTTCTGAAAATGTCCCTGCCTCTTCTGTTGCTTCTGAGGGAGTCTCAGGCTTTGTGGTGGGCGTTCCATTCTCCGGCATGTAGTTTCGATCGGAACATTGGTTATAGTATTGTCAAAGATCAAACACTGAAAAAGAAAAATAACTTTTAAACCATAATTTTGTTATGGAACATTTCAACAACGATACTTCGGATTCACGAAGCGCTATAATCGACTTGTTTGACTTGTTTTTAATGACTTTTACTTGGCTGTTTTGAGGTTCCAAGAAGATCGCGACACAAGTTAACAAGCTAATAATTTCACGATTTGTTGACTTCAATTGGAAGACGAAATCATGCGATTTTGAAGCATTTGACCTTTTTTTTTTTGTTTAATGAAAATCCTTGTCTTTGTATTTGATTCTTAAATTAACTAATAACTAAATCATTTTTCAGACATTAGAATATATTCGACAGTCTTATAACAATGCATTGGAAACAGTTTCAAATATGTACAAATTTTAACTAAATGTAACAGTAAACTTAATGAAAATAGTTACTACATCCAGATAACTGGCATTGTGTGAACTTAGCTCAATATTCGTTTAATTATGCTCGAGATACAGCCCAATGTGTGCAAAAAAAATGGCGAAGATTACATCGAAGAATTGACTATTGCAATAGATTTCAAGGGTTTATCTTTTACATGACATAGGGTTACACATTTAATGTTTAAGTTCAAACTTTTTAAACCTCAAATTGTACTACCAGGCGAGTTAGAAGTTTCGAAATTTCGATTTTTTGAAGAACTGAGTCACACTTGACCTTCGCAGCGTTGTACTTGTTTCCGAGATACTATAAGCTTAGCAGTTCATGAAAAGAGAGAAAACATCACTCAATCAATATACCCAATATAGATTTTTTCTCTCGCTCTTACCTACAAGTCAGTTCTGCTTAGCTTGGTTTCATTTTCAGTTGTGTGAAAGGGAGAAAATTAGGTAAATTGGTTCTGCTATAGCATATTCCATACTTTTATATTCTTAGCGTTGGTGGGACAAACAAGTAAGCGAATGAATTGTTCTAAAATTTAAATTTAAGGCTTAATTTAGCAAATGGCATGCTTAAACTGGAAATGATTCATTTATTGTACTCGGTTAAGAGCTACGCAATGCTAAATTAAAAACAAATAATTCAAAATGAAATAACTTTAATTTATTGTAAAAAATGAGATGAAGCATTAGCGATACGGACGCTAATGGAATGTGTGTGGAGCTTCAGATTGTAGGTCTCATTTGGTAGCACTTGTCTGTACAAAGTCCTTGTTAAGTCGAAACCCACGGATAGTGCTTCTAAGACTGAAATCGATGCTGGCTTGACTGCAATGATATATGTATAACGATTTCATATACCTAAAAAATACAGAAAATAATTTCTCTGTGTGTGAGCTACTCCTAAAAGAGGTCTCTGCATGACGAGATCCTGTACAAATGCCGACAACAGAGAGTCTTCATATTGCTTCTTAGTTAGATTGAATGAAAATTGAAGTTACGGACAGACGGACATTGCTAGATCAGCATGATAAAGAAAATATATACTTTTAAAGAGTCTCTTATTACTTCTTTAGTTCTAAAATACGCAGACTTCTGTTAGTAATATTTCCGTCACTCTACAGACACAAAATTATGTGTTTTAAATTACTATCTACTTAGGTTTGATTGATCTTAAGAAGTACATATATTAGTAAAACCTTGACAGCAACTGTCACCAAGCCAACTGCTGGGTATTTACTATTAATAAAATCTACTTTTAATTTGCCATAAATAAACATACAACTTATGGGAATTTCACATCATATACGCCAATCAATCTGAACATTGGTTAAGCAAATTCCCAAATTGACTAATAATTGTTCAACAATTTGTTGTGATTAGTCAAAATAAACAAATAAATACACTGATTAAACATATCTCAACAAACTATTGCTGATAGTTCAAAATAATAAAATACAAAAGATAAAGAAAAATTTTCCAAAAACGCTTATGGAAAATACACAGTTAGTCACCTAAATGTATATTCCTTAAACAATTTACTATCTCATAGGCATTTTTATCGCTGTCAACACATATCACACATACACTATACAACAGCATTTACATGCATACATACATCAGCAAACAATCCACTTAATTCACAACAATCTCAGCACAGTCACTTAACTATAAGTTTACGAGCTTGTAGACGACATTTGAAATTGCATTCATACATATACATATGCAGAGACAACGACATTGTTTGACTGCAAAATGATAAATCTTAAACACCCTACACACGCCCTAGCTATACACAATGCCGCATTTGAAAACTCATTTAAGTTCAAAATTGAAATAATTTTAACGCGACTTTTATTGCAATGTCAGAGAGACAACATCCGACGGACGGACAGACAGTCTAAGACTTACAACTAGACTCAGTCTGAGACGGCAGCAGCACATATGCGCAATTTCCCGAGCTAACTTATGGATTTCGACGGACGGCATACGTTTACGTTTAATTTTCTACAATTTTATGTCTTCATTTTGTAGTTTTATGCATTTTGATTGCGGAGTTTCAGTTTTTTTTTATATTTTCAAATCATTCGAAGGCGGCGTCATTGTCGTCGTCATCACTTTTGCAAAGCATTGCACTTGCCGACTGACTGTGCAATGAAAATTAAGTCTGATTGGATTTGATTTTCTTATTGTATTTGTTTTTTTTTTTTTCTTTTTTCCTATAAGTGAATGTGTGTGACTTGGCTATAAACTCCTCCTCCTACATGTGTTTGGACTTGTAACTTGTATCTACAATAAGTGAATTGCTCTTAGGCTGTTTATTAATGAAGTGGGCGTGTGATACTTGCTTGGCACTGTTGTGGTTTGTGCAAAATTTTGAAAGTTTAGGAAATATATTCATTGATTTAACTGTTACTCAGAGTAAATAACAGTAAATTCTTGCATAAATTTAGCGTATAAATGAGGCAAGTGAGGTATTATATAGGTTTACAAAAGCTTCTGAAATATTTTTATTTATTTGGTAATATTTTTATTGAGTTGAACTTAAATGGAGTATAGAGGAGAATGATGAATAAAATTGTGTATTAGCAGAGAACAGCTTTGCAATTCAAAGTCGTTTATAATTCACATTAAGTTTAAGCATTAAATAACAATATTCTTATATTCAATTATATTCCTATTAGCTTATAGCTCAAGGTTACTGAGCAATTGTAGCGAAAGTGCTATTTAAAACTGCCAATCTTACACACCAACTATATACAACTCCCTTCCTACTATTTACCTTCATTACTTTCTAGCAATAACACGCCACATTTGTCCTTACTCTCATTTTTTTTCTTTAATCAATAACTCACAGAAGCAAATCATAAACTATGTAATTCCCTTGAGTCGGCTGGCATTTCATGCTTTAAACAAATTACTGCAGAACGTCGTTTTCATAATTTCAACTTTTCATGCCCAAGGTTATGTGTAATAAAACGAATGCCGAATGCCAAACAATGTCATGCAGACTACTAAAATATTTCGATTTTTTATTTTTGTAATAAAAAAATGTTTCATGACGGCAAAACTGAATAAAAAAACCAAATCTAGACAGCAAAATGCACAAACAACAACAACATAAATGAAAGCCATTTTCTTTAATAAATTTTCGCTATGCGGCAACTAAACACTTCATCATATGGAAACCGAAAAAAAAAACAGAAATAAGAAAATCATTTTTTTAACAACTAAGGAAAAAAATGAGCGCAAAATGAAATGAAATGGTTTAAAGGAAAAGAAAAAAAAAGTTGAAACGACCTCTTATTGCATGCGAAAATTAAAAGTCTCATGGTCATTCCATATACTACAGAACTACACTACACACTATAGCACAGCTGCATGGGACACCCCCAACAATTTGACTGCAGAAGTGCAAAATGCTGTAAATGTACAACAACAAAAAAAAAAAAGGAAAATAAGCAAAGTTGTTATACAGATAGCAAATATTTCTGTTTTTGTTAATTGGATACAACGCTTGGGCTTTGCTTTTCAGTCTCTGGCGCTGTATAAGGACGTAGTACATTGATACTACATGCCACAGCGACCGACGACTGACTACTAACTCAAAAATGACATAAAATTCATAAAAAAAATATATACAAAAAAAAAAAAAATAAACGCAGGTTTTTCTTTCGTTTACACTGGCTGACACTTTGGCTCACAGTTTTTGGCCCTTTTCGCAGTTTGTTGCCACACCAAGCCAAGCCAAGCCAAGCGCCAAGGCAAGATATGCCCATGGGGCATTTCAACGCTCGCGCCTTCATTCATTCATTCATTTATTCGTTCAATGCCAGTCTGGGTCGCCTTGTCCTGTCGACTGGTCTTTCTCTGTTCATCCGTCCGTCCGTCTGAGTGTCCAGCAGTTACAGTCATCGTCTCAGTCACAGTGTCGTCGTTGCCATTCAGCACGTAATAAAAAATCGTCACATGTCTTTCGTATATTTCATGCAAACATTTATAAATTCGAGAAGAAAAAAAATTGAAATGAAAAGTGGGAGAAAAAATGAAGTAACTAAGAGCAGTGTTTAGGCGGTTATGCAGTAGCAAAGTTTATATACGCTACATATTTTATTTTGATTCAATATAGCATTGAGCACACAGACGGACTATCATGCCAGCATATTAGTCCGGTATTAAGAGTATTCAGTTATATGTAGATATGATTAGCCAAGTTATATAGCTCAGTCGTAAGCCTTGTTGCTTCTTTGGTTTTTTTATTATAGCTTGTAAGAGCAAACCCGGAAAAAATAGCTGAACAGCAAACACATTCTTCTGTCCATTAGTACCATATATAAAATATATTAAATAAAATATTTTTCTGGACGTTCTAAAAAACAAGAAAATATTTTTGTATCAATTTTGTGACGAAAGATTTTTGTTTTGTTTATAGTTGTGCGTGATTCAAGTAGGTGCACTTAGAGTTCCTTAAGTCGTTTGGCCAAAGTAGTCAATGCTTACCTTCTTTTTTTTCTGGGAACTCCTTGTGTTGCAACGGATATTCTTTTCATATTATATCAAATTAAACATGACCAAATGATGGTCATTCGCTGTATCCGTGATATTTGTCATGCGCTCGTGCAATCTCACTTCTTTTGGAATGGAGAAATAGAGAAACTCGCTTACTGCAGAAGGAATTAGAGAAGGAAAAAGGGCTACTGTTCGTGAATAGTCATTGGAAGTTTGTTATATATTATTCTTGATCATTAGTATGGCCAGCTTCCATTCGATATTACAAGAAACATTTGACTGTTCAGAAAAATTTGTTTGCGTGCCAAACCGCATAATTTGATCATCATCCAAGAACTTCTCGTGTTAATATCTGCTGAGCAATTTTGAAATAATACAGTATCACCCTTAAACAAAATGTCATTCGACTGTATGTGCCTTCGAAAGCGAACCAAACTCAATAAATATTTTTCACATTTCAAAAATTTCGAAACAAATGCTCGTCCATTTCATGTCTCTGTTTCATTAGAGCAACGTAGAACGTTAAATTCTGCAAAATGCATTAACATTGTTTAGAGCAGTTTCCGGAGAATTGAAGCAAATCAACCTCTGAAGATGGAGCATGCTCCAACACGACAATCCATGATCTCACAAGAAGTATTTGAACACTCAAAACATCAAATAGATCATCCGAATTAGAGTTCTGATTTAACATCAATTGTTTAGCCATATCTGTCCCTTCATCCAACTGCTGAAGATGGATCATCCTACACAAAAGATATTTTAAATACTCAAAATATCGAACTGATAGGTCATCCCAATAACAGTTCTGACTTGCTCCAAATGATTTGCTATTTCTGTCCATCCAACTGATGAAAGCGGATCATCATCCTCCACGCAAGATATTTTAAATACTTAAAAACATGGAACTGATAGATCATCCGAATTTCAGTCCTAATTTGTACAACGAATTTTATTTTAACGCTTTTCGACGTCTGATGAAGCTTTAAAGATTTGGTTTACATCTAATATTACACAACTAGCTTAGATTCATAAGGTTAATATATTGTTATAGAAACTCTATAGAAGCTTTTTTTTTAACATAATGTGATATGATCTTTGAAATTTCTGATTTCAAGTTTGTGATGAAAATTTTTATATTAATTTGTGAAGCCTCTTGATGAGATAAAATCAAGTGACGGGCTTTTGTATGCCTTTTGAGTACCAGATTTTAATGCTTCTCATATCGGATACGCAAGAATGAAGTTCTAAATTCGGTTTCAAGCCATAATTCCGCCTTGTTCCCCCAGTAGTTCCTACACAGGTAGCTTAAGCAGTGTTAATAGAAGCTATAATGCGTTTAATAGATGGTCACAAAATATCTGTATACCAGGTGTAACAGAAAGAAGAAGCTATAAATGAGCAACCTGATATTTGCGTTGCTGTATATCTACTCATAGAGTTTTTACAGTTATGTTTGATACGTCGAAACTTGCCCATCCTCTCAGCTTATTATCACACGAAGTATTAGCACTTAATTTTGGGCTCAATTTTCAGCAAACTGCTAATATGAGCTTTTCATATTTTTGTAAATGATTCTTTTTGGAGTTAGATGGATATATTTTCTTGATCAGCATCAAATATAGACATGTCTGTTTGTCTGTCTGTCTATCCGTATGAAAATCGACATCTTACAGACTATAAGAGATAAAGCCTTAACAATTGAATATTTGGATTATCATATTCATTCTTTAGATAACATTATTTGATGTACACGATAACTGTTCCTCCCTAAGGTAGTGTTGGCATGTTTAATGCAATCCTAAACTTCTTTTTTCAGTTTTTGTATGACAATTTTCAATTAATGTTGTTAATTTTTATAAAAACACCAAGTCTTTGTCATATATTCCATTTAGGGATAGATGGGACCACTATAAGGGGTGGCCCTCATATAAAACTGTCCAAACATTCTGATTTTTTGTATGAAATTTTCTTGTTTGTTTTTATTTCGCTAGAAACGCCGAATTGGATGTTTCCTGCATGATCCCCAAGAAAATATATTATTTAGTCCAAGGTCGGACCACTAGAAGCGGTAGGCGTTATACAAATCGTTAAGAACAGGATGTCTCAAGACTGCAGCGTTTTTTATTGTTTTTTTTTTTTTTATAATTTTCTTAGTCTACCTTATATGTTAGTTTGCAGAAGAAAATCTGGAGCACATACTTGGTCTACTATGAAAACTATCAGAGGAAAAAAATTAAGTGTAAATGTCAAAAAAATTTGTTTTAATCAATTTAGCATTTGCACGTTTATTATATGATCCAAATTTGAGCGTTCGGAGGATATTAAATAAAGGTAAATGGCGGAACGAGAGTAGGTATTTTGGATTTTAGGCACTACCTCACAACCCACCGAAAATAAGTATACCTATATCGATGTCAATTAAATTTTATATACAGATCTTACAAATTCCAAGCTGTATCTGATTTGTGAACAACATTTTTAAGAAATTTTATTTTAATCCGATTGTCTTACAATTCGGTCTATATGGATCCCAAAAAAACTTCAAGCTAAACACCAGAATTGCACATAGAAATTTCAACACTCAGGATGTTCAAAGCATTCATGGAATAATTTTTTCTTCAAACGTCTTCAAATAAGAACAAACTTTCAAAAACATATTTTTCGCAATTTTAGGAAAATACTACTGAAATGGATGGAATGGATGGAAAATACTTTTAACTCGAATTGAAATCATTAAAAAATGTATAACCAGAAAGTTTTAGAGCAGCGGTCGGCACAAGCCGTGCACCGTGCATATGGATTTGCACTGCTGCAGCGCTGCTAGCGCACGTACTGAATAAACTTTCGTTTGGTGTCGCTTCTACGACATGTTTCTGTTTCTGTTAAGTAGCTGTCGTGGCGCTGTTATGACAGTGTAATGGCGCTGTTGCGCTGTAATGTCGCTGTTGAGGCAAAGCAAAATGAATCAGTTACTGTTCAGCCGGTGTTGATGCTGCTATCATTCGGTTAATTCGCACACCAACGCATTGCAAACATATGTTTGTATTGCTGCCGACCACTGTTTAAAATACTTATGTGATCATATTATTTGGTTCTGAATACGCTCTTTCTATATCTTTTTTCCGCACTTTATTTCTCGCTCAGTTTTCTTTTCTCCTTTCTTGCCTTTCAATTTAATTTGTTAAGCTTAACGTTTCTCTCATTTTAGCAAAGCCTTGCCAAACTTATCTATAAAGCTAAAATACCCTACTCATTTTTATACAAAAAAGTATGGCACAGCAAAGAAACCCAAACATTTGTTGTAGTCGGCGTTCTGCACAATTCTTAACATTTTTTATGTCCAATTTTTTCTTTTTTTTACATATTCTCGACCATATCATTTACTTATTTTTTTAACTTTTCTACTTACACACATTTTAGTACTCATAGTTGCATGCCTTTCATATTTTCAGTTTGTATTTGCTTTTGTTGCAACAACAATTTGGGTCTTGGCTAAGGTTAAGGTTCCATTTTTTTTTTTTTTTTGCTCTCCAACGTATTCGCATAATGGCTAAAAGCCATTTTCATGAATAGGCGGGTGCAGTAAGTGCGCATCGAGCGAAAAACTGTCCAGACGCTAAAATTAAATGCGCAAAATTACGCTGCAATTATGCGGCGTTGGAGACGTCCATTTAAAAGACCAACCCAGTGTACAACGACGACCAACTCGACCGGTCGGGTTTGCTTTGTTCATTCTGGAGTTCTTTGCGGAAAAATTATGGCTTTGGGAATTTATATAAAGAGAATGCGGGCAGGAGGTGAAAAATGGTTGCAGCAGTTGCACAAAGCATGCTTAAAGTTATATGGTGAAGATTTTTGTTATTGTGGCAGAGAGTAAATGGTTTTCCTTTTTTTTTTTTTTTTGTGGTCATATTGTTTTGTTTGTTTGTTGTGTTGCGTTGCGTAGGAAGTGGGAAAATTATGAGTTATGTTTTTGGGCGTGAATGCGGCAAATTAATAGTAGGTCTAATATTTATGGGAAAATATATAAAAAAGCATCGAATGGTTTATTTAAATAATTAATAACTTCATTCAAAGTCGTAGTGAAGGAGCGGAAATTATATGAATATAAATAAAGGGAAGCCAATGTAGCTAATTTTATTTAGTAGTTTGTGTCCTTAGAACTTCATAAATATTTTAAGTATTCTTTAAGAATTTTACCGAAAAAAAATTTAGTGTAAACAACAGGCCGAAGAAGGCGAGACAGACTTCATGAAGCATATATATTCTATATCAGTTTTAAAAGTCGATTCAATGAAGGCATGTCTGTATGTCCGTCTGTCTGGCTCACCATATTAAAATCGAGATATTGGAAACTGTCCAAGATAGATCCTTCAAAGTTAAATATTTAGATTCGCTTAAGCATTCTTCAGTTCACTTGCATTCAGTAACGAAGCCAAACTCTTTTTCAAAAGATATCAAGAGCTGACAGATTAGCGACCGAATACTTTAAAAATAGTTTGAGCTGCCTTTCCTTACATGGACGAGAGTTGGAAGCTTGCTTTACCAACAGAATCAGCCCATCTACAAAGGCATTCACTCTACATTCATTAAGTTTAAGGTGTCTTGAAGTACGTATCTGGTAGGTACTGCTTCGTATGTACTATTCATCTATAAAACCTAAAGTAAAATTCTTTTCATATTATTAAAATTAATTGCTTAATTAAAGAAATGAAAAATTATTATTTTAAATTTTAGCATAATTTTGTCATTCTTCCAAACCTTTTAATGTACTTTCAACTTTGTATAATTCTGGCTGGCACGTGTCTACCCGGCTGTGGCTTTCCCACATACAAAATAAAAGCGCTTTAGAAAATTATTAACCACAATTACGACGAAAAATTCACACAAAAACATGCCACAAAATATATTTATCATGCATTTACCAAATAATAATAATAATAAAAGTAAGGAGTGTTGGAAAATGCCGCCCACCTACACCTATACATGCACACCACACAGCTAAGCTAAGCACTCACTCGTTCGCGTACATAAAATTAAAAATTGTTAAAAATATTTTTCTATTAATTTTCAGCGTTTTGTCCTTTTTATACTTTTTTTTCACAGCAACTTCATATAGAACGCCTCCTCAGCAGCTTTTCCACGCCAACACTTCGCATGTTTGTCCGTCTGTCTATACGACAGACTGCTTTCGTTATTATAAGCTGCCGGCTATTCAATGTCTCTCCTCCAGTTTTGCAGTCGCAGTCTCAGCTGTGCTGTGCTTTCTAGCACTCCATGGACAGACATCATTGCGAAGTGTAGTGAATTGGATTGTACTGAAGTGCAGTGGAGTGACGTGACGCGGTGTTGCAGCATGTGTTGCATGTGGCAATTAAATAGCGAAAGAAGAAAGCAACGCGAGAAAAAAAACAGCGCGCGCTCGACTGCAGCAGTAATAATAATTTTGGCGTATACAGTAGTCGCGGAAAATTCGTAAAGTCGTCGTTGGCTGCTTTTTAGTAACTCACAATCAGTGAGTGCGAATAGTCTGTTGTAGTGTTGCATAGTGTATATTGCAGCATGAATGACATGCTGCACAGACTGCACTGTCCGTACGTCCCTCTCTTCGCTAAAGAGTCTGTTTTGTAGCTGCTACACATACACTACACTAACTATTACCAGCCAGAGTCTGCTGCTTCTGCTGCTGCCTTCTCTGCATCCATTTATATTTGCCAGCCGCCGGCGTTGGCTTCAATTAATTTTCGGCGCATTATTGTTTGCGGGTGTTAATGTCGACAGCGATGACTACGTCGACAATGTTGGTAGTAGATGCAGCAGCGGCAGCTTCTGTTCCAGACTTATTTAAGTAGTCTAGTCTGTCGCTAAAGTGACAAACAACGCTGACATTGAAAGGCGGAAAGGCTGAAGTGTAGGCATCCTTCCTTCCATGCTTGCTTGATTTTTGCATATATTAAAGTTTTAATAATGTTTTATAAAGACTTTTACTTTGATCTATGTTTAAGCAACGTTTACTTCAATTTATGTCACAAAATAAACAGACAACATTTTAATAACGAAATTTATGTAATTTTATGTTGTTTTAATTAGAAGGAAATATAAAAGAAAAACATCGGATAGCATGGGATGGTCTATTTTTGGTAAGTTAGAAATTAAGTCGCTCTGTTGTTGAGATATCAATTGGAAAGTTGGTATAGAAACTCATCTTTGATCTAGTTTGTGATTTAGCTTCCGTACGAAAATCCCTTCTAATTTGCTTAAATTTTAGCCTTTACATCAAGTCTAGATTCCCTTTAGAAACTTCTCAGTGCGAGTTAGACATGAAATGCTAAATGGCAACCCTGCCTTCTATTGACAGCAGTGAGGCAAGGGTATAGCAGGTTTTATTTGTATATAGCAGGTTCTATAGTAGCTACTTCACAATTCTACAAACCTCTTCCAGAGTTCTATGACTTCGTCGAAATCCCAATTGGTGGTATGGATATATTTTTCTACAACAAAATTCATTCCGTCTTGCCAGTCTTAGTTGTAAAAATTATCACCGAGCCTTTACACTAAATAGGAAAATGGCGAAAAAGAAGACATGACAGAAGAATAAATTTGTAAGGAAGCGTTTTTATAGTTCTGCATCAAACTCGGCGGATTTTTTGGAATCAAGAGAAACTATTAGAGAACTATTAGAGGGGCGCTAACCGTCAAGGTCCATGCAGTGCATATTGCCCAACGGAATTTTTCAGTATGTTGCAAAGAGCGAATGTAGTGAACTGTTGCTGAGGAATAATAGCGAAAGATTTGACTTTCTCTTATTTGCTGTGGTAACAACTTCTGTTTGAGCTTATAATAGGAATAAGACGTTGAACATGTTGCTTAAAATATTTCCTGGCAGTCCGGTCTATTAGTTTTAACATTTTCCAGTAAATCTCTAATGGCATCATCTTCAAGAGTAGTATGCCCCATAAAAGTGGACAGATCTCTTAAACGACAGCACCTTCCAGTTGTCTGATATATATCTATATGAAATATTGTACTCGAATTTAAGTAAACTATACTAAATTAGATATTTTTCTCAAAATAACAAGAAAAACGCCATTCAAAAACTCTGAAAAGATGATAAAATTTGTATGGGTACTACCCCTCAGAGAGGGTTTGGTACATTCTTTAAACACCACCGATCTGAAAAGCGAACAGTAGACATTTTTGTCCGAACTTGAAAGCACAGTCTGGCTACATATTTTAAGTTCATCTTTAAAAAGACTTATAATACACAAATAGTTTATGTTTGGATAAGGCTTTGCTCGAATTATTTGAGATGACAATCCGTTCTACTTTTTTTTAAATTTGTTTTGAGTTTCTATTATGTATTTCTTGTATGTTAGTAAAATATGAATGAATGTTTAGTCTCTTCTGTGGAAGTCTGTGTGGTTACACGTTGAATTGAAAGTATATTTATTCAATTGAGATATATTCCCTTTTTAATATATTTAGCCCAAAAAATATTGGGTAAATGCCAATCAATATTTAAATAATTTGTGGAAGATATATCTTTAATGGCATCATCTTCATGAATTGTATGCATAATATTCCACATGATTGCCCCAGAAAAGTGAACAGGTTTCTTTGGCGGGAGCACCTACCAGTTGTCTGATATAGCTCTATATGAAATATTGCCTTCCAATATAAGTAAGCTATAGCAAATTATATATTTTGCTCAAAAAAAGCAATAAAAAACTCCAAAAGGATGGTAAAATTTTTAACGGTACTAGCGCTTAGAGAGGGTTTGGTACATTCATTTGGCAACACCGATCTGAAAAGCGAACAGTAGACTTTATTTGTCCGAACTTGAAAGCACAGTCTGGCTACATATTTTAAGTTCATCTTTAAAAAGACTTATAATACACAAATAGTTTATGTTTGGATAAGGCTTTGCTCGAATTATTTGAGATGACAATCCGTTCTACTTTTTTTAAATTTGTTTTGAGTTTCTATTATGTATTTCTTGTATGTTAGTAAAATATGAATGAATGTTTAGTCTCTTCTGTGGAAGTCTGTGTGGTTACACGTTGAATTGAAAGTATATTTATTCAATTGAGATATATTCCCTTTTTAATATATTTAGCCCAAAAAATATTGGGTAAATGCCAATCAATATTTAAATAATTTGTGGAAGATATATCTTTAATGGCATCATCTTCATGAATTGTATGCATAATATTCCACATGATTGCCCCAGAAAAGTGAACAGGTTTCTTTGGCGGGAGCACCTACCAGTTGTCTGATATAGCTCTATATGAAATATTGCCTTCCAATATAAGTAAGCTATAGCAAATTATATATTTTGCTCAAAAAAAGCAATAAAAAACTCCAAAAGGATGGTAAAATTTTTAACGGTACTAGCGCTTAGAGAGGGTTTGGTACATTCATTTGGCAACACCGATCTGAAAAGCGAACAGTAGACTTTATTTGTCCGAACTTGAAAGCACAGTCTGGCTACATATTTTAGTTTTATTTTTAAAAAGACTTATAATACACAAATAGTCTATGTTTGGATAAGGCTTTGCTCGAATTATTTGACATGAAAATCCGTTCTACTTACTTTTAAATTTGTTTTGAGTTTCTATTATGTATTTCTTGTATGTTAGTAAAATATGAATGAATGTTTAGTCTCTTCTGTGGAAGTCTGTGTGGTTACACGTTGAATAATGAAAGCATATTCAATTGAAATATATTCCCTTTTTAATATATATACCCCAAAAAAGATTGGGTAAATGCCAATCAATATTTAAATATTTTGTGGCACTGCGGTCCAGTACTTTGCATAATACTCCACATGATTACCCCAGGAAAGTGGACAGTTTTCTTTGGCGGGAGCACCTTCCAGTTGTCTGGTATAGCTCTTTATGAAATATTGCACTCGAATATAAGTAAGCTATAGCAAATTATATATTTTGCTCAAAAAAAGCAATAAAAAACTCCAAAAGGATGGTAACATTTTTATGGGTACTACCCCTTAGAGTGGGTTTGGTACATTCATTAAACACCACCGATCTGAAAAGCAAACAAGATACATTAAATGCCCGAACATGAGAGCACAGTCTGGTTACCAGAGGAATAATGAACAGCCAGCCGTCGACAAATTTTAAAATTTGTCAGTTAACCACCACCAACTGATCTATAGGAATATATATATATATATCTATAATTTGTATATCTAATGCATAATGCCTTTCCATATTTGGTATAAATGGCAATGCTACATTGCTGTTAATTTGCTAAAACGTTTCAATGTAGTATAAGCAAGATTTGCGATATTTAAAGTTCAGTTTTAAAATAACTTATAATTCACAAATAGTTTATGTTTGAATAAGGTTTTGATTAAATGGTCTGTGATGCATACCGCACTTCTTTTTAGGCCCTGTACCGAAGGTACAAGAGCCTATTGGGTTTGTGCAAATGTATGTAACAGGTAGAAATAATGGTCGGAGACCCCCCAAAGTTACCACCATTATGGTCAGGAGTGATAGAGGAGTCGATATAGCCATGTCCGTCTGTCCGTCTGTCCGTCTGTCCGTCCGTCCGTCCGTCCGTCCGTATGAACGAAAGGATCTCGGAAACGGTAATAGATAGAGACTTCGTGTTTTTTGCATTCGACTAGGATTGCTCCGGAATTTCACAAGTTTATTTTAAAATTTTGCCCCTCCCCCCCCTTCCCCATAAAATCACCCCTTAGGGTGAAAATTTCTTCGGCACAAAAAAAATTGAGTGTAACAATATAGAGATAACGTCTCTCTAAGCAAAAATCCAAAAAGTTCATCAAAATCGGATAATAAATGGCGATTTTATAAGCAATTGAATTTGAACAACCCCCCTTTTCTTTTCATTCATATTCGCGCAGTGAGAAGTGGTCATGTGTTTGGTCATAAGCTCGGGAAACATTTAATATGTTTGTTAGGCGACCTGAACTGGTACAGGGCCTTTTACAGTCGGTTACGCCCGACTGTATTTCCTTACTTGTTTTTAATTTTTATTCTTTTATTTGATTGTTTATTTCTTGTATGTAATAGAATTTAAATGAAAAATGTTTAGTTTTTTCTGTGGACGTCTGTGTAGCCGCACAAAGAATATAGAAAGTATTTGTACCCCAAAAAGTTAGGTAAATGGGTAAAAAAATATCAATAATTTTTAATTGTTAAGTTTCTTATTTATGCTTGATTGTACTTTAATTTGTTTTTAATTAAAGAAAATTCTAAGTAATGCTCAACATTGTTTAGCAGAAAAACTACTTCATTATCAATTCAATCAATTATTACACACAGCACTTAAAAGAAAAATGCTTCATTTAACAACTTTCCAAATTTATATTCCGCCGCCTTAAACTGTATATCCGCAATACAGACTTCACACATCACTCAAAAAAAAAAAATAGAGAAAAAATGCTTCTTCATACAAAAGCAGTAATATGTGTGTGTGTGCCAATGTCGAATTGCAGCGTTCAAAGGTCTTCGCCTCAACTGTCGCACATTGGCAGGCGTACATCTGTTTTACTTTAGACTACTCATGTCAGTGCAATTTTTTTTTATCCCGGACTCGTACTCGTACATTTTTTCTGCCTTTGCGAATGCAATTTGCATGCTGTGCCGCAACACTTACACGGCTTGCGTGCTACTGTATTCATCTCAATTTTATTTTATTTCTTTTTTTTTTTTCCGCACAGTAAAATTTATTTTGGCGCTTTCAACTGCCGCCAAAAACGACATCCACGACATTCAAGCCTTGTGTGTGCAACTCTGTCGATGCTGTTTGCTGACTGTGTGTGACTCTGACAACCATAAAATGATTTTTTTTTTTTTCGTCGTTTACTATTTTCAACTGTTGGCGCACTGCAATTTTCTGGTTTTTATTTTTATTTAGTGCGACTGCATTCGCTTTGAGTATTCGTTGGCGTAAAATTTCTCATTTTAAATATGAAAGGAAGTGTGGGCGCCATTGAAAAAAGAGCAGCTAAGAAAAATGCCTGCCAGCAATAACTATAAAGCAAAGACGTTGCTGTGTTTAGTTTGAGTTTGCTTTCTTCTAAGTTGCCCGTTTGAGTTTTATTAATTGTACAAGTGAATGCGGCGGCGGCGCTTTCCCTTCTTCTTTGTAAGAGTATCTTGTTTTGTTGGTTGGTCGGTCGGTCGGTCGTTTGGTTGCTTGGTGTCTTGCTTGAATTGTGAGTTGGTGTAGTCATATTTTCTTCTGTGAGCTCTTTTATGCCGCTCTAAATTATAAGCGGCAGTTTAAATAGTGCTCATTCTTTTTATTCTTCTATTTTTAAGACAGTCATTAGTGTTTGTCAAGCATGTAGTTTGTTGCGTAGTTTAAATAGAAGGTCGTTTTCTTAATGTCAGAAAAATTTAAAATACTTATAGCGGCAACTAATGCATTGGTCATATATTTATTGAAAACATTCATTTAAGTCCATTTAAATAAACATTTTTCAATAAGTTGGCAGCATCAACAAAAGCTGATTGTGTTTCATATTAAATTCTCGTGAGTGTTTGTCACTTAAATATATTTTTTTTTTTTACATTTCATTTATTTATTTAATAATTTATTTAAAGATTTCATCTGGTATCTCCAATGTGTAGTTAGAGTTCCGAGCTCATTTGTAGAAGAAAATTTATCATATGTCCGCCAATATTTGACGCTGATAGACCTGGTTTGGTATGTATGTGAAGGGATAACTGAGAAATAATATCCAAAGAAAAAATTAGTGGTACTACGCCTAACAAAATAAACTGTCATATCTCTGAAACATGTTGAAGTAGATGTACCAAATTTTGTATCTTTATAATTCAGAGAACAAAATGTGTCTCATACATAAAAACAAAGCACAATAACACCGAATATCTAATACTATCCAAAACAAACCCATAAGTAGGCGGTGGGTCTGTATGATGCCTACTCCTATAAGTGAGAAGACATGCCTCTAGGTATATGCATGTGAAGCGGGCATCCAAAATAAACTGCCACATGGACTTTTAAACTGAGATGGAGTTGATGTCATAAAAAAAAATAGATAAGGGGACATATATGGAGGCTAACCCAAATAGAAGAAAATAAAATTAGAACACACACATACTATATGAAGCGGACACATATAAGAAGCTACCATATTGGATTTCATGCTGATATAAAGAACATTCATACAAAAATCTATAGGTGCGTGGTGTGTATGTATGGAGGCTACCCCAAACAGTAAGGAGACACGCCTAAAACTATAAACATGTGAAACAGACATCCATATGGAGCCGCCACAGTGACTTCTATGATGATATAAAAAATATTTCATTCAAAAAGTCACAAGTGGGAGGTGTATGGAGGTTACCTTAGAAAGTGAGGAGACACGCCTATAATCATATATATGTAAAACGGACATTTTTTAAAGAGCCACCACATAAACTTTTATGGTAATATAAAGAAGATTTCAAACAAAAATGTACAAGTTGGCGGTGGGTTTGTATGGAGGCTACCCTAAAAAGTGAGAAGACATGCATACTACGATATGCATGTGAAGCGGACACCTTAAAGAAGCCACCACATTGACTTTTGTATGTGATATAGAGAAGATTTCAAACAAAAACCCATAAGTGGGCGAAGGGCTTATATGGAGGCTACCCTTAAAAGGAGCGAAATAAGCGTATTACAATATATGTGAGTAACGGACATCCATAAGAAGCCACCAAATTGATCTTCAAGCTGATATATAAAGAAGATTTCATGGGGTTTTATGGAGGCTATCACAAAAAGTGAGGAGACACGCCTATTACTATATGTGTATGAAGCGGACACCCATTAGCCACTATATAGAATATCATGCTGATATTAAGAAGATTTCATATAAAAACCCATAAGTATTCGGTTGACTTGTATGGAGGCTACTCTAAAAGGTGGGGAGACACGCCTTTAACTCTATGCACATCCATAAGAAGAAATCCATAAGAAGCCACCAAATATTATGGTGATATAGAGAAGATTTCATTTAGGGTTTGTATGTATTCTAATCCAAAAAGTAGGGAAATACGAATTTTACAATATGCCTGAGAAACGAAAATCCATTAGAAGCCATTATATCGACTTTTATGGTCGCATAAAGAAAATTTCATAGAAAAACCCATAAATGGACAAAGGGTTTGTATGGAGACTACCCCAAAAATTTAGAAGGCACGCATATTGCTATATGCATTTGTAGTAAAAATTCATAAGAGGCTACCATATCGGATATCATGCTGATATTAAGAAGATTTCATGCAAAATCCACCCATAAGTTGTTGGTGGGTTTGTATGGAGGCTACCCCGAAGACTAACGAGACGCCTATTACTATATGCATGTGATGCAGACATCAATAAGAAGCCATCATATCGACTTTTATGGTGATATAAAGAAGATTTCATCAAAAACCTATAAGTGAGCGGTGGGTTTGTGTGGAAATTACGCTAAAATTATATAAGGATATAAAAGCAAATACAGGAGTTAAAAACAACAAAATCGCTGGGCTGTGATGGAATAGATGCGAAAGCCATGAAAGTACATTACTCAGCTACATTAAGCTTCTTGAAAATATTTTTAGTAAAGCTAACCCTACTCAGTGAAAATGCGGCCAAGTTCTTCTCATACCACTTCGTGGAAGGTAGTACTTGAAGTAGCTGCCTACCGAACTATAAGCCTATTGGCATTATTCTCCAAAATAATAAAAAAATGTATTTTTGCCTATTCTTGGGAACAAATGCTGGTTTCATACGCAGCCATGGAAGTCCAGAGCAACATTATCGACTTGTGGAAAGCAATCTACTTGCCATTTGTGGGATATCTCTACTGCTCAGCGGCACTCCTCGATGTGAGCCAAGCATTTTTTCATGTCTGTCTGGCATTCTGTCTTCCTCTACAAGCTCAAGCTTATCTGGCGTAAAGGTTACCATGATCACTAAGGTGGTTCCTCCGGAGCGAGGCTTGGCCATTTTACTACGAGTTATACGAATAACTCGTTTCTGTAGTTTTAAGTTTCTGCAGTCGTACTTGAAGTGGACAAAGTTTGATGTTCAGTGCGGACACAAAATCTCTGAAGTCACATCTATAGCGGCGGTTGCTCCTCAAGGTAGTGTACTTGGCCTCATACTCTACACAGCAAATATGCAGGTTTTAGAGAAAGAATCTCTAGTAGTAGCAACTTATACTGACACATCGCTTGCTTCTTCCATTGAATCCAACGCTACTTCTGAAAATTTGCAATTGCAACTTGATGTCTTCTGCATATGGCACACTAGCTAGAACAGTCGTCAATCCTTAAAAGTCTTTTTACATCACATTTTCTATAAGATGATGGATATGTCATCTTGTAAGGAACATCCTCAGATTATCACATGATATACGTCAGAAGGCTCACTTCCGGATCTCACATTTTATTTGAACATAAGCAACTCAACTTCAAGCTAAGAGATATACACTGGCTACTAGAGTGATGGTGCCGCTTGAGCTTAAGAAACAAGTTATTACTATGACAGTTCATACTCAACCCATTTGCTCTGAGGCACAAATGCGTAGACAAATGTGGAGCTCTTACAAATGCTTTCAGAGCAAGATCTATATCAAAGGCATACACAATGAGATCAATGTCCATTTTATTGATGATGAGATTAACTGCATAAGTGCTGGAGACTTAAGGAAACTGTCTGTTCACTCTACTATCTTGGTCATTAAACTCATAGATAATAGTTCTTACACCAGAAGAGCTAACATGATATACTATTTAGAAGTTGACTTAAAGTTCATACCCCGTTCTTATTCTAACAGAAGAAATAAACCGATTAAAGTAAGCAACTTTACATACCAAAAAAAAAAAAAGAAACTTAATAATTGTCCTCAGACAAATTGCTCCCAAAGACATTTTAAATAAAGACAAAGAAATAATAAAAACATATTCTTTACGAATCTTAACTTAAACCTCATATTCAAATTTGGTTAAAAACTTATTAAAACCAATAGAAATATTGCTATGAAGTGTGGCATAAGAAGTTAGAGTCTCTTTTACAGAAAGATACTTTGCTTTTGCTTGATTTAGGGCTCGTTTTTTCTAAAACTAATTAAATTTAAAATGAAGTATATCCTAGTAATAAATATTACTTCGTTACTTTACTAATAATATGCTTAACTAGATTTTTTCCTGCTAATTGAACTAGTAAAGTTCATAAGCAGCAACATAAATAGACCAGTATTCACTAACAACTTCTCTCCCAATTAAAACCCAAACTAAGCCCATACAATATTTGCTATAACAATTTCGATGTTATGTATCTACTACAGCACAGCATACCTTTATAAATTTATGTTTGCTTATACATAGAGCAGAGAAATCAGCACACATCCAATTTATATGTACACAAACCCGAAATCCACTTATAACAAATCTAAATAAATCTTTTCATTTCGTTTTCAATGGTGCATATATAAAATTTTGGCACACGTTCTCGCTGCTGTGCTGCTTGTTGATTTCCGGTATAAGGGCATGACTGACTGAATGACTGAATCCAACTCCGACGACCTCTTTTTGGGGCGATAACTTCAACAAATGCTGCGCTGGATGCAGTATAACGTGTATCCTGTGTGACAGATACTCAAACTCACAGCCTACTTCCTTCTTGTTTTTTTTTTTTCGCTGTATATATATATTTTGAAACATTTTGGCATATGATGTCGGCAAAAGTTTGTGAGCACGGAACAGAAAAAAAATATATATTTTGGTTTGAGTGAGTATTTGCTTTGCAGACTCTGCTGCACTCTTTTAGCTGATATGCCTGTAACTCTATGCTTTATATATAAAAATTTGTTCTTTCTCATATCATACGTCTGGCATTTCAGTAACAAAACTGACAGTTTGCAAGGTCACGTCACATTAATTTGCTGACAATGATGTATTTAGTTGCGGCGTTAATGCTTTTCAGGCGCAATTTTTTGTCACTCCGTGGAGTCTTTAATCATTTTGTTCATTTAATTTTTATTTTCTACATTTAAACTCCAATTAAGTTGAAATTTAATAAATGTGCCACTAATTTAACATTTTGTATCTTTCTTTCTGTCTTTGCAGTGTTTGGTGATAAAAAAAAGAGAAAAGTTTCGTATTTTTGTGCGCTGCATGTGTAAAGATTTAGTATAAAATTTTATTCATTTATTTTTATAAATACTAAAACAAATAAAGTGTATAAAAAAAGTCGGCAATGCCATTTTTCATGCGTAACACAACCGGAAGCGGCAGCCGGAAGCGTGCAGTACGCCGTCATCTTAGCTGCCGCTAGCACGGAATTCAAGGCAACAAAAGCTGTAGCTGTAGCAGCAGCAGCTGCTGTCACTAACTAAGCCAAAGTAAAAAAAAAAAATAAATCATAAAAAAGAAGTGTGAAAATTTCATCGACACAAACACTAAGAAAATACAAAACGTTAAAATGTCGTCGGCCATAAAAACTCAACAATTGAATTCGCGCAAATTGCAAATGGCAACGTCAGCACAACGTAGGCGCCACCTTTGCTCCAATGGCGCATCAGATACATTCGCAGCTAAACAACAACATCACCGATACCTCATCAGCTCAAGTGCGAATGAGTCTGCTGCGCGTTTTTCATGGCTCTTCGCTTACAGTTGGCATTTTGCAACAAATTATTTAAAAAGTTATTGCCGCATTAAACGTCATGGTGTTAATAATAATAAAACTTTATGCTGGCTGACATTGACTTTGATTTTATTGAGCGGCAATGGTGGCAGCCAAGGCACTGGCAACAATGGCATCGGCGGTGGAGTTGGCGTTTTGGGACCCAGTGGCGCAAGTGCTTTGGAAATTGGTAAGTAAAATGTTTGATGAACTAAAATTTATAACTAAAAACAAGCAAGATCTATTGAAGTTTTTGGAAGATAAATTATGATTTGGCTGTATTCGTTACAAAAAGTTTATGTCAAGCTGTAAAATAGATGCAGAGCTGAGGGATGTAGCCATTTTTGCTAAAAATTTTACGTATACCAAAGATAACTCAGTGCAGGGAATTTTCGATAGAGACATGCGCATTTCTCCGTTTGTGTGGCAGTCCTTATGAATAACAAAAACTTCAAGAGAAAGATAGATCCTCAAAGTTTAGATACTCAGAAGCTCTTATTTCTTCTTCAGATAACTTGTAATCAATTAATATGCCAACTCTCCTCCCTCCACCAAGTTTGTCATTAACAATACAACCATACGCATCCTTTCTGAGTTTAAAACTTATATTAAGTTCAGATCGTACCACTAGAAAGAATCTGACCCACATTTTAACAATTATGAAACAATTTTTAGGCAAGAGCCTATTGACTTTGTGCAAATATATTTAACAGGTAGAAATAATGGTGGCAGACCCCCAAAGTTACCCCAAAGTTACCCCCATTATGGTCAGGAGAGACAGAGGAATCGATATAGCCATGTCCTTCTGTCCGTCCATATGAAGGAAAGTATCTCGGAAACGGTAATAGATAGAGACATCGTTCTTTTTGCATTCGACTAGGACTTCGCCGGAATTTTACAAGTTTATGTTAAAATGTTGCCTCTCCCCCCTTCCCATAAAATCACCATCAAGGCTAAAAATATCTTCGCCACAAAAAAAAAAAAAAAAGAAGTATGCCAGTATAGAAAATAAGTCCCACTAAGCCAAAATCCAAAAAAAAAATTCATCAAAATCGGATAATCAATGATGATTTTATAAGCAATGGAATTTGAACAGCCTATGATACTTCCGTCCTCCCTTTTTCTTTTCATACATAAACAAATATTTTATAAGGCACTTATTCGTGCAGTGAGAAGTTGTCATAAGCTTGGTCATAAACTCGGCAAACATGTAATGTGTTTGTTAGGCGACCTGTACTGGTACAGAGCCTCTTACAGTCGGTTACGCTCGACTGTAATTTTCTTACTTGTTTGTTATCAATTCTGCTAGAAACCGCAAATTTGTTGTATTCGCACAAATCGGACCACAGAAGAGATAGCCCTCATACTGTGCTGGCACCTTTTTTGGGTTTCTTGTAAAAATCCTATTTGTTGGGGTTAAGTTTCGGTTGAAATACAAATTGTGTACAAGAATCTTATAATGATCCCAAAAATAATGCTGTTTCATCTAACTCAATCACGGTCTATGCCTCTGCGCCATACAATAGGACCGAGACTATCAGCGTGTTATAGATTTTTATTTTCATCTAACGATAGAGGGCTTTACTTCTTATTTGCTTGTTCAGCCCAAAAGCATGATTCTTTGCCTGATCTCCAGGTTGACGTTGTTGTTGCTGGTTAACTCGGATCCCAGATAGACGAAGTTTTCTACAACACTGAAGTTGAAATTCTCCATCGTCACTGACCGTGCAAGTCGCGATGAGCTCGTGCGAGAGGACACCAAGTATTTCGTCTTTGTCCTCTCTTGCTTTTACCTAGCTTTACCCGTAATGTCATTTGATAATCACTGTAATTGTTTACTGAGCAGTTTTCTTCGTCCTTACTTTTGGCATATTTTGAGTAAGTGATTGAGTTATTGTGCTAACCAACTATTCTCTTCTATTTTCCTTGATGTCAGTTGAAAATCACTGAGTGCTACTTTTTTCTCTTGCCTTTTTTTTTCCTATATGCTAAGCAGCTTTTCTCCCCCACTATTTCTAATGCCATTTGGGCAGCACTGCAATTTAACAGCTCTTGATGTATATAAAAGAATTTTAAGTGTTTGTCAGTTTACTTCAAGTATACCATTACTTATTAGCCATGCGAAATATTATTTATAAACAAAATTAAAATAAAATGCAATTATAATTGCCGGCTCTACAACAGTTCCCCACATACTGCTTCACACTAATCACTCAGCGCGCAACGCATTACTCATCACTGCAAAGAAAACTGCCTACTTAAAAATTACAAGCGTTATTTTTCATCTCGGCATGTCAGCGAGTTACACTTGGCACAGTGGCTTTTAAGCAATTTAAATATTTTTGCTTTTATTTATTTAGTTTTATTTATTTTTTTTTTTTTTTCACATGTGAACACCCATTGGAAACAACGCTGCCTACCGAACAACATTTCAGCGCGGCATTTACGCATTTAAATAAATAAATTCATGCCTACAGACAATGCGCGTTTCAGACGATCCCATTCATTCATTTGTTCATTTCCTGCTGCTGCTGCCGCTGATGCTGATGTTTCTTGTGAAGACCCCAGAAACAAGTTCGTTAACGAAGCCAACAAGATAATTTGTTATTCTTGGCGTTTTGCATCAACGAATTGGCATAAATGCTTGAAACTACAAGCTAAGCTGTTGAGCTACAAAACAGATGCACACGACTGACTGACCGGCTGACCACACAGCAATCCGAAAAAAAAAAAACTGACCAATCTGTAAACAGGTAGCAAGAAACAACGATTTATGAAACTAAACTCGTAGCAAGTTGATTTTTCTCATAATTCTTTATCTTTTGGTTAAATTTTTCTAACGCTTTGGTTGTTATCCTGTTGACGTAGCCTCTAACATTTGCTCATGTTTATTAATGAAAGGACGCTGTCCGAATTGTATCTTTGTATTTGTATTCTAAACGTTGCATTTAGCGTTTTACGTAAATTGTTGTAATTGGTTGTGGTTGAGTGGGCTCAGTTTAGTTCTGTTCTGTTCAGTTCGGTTTGGTTCAATTTGGTCTGTATTCGATTCGATCCGATTCGCTTCGCTGCGATTCAATTCAATGCGGTTTGTGCCTCTTCGATACAGCACTTGGCATCCATTTGTGAAATTTCTCATGAGTGTAGTATATTTCCTACTTGAGGTAGGTAATACTGAACTTAGCTCTACAATATATATAATACACTAAACACATACTGGTTAGTTGAAGTTCATATATTAGTTTGGTTTCTTGGTTTATACTCTTACTCGTTGTTGTTGTTGTTGTTGCTATTATCCAAAAAGGATGTAAATGTATTTCGTTTTGTATGCTGAGTGAATTTTCCGTTGCGGTTGATTGATTTCTCTGTTTGATTGGTTTGAATATGTAAATATGTGTACAAGTAGAAGTATCTGGAACTTGGCTCTATTTGATGAATTCGGTTGCCATGAATTGCTTGGTCGAGTAGCCTTAAGTCTGAGTGTGGTAACATGTGCTGATTTTATTTGTTATATGCAAATAACTTTTGTTAGCATAAATATTTAGAGTTAATATAAAGCTTAAAGTTCATAGCATTATGCTGCAGTATAAATTGTATTTAAATTGTTTCTCAGACTCTCTCAGACCCTGTTGCATACACTTCGAAATGCATTCATGCGGCACATAAAAATAAAATACAAAATCGTTGCAGCAGGAAAAAATAAAAATTCTCACTCGTTGACAGTGTGCAGTGAGCTGTGTAGAAAAATTTATTTCATTCGAATATTTTTTTATATATGCGAGTATTAAAATTTATTTATATTTCTTTTTTTTTCGCCTTTGTGTCCATTGAGCCGAAATAAGTTGCACTTTAAATTTTGTATATGTGTGCGTCCTATAGGTAACTACTTAGTATGTATATAGAGTTATGTACTTGTTTGCATATTTGTTGCTGTTTATGTTTTTAATGCAATAAATGAAATATTTCATGGGAACTGCACAGCAGTTGTGTGTTTCAGCGAAGGGCAAAGCATAGTTTGATGCAGTGGAAGTCTATAAATTAGATTGATTTGGAACAACTTTGACTGTAGACAAACGAAAGAGCTGCTTAATAACTTAAACAAATTTTATAGGGTATTACTACTATTTTATATATTTAAATTCCTTTTTTTTTACACATGCACAGTCACTTATTTCTCTGGTCAGTTACAATGCCGTATATATTTCCGCCAATTCTATCAAGCAATGCCACTTGTACATATTGATCAGAGCTGTTCATCACTCCTCTCGCAACGTTTCATAATTAACGTTTCAATTTTCAAACTATATCTTAAAAAAAAAATAAATTATACTCCATTAGCTTTAATTCTGATCAATCAAATGAAACAACTTCTTATATAACAGCACAACTAAAACTCAAATATAACACGCCACCCAGACACACTCCCACACCAATTCAAAGCATTTTACTTGCAATAAATTAACTAATGTCAAACTCTTTCATACCAAAGCTAAAGTAAATACGTGTCAAACATCGATCACGCACCATTTAAGCGCACCAACAGTCAAAGTGCGCAAAATCGATTGACATATTTATCACCTCGAACACAGATATTTAAATTATTTGCTGCCCTCACCACAAAGCGTATCTGTAACAAAATATGCTAAATGCAACAAACTCTGCGCAACAACAACAAAATGACAAACATACTCAAAAGATACGCAATAAATTAACATAATTTATGTTTTAGTATCTTAAATGCATGTCACCACATTTTGAACATTCACTTTTACGCTCATTGCGCACAGACAGACGGACGGACAGACGGACATACAGATAAACAGATACTCGCGACGACGAGCCTAACGCATAGAATGCATGGACCCCCAACTTCCTTGCAACATTAATACCAAAAGACCAAGTAATGAGTAGTAAAAAAAAAAAACAAAATTCTTTTAAATAAATGTTGCATGTAGTCTAATCATTGCCGACTTATCAACAACAAGCGCAAAAAATTTCCAGACAACTTTAAATTTATTACTGAATAAAAAAAAATTTAAAACTAAATTAAAACCGCCTGCAATGCATATATATATATACAAGCTGTAGCTAGCTTTCGGCAACTATTAATTGTTTTATAATTTTTTCAACACTCTTCAACTTAAACGAAAAAAAAACAAAAAAATCTCAAAACATGTCTTGCAGTGTGTTGCGCTATTTATTCATTCACGCTTGTCTCTTAACATTATCAGCTTGAAACAATCTAACGTTTTGTGGAAAACCAAAGTAAAAAAAAGGAACATATATTTTTTCTTCAACATAACTCAAGATTAGACATCTTATGGTGTTGCTGGTGATCTATCACCATACAAACCCCCAAAGCTTAACTCGGTGCATGTTTGTACTTATTATAAGAAAAAAAAAACAACAATTTTTTTAAATGCATTTAATATGTTTCACAGTTTTACATGCGATACTACTTATGATATATGCGAAACTTGTTTTAACTTTTTTGTTACAATTTTTCAGTAAAAGTATTTTTATCTGCTCTACTGACTGACTGACTGACTGACTGACGGGCCTTTAATATTATCTAAAGCTACCAGTCTGCTATAGTTAGCTACATTTGATAGCTTGTTTTAGTTGGCGTTGGTTACTTAACGCCTTTGGGCATATTAGAGAAATATTCAACAATTTCAAGTTGGTGGCAGTTACTTTTCAAGTCGATGTCCGTCTGTCTGTCTGTCTGTCTTTTGTATCTTGGCATGTGAAGTCGCCACTGTGCGCGCACTATTTTGGAGTGTTTTGAAATTAAATTATTTAGTTTTAGTTACTTTAGATACTAAGTTGTTGGCGTTGTGCATAGCAAGTTTTCACAGCATAAGCAGTGTGTTCAATTACAATGTGGGATGGCGTTAACTTGCTGGAAATCATGTTAAGCAAAGTTAAACAGCGGAAAATTGTGGGCAACAACGCAACACAACACAAAAAAAATGCAGTCTGAAATGTTTTGGCATATTAAAATACTTTGAAGAGTTATTGTTGTCATATAGCATAGTTGGTTTGATAGTGCGGAAACTATGTGAAAAATTTTGGCTTATATGAGTAATATTTGCTTGGAATGTGTTTAGGTAATTAATAGAATGTGCTTTGCATGTTTATACGTTCAGGTTATTTTATAAAGTAATGAAGGCCAGAATTGTTTTCACTTTGAAGTGAAATCTTCTTACACGAAGAGAAATGGAACCTGAAGGATTTTGATAGTGGCTGAGGATGCCTAGCATTAGAAAAGAAAGGCTCCAGTCACAATATTGAAAGGTATCTTTAGAGTATACATTGTCATGACTCCCAAAAGAAACTTAGCAATACAAATTGTGTTATGTATGAAGAAAAGAAAGGTTTTAGAGATGCCATTGGTGCCATTTTAGATTCGGAAACTGAAAATGAATGAACCTTTCCGCATTATAGTAGATGTAAGCCATGAAACAAACGCCCGTAAGTAAACGAAACACAAGATCTGATGAAATCTTCGCCGTTCTGCTTAATAATTGATAGAGAACCCAGGCAGTCTATTCTGTGACGTACTCAATAACTGGGCCACTCGCTGTTTTCAACTAATCGTATTTCTCGTTCCATGTATCACGTGTCAGTCAAAATCAAAGTAGCTAAGGTTTTTCTGCAAGAGTTTAGTTTGATCTCCAACGATCCTTACCGAGCATAATGCATATGGTACAGTGTCATTGGTTATGTTGAAAATCTTCAAAACACGACAGTTCGGCCGTACTGTCTCTGATGTGTTGCACTTAAGTCTTTGAGTGTTATACCATTCGACTCACAGCTGAACTAGTGCCGTTCTCCAAAAGATGCAATAAGGAAAGTCTCCACAATATCGAATACGTTCAATGCGAGCACATTGTGATGTACAGTTGCATCTGGAAAAACGTGTTCCCAATACTTTTTATTCTTGACCAAATATTTACATAACGACATATCTTGGAGAAGGCCCGCACTACCCGCTCGAACGATCGAAGTTTTTCGATGCACTGTCTGCCCTTGGTATTCCTGCAAAGATAGTTCGTCTTTGTACGATGACGCTATCGCAAATACACAGCGTTGTCAGGGTAGGGATAAACCTCTCCGTATCCTTTGATACCAAGAGAGATAAGATGGAATACATTTTACGCCAGTTTCTGTACATGCAGAATATGTCAGGCTCCTTTCTTTCAAAAGCAAGTGATGCTGCTCGCGTACTCCGATGACATTGATAACATCAGAGAACTTCGTCTAACTTGGTTCCGAAATAAACAGCAACAACAATGTCAAACTGCAACTAAAGGCAACTTTGGGCTGAGGAAGCCAATTTTAAGTAAAGCCCTCTCTCGAAAGACGAAAATGAAGATTTATAAGACGCTGATACTGCCAGTCCTACTATAAGGCGTATAGGCATGAACCGTGATTGAGTCAGACGAATCGGCATTAAATGCCTTTTCGAGGAAAATTCTCCGCAGGATTTTTGATTCTATTAAAATCGAGCTGTATGAGCTATTCGACAACAAAAACTTTGCAGTTGCAGCCATTGAGGCATTCAATAAGTCTATGTTGTATACTCGTTGTTCGATGCTATGTCTTCGCCACTGTACAGTGGTATGAAAGCGAATAAAAAAAAAATTTACTCAAAAGTGCAATAGCATATATATTTTTAAAGTTATTCAATTAGGAGAATCCACACAACTTGCAGGCTGGTGGACATTTAACGCCTTCAAAAACATCGCAATAAATTTTTTTTATTTACCCGCATGACAAGCTCCCTTTTATTATTTAAATTAATAAAATTCAATTTAAAAATGTTTAGGATTGTTCTTACCTTCACAATTGTAAGCCAAACAGCTCAATACTAGGAAAATAAATATGATTAAGCGCATGTTTAAGTTCTGTAAAATCTGTAGTGCAACTGACGTCTCTCAAAAATAGAATTCAATAAGAAATTTAGCTGTTATGTGTGACGAATTTTTATTGTAAACGTTGGAAATACTATTGGTCACACTTTATATTATAGTTCAAGGTTTAACAAAAGATCTAAGAATATATACAATGATTAAAATAGGACGAAACATATTTAAATGTACAGGCTTAGCGAAAGTAAGTTATTAGTAGAAGAAGACATTGTAGACACTATAAAATATATACATATATATGGTATATATGCATATTATTTCTTGTTCAGATTCCAAAAAAAAGTGTGGATCTGTTCATGATCTGTCTGGAAACATGAAGAACAGATTTCAGTATCTATAAAAGCAACGGACTTTATATTTGAATACTTTGATTCGACTTAGATGAAGCATATTAAAGTTTGTGGATGGTACTTCCTCTACTTCCATCTTAACCACATTTTGCTTATTTGTTGGCCATTTGTAAACTTTTTAAGTCCGCTCAGACAGAATATTGTTTGCTTTATTTTTAATAAATTTTTTTTTTTTTATCGGCAAGGCAGACTTCAAGAAGTGCATATTCGAGTTTTCTTAATATGAAAAGTCGATGAAGCTGCCTCCAATAACGATTATGAAAAAAACTAATCCATATTTTGAGGTTTTATTTGAAAATATGTCTATATTAAAATTCCATCAAGATCCAAAACGGATCACTAGAAGATGTATCAAATGGTTATGCCGACCACATGACAAGAAATGATACTTCACGAGAATTCTCAGTATTCAAACTTTTGTCTTAAAGCTGTCTTATTTAAGCTTAAATAAAACAAAATAAAAATTTATATTTTCATTTTCGATTTAACTATAAACAAACTTAGAAATTCAATAGCAACAAAAATTTTATCCAAAACCAAAAACCAATTTCAATTTCGCCCAAAATCTATGTCAAATCAACAAAAAAATATATTTTCATATGCAAAGCGAAACGTTTCAAAGTAAACAAAATGCTACTATTTACAAACGGATACAGCAGCAGCAGCAGCACCGAGTATTGCATATCTGAGTGAATACAAAAAAATAAAAAAATATATGCTTGAAAAATACAACAACAAACAAAAGCAAAAATCCAAGTATTACCAGTATTTGCACATAGCAAATAGTAGTAGATACATAAGACACACACACACACACACACACACACACATTCAGTTAAGTGAAAAACATTTTTGAGCTTTGTTTGAAAATCTTTCACCCAAAAAATGCACAAAGCAAAGAGCAAACAAACAGAAAAAACCTGCGGAAAAATAAATTGCATAAAATTTAATTAACTGCATTTTACATCAATGAATCGAACGAACAAAGTTGCCAACAATTGCACATAATGCGGGTGAGCGGATATAAAAGTAGCTACGGGTGCCTGTGAATGTGTGTGTGTGTGTGTGTGTTTGCGATAATCATAATTCAAACTTTTTGGCAAACAAACACACACACACACACACGCAGCAGCCATAGCTATAAACTTACTTTATGAAATTGAAAATTGCACAATTTTATAGTTGAATAAACGGGCTGGCAACGCTTGAAAACAAACAGCAAGTTACTCACTGAAAATTATGAAAAACGATGCCAGGCAAAAAGTTAAAAGCCACGCAAAGCCAAAAAAAAAAAGGAAAAAATACGCGAAAAACTTTTGCTAGTAAAGGATATGCGCAAAGCGCGTTGCCACCCCACATTAAACAAAAAAGCGCAGCAAATCAATGACGCGTGGCAACTCATAAACAACAAAAGCAACAATGCGTGCTTTATTACCAACCAACCAACTTTGCTGTTGTTGTTGTTGTTGTTATTGTTGTTGGCCGTGCAACGACTTCTCACAATAAGAATCCATGGTTCGTTTAGCAATAGGAACGCTAGGGTTACAAGACGTGTAGCACGCCGAAAAATAAACAAATTATACATTTTAATTGAGTTTCAATAACGCCAGGCAGCAACGTGCTGCTGTAAAAGTATCTCACAGATACATTTTGGTATCTTTCTCTTTCAGTCTCTCTGTCTGCATTGTACGTTCTGTTTATATGCAAAGTTTATGCAGGCAACTGGAACAATGCCATTCGTTGCTAAGTGTGTTATTGCCATAAATGCATTCATTAGCAGCTACATTATTTATGCCAGATACTACATAGTACAATGCGAGCCGAGTAGTTCTCATTTTACGCTCGCTTTCTGTCTCTAATTGTTGGCTTGCCATTGATTGCATCTTCAAATGCTTTAGCGCTAATTTGATTAATTGAAAGTTTTATAATTAGTTGTTGATTTTGGTTTGCTCGCAGCGTTGTTGTATATCTAAAGTTTTGCCGTAGTATTGTTTATTATAGTTCTGTAGTTTTCGTTGTTGATTTTAGTAAGTACTTCGCTACATAATTAACAGTTCATTTAATTCAACCATTTTCTATATACTACACATGGAAATTTGTGTATTTTAAGTTTTGGTATGTGTTTCTCTATTTGATTTGTTAGATATTTTATTGTTTTATGTGTTTAGTCAAGCGTGTTGAAGTTCAAAAGTTCACAGAGGCTTACACAAAATTTAATTAGCACTTTTATTGAGTAGTAAAATGCTGCTAATTGATTTGTTGCTGACAAAATGCGTAATTTGAAACAAAGAAAAAAGGTGTAATGAATACTTGGTAAATTTTTTTTTAGTAAAAACAATTCTAAGATACTTTTAAAATACATTGAATACCTTAAACGAAGCAATAAACAATTTAACGTATTAATTTGTGTTTGCCTTAGATCCTGATTTATGCAATTACTCAATGGTTTATGTTAATTGAGACAAAATCATTAATAAATTCTTAACAATGATTTTTAAAAAATGTTTGTTTTTATGGTAACTTTTTTTAAGAGTAGCCAAATTAGAAGATTCATTAAGTAGTGATGCCCCTCTCGAGTAAAAAACTGAAATTTTTTGTGTAAAATTTTTAAAAGAAATTCTCGAATTGATGGAAATACAGTTTATATAAAAAATCCTATACCATAACCATGCCTGCAGATGGCACTTCCAACGACTTCTTTAGAACCCAAACTCCACTTTCAGTAAATTCAGTAATAATCGACGCAAAAGCGCAGCTTATTGCTATGAAACTTCACTAAACACACGATTCGAACATCCACAAGACTCTATTTCTGTTCCATTTTTAATAATCGTGGCTAAAATGTGTAACCATATCTGCTAGCTCACCATTTTCTTCACCTTTTCAAATATGATCATAATCGACTTTCTTCAATACCATTTTCCTAGTGCATTTCCTCCTTCACCTTTTCAGACGTGATCAAAATCAAAAGTTCATTAATATAATTTTCTTCCTGCATTTTCTTCTTTCATCTTTTCAGTTATGATGATAATCGACAATTATTTATTATTTACTTTATTTCCGCATTTTCTTCTTTCGCCTTTTCAGGCATGATCATAATCGACGTCAATTCTTCCTCCATTTTATTCCTTCACTTTTTTAAACATGGTCATAATTGAAGTTCATTCAATACTATTTTCTTCCAGCATTTTTTTCCTTGACCGTTTCAGACATGATCATAATCAACACTCATTCAAAACCAGTTTCTTTCCCCATTTTCTATCTTCATCTTTTAAGACATGATCGTAATCTTCTGCTCTTCAGGCGTAATCATAATCGACGCATTTTTTTTCCTGCTTTTTTTTTCTTCACCTTTTCAGACGTGATTATAATTGATGTTCATTCAATACCATTTTTTCCGTCATCTTTTCAAACATGATCAACGACTGTCATTCAATAGAATTTTCTTCCTTCACCTTTTCAGATGTGATCATAATCGACGTTTATTATGGTACGAGTATTGAATGAAAGTCGATTATGAACTTCGAAATGATTCTTACAGCCAATTCGTTCTTCACTTTTTCAGGCGTAATCACCATATTTGATCGAACAGTAATATGTACGTCTTTTCGTTTCTCTGTTAGTATTTACTCCCACAATCTTTCAAATAACATTCACCATTTTATAATTGAAATTCATCTATAGGAATGGAAGTACGCCGTACCAATTCCCATATCAAAGACTGAATCATAGAATAAAAATTTGTTAAACATTATTTTTGTACGCATTGAGAAATCTCTCACAAAGCTTAATTTAAAAATCGTATAATCTAATAATTTAATACAAAATATCGCAATTTGAAGTTCCTACTGCATGATAGAGTTCATCACGAACCATGTTGTATCACTTATATTAAATTGATCTACTTAAGCCATTACATTGTCATTTTGAAGTCATATTAATAATATAAACATCTTCTATAGCATCAAATTACCAAAATTGTAAAACAAGGATACAAAATCTTCGCTGAACTAGCCCTCCACAGTATTCGAAAAGGACAGCCACCGATTTCACCAACCGTTTTCATTTTTATTATTTCAATATTTCGAATTTTAAATCAGTGGTCCTCTCTGTCTATCACAAAAAAAAAAACATATTGTTTGCAAGAAATTCTGAAACCAAAGAAGATTAATCTAAGAAACAAAATGCTTATTCATAAATATGAATGCCTTTCCTTTTAATGTTCAGTTCCAATATTAATATGTGCTTTTCAAGATGACTTTAAATTGAGTTGCGACGCAAAGTTCCCTCCTTCCATATAAGATCGATTTTTTTTTGCAGACAACCCGTTTAATATTTTCTTTTGCCATTCACTGTGCACAATTTGAGCGCATTTTCTCCTCTCAAGAGGTGAAACGTCAAATTTGAGCAATTTTCCGTTAATCCTTATAAAATATTTCATAAAAATGTAGATCTAACCACTAGAAAGAGGGGCCTTATAAAAATGATGCTCTTTTTTTTCTAAGTTTCTATATGAAAATATTTTTTGGATGTTGTTAATCCATCTAGAAAAGCACAATTTTATATATTTTACGTCAATCCTAATAAAATACAGACTATGTGTACAGATGGGACAACAACTTAGACAACTTAGAGTCTATATTGACATGTCCGTCTGTTTGGCTCTCCATATGGGAGAACTTGGAGACTAGATAGAACCTTTAAATTTGGAAAATTAATATTTCCTATTCCTTTTTCACATAAGTAATATTTGATGACCACCAACCCCTCTCTAAAGAGTTGATATGTCCGTCTGTCTGGCTCTCCATATGGGAGAACTTGGAGACTAGATAGAACCTTTAAATTTGGAAAATTAATATTTCCCATTCCTTTTTCACATTTATGTGAATATTTGATGACCACCAACCCTTCTCTAAAGAGTAGTACCAAATAAAAAAGAGCTAGGCTCTTTCTTCTAAGTTTTAGTATGAAAAATGTTTGGTTTTTCTTTTCATTTTGATTAAAGACGCCAAATAAGATGTATCTAACTTCAATTTGAATAAAATATTCCGTATAGGTCCCAATTGTAGAACTAGAAAGAGAACACTTACACCGGTCTGTCTTTCTTTCTGAGATTTTGTATGAAAAACATTTTATTTTGGTTTAGTTCAGTTTGAAAGTACAAATTTTTTTTATCGCACACAATTATTGTTCATGGAAGTAGAGGTTAGCTTGTAGTCGAGTACAACTCTCTGCAGCATTGTTTCTCTATTTTTCTATATATATATATATATATTTTTTTTTTTTTTGGAATTGATGGAGAAGTAGGTCTTACACAAACTTTACCTTATTAAAATCCGTGGATTATTTTTTGTCTCTCGAAACTGAATCACATTTCCGACTAAAATGTTGAGAACTCGCTCGAACAAATATCGTCTGCATATGGTAATATTCTGTCGAGCATGCACTTGGATCCACAACAAGGATGTGCGATCTTTCTGTCGACAACAATCTTAGTTTGTTGGTTTGAAATCAATGAATTCAGCGTTTTCATCAGAAATATGCTGTGACATTTTGTACTAATTCGTAGAATCAGTTTGTAATATCTACTTAAAGATTTTAAAGATACAAGATACTTTAATTTGCTTTTGTCATGAAACCCTAAGCATACAAACCTATCAGTCAAATTTGAAACAATAGATTATTTTTGTTATTGACTTTTTTTTATTAAAAACGCTTAAATCAGATTTGGATTGATTAGTCTGAATTAAATTTGATTTGTTTCTAAATCTTGATTGGTTGATTATGACGAAGACAACGAAGAAATGAAAGCCTTTAAGCCTGTTTAGAAATTAATCTATTCTAAAATGTTTAACTCTGTTTGTGGAATTTAAAAATTAAAATAATAAAATAATATTAAACAAAAGAAGTTTAAAGTTTCATAGAAATCGATCACTTTTAAGCAGATTTCACTGATTACCTGCATCTAGCCATAGCATATACATATATGGTTATGCCTGTACTTCATGCCAGCTTTCAAGTTGCTTCTTTAATATGTATGTTGAGCAAAAAAAAAAACTATACATCATCATTAATTTTTCTCTTTGCTTTCTTTTAATATAATTGTTATGTTTTATGCAATTTCATAACTAATAGAAAAATAGCTATGAAAAATTAATATTTGTAATTAAAAATAATTTATGAGCAGCTATTTGTCATGCATAATGTAAATACGAGGCCAAATGCTCCTCCTCCTTCAAAATTCATATACCTATGCCTTATATAAGTACAGAAAATCTGAAGCAGCTGTAGCTCTATGCTATCCCGCCTTGTGAGTGATTATAGCAAATTTAGTTTGTCTGTTAATAATTAAGTAATTGCGTTTTCCAAATGAGTTTTTCGGCTTCGATGCTTCAACGCAATTTGAGGCATGGAAAAGAGATTTTCTTTCTTTCTTTCTTTCTTTCTTTACTTGCTACCAAAGAACAAATGGAAAAATAAACTTACACAGCGCTATGTAAGACACTGCTTAAAAGATACACAGCGCACTGAAACTTTCAACTTGTGCCAAGTAACTTTGTATCTTTTCGTTTGACCTCTGCGCTATGTATTTTATGCGCTTATGTTACTTTGACTTATGTTGCTTAAGCACTGACTGATTGCATCTAATTATTCACTGAATGATAATGTTGTTTGTCTAACTCTGTCTGGCTGTTGGTATGTCTGGTCCATCACTGACCCTTTCTACTTCATGCTCTCGAACTTGTGAAAAGCTAGACGAAAACTAAAACGATAATTGCGCTTTTCATTTGTAGCATTCTATACTATCTATCAACCACTCATCTCATCGCAGCTCATCTCATCTCAACTCATTCATTCAACCATGCACCATTTCATTTATTTATTTATTCGTTCAATTCGTGCACAGATTGATGAAATGAAAATTAAGTTAGTGCGCTTGAAATGATCAAATGATAAAACTCTTGAGTGGTTATTTTTTTTTTTATTTGTTTAAAATTTTTTTCAATAGCCAAAGCGAGTGAAAATAAATTTTTCAAGCTTGTGGAAATTAATTTATGCTTAATGACTGCTGTTTGCCATAGACCAGCATGATTGACTGACAGGTGTGGAAAATGTGCTTTTTGTTTTTGTTTTTTTAATTTTTCCATTTTTGAATTATTTGTGTTCATATTTCAAATGAATTTATCATCATCAGCGCATTTATTGAGGTTGCATGAAAATTTTTAGCGTTTGGAATTTTTGATTGAAAGAATTAGTTGATTGGCATGTTGATAAAATTAATTTATAGTAGAAGCGTGTTTCATTAGCTGCAGTATTATATTTTATGTCAAAAAATTTTAAATTTAAAAACAAACAAAATACCTTCTATAGTACATATATGGTTTATGGTGTTAAATAACATGAATATTTTTGAATACAAAACTAATTGAAGTTTTCAGCATAGGCAGCCAAATTAAGTTTACAAATTTCTTCCCATTTCTTGGTTTTTGTATGCAAAACAATTTGTTGCGGTTTAATTCTATTAATTTGAAACGAAAATTTTGATGTGTCTTACACAAATCTTAGAAAGAAAAAATTTCCGCATACAGATAGAAAAAAAAATCAAATTTAAGATTCAATGAAGGTAAGTGTATCTCCAAGTAAAGCATACTCGACTGCAGCGTTCTTTTTTTGAAATGTTCAAACAAAGTTTGGTAGTGTAAGACTATCGGCAATTTATTGCCCTCCAAGGTTTACGGTATCTGAAAAACAGTTTCTCAAATTCTTCGATACTTTAGGTGATCGATTTATAGCCGCGGATGATTATAATGCCAAACATACACATTGGGGCTCAAGGCTGTCAAACCCCAAAGGAATGCAGCTCTACAAAGCAATTATAAATACGAAAAACAAGCTTAACTATGTCTCGCCCTGTACTCTAACATATTCGCCTACAGATTCGATGAAAATTCCGTATCTCATTGATTTTGCAATAACACGAAGAATTTCAAGTTGTCTAATATCTACTGAATCTCTTGCAGATCTCTCATCGGTTCATTCTCCAGTTCTTTTTAGTTTACTGGAAAAACCTCAACTAAAAGAGTATCCCAATAAAATCACTACACAAAAAACCAACTGGCTCAAATATAAAAAGTATATAAGCAGTCATATCGAGCTGAACCCAGCAATAAGCAACGAAATCGATATTGAAAACTCTGTCAGTGCCCTGAGTTCTGTGCTCACTGCTGCAGCTCAACACTCCACAGCACAACCATCCACAGCCAATTCGATGAACCACAGTCTAACAAACAGTCAAATTGAACAGTCAATATTGAACAGGAATGGCAATGTCTAAGATCTCCAACCTCTAAGCACAATCTAAAGATTACTTCACGTGAGCTAAGCAAAGCTCTTAAACTTGAGGAAAAACTCACTCAGAGACGATACATCGAACGTCTTTCTCCAACAAGCTCTAAGTTTCCCCTGTGGAAAGCGCATGCAGACATTAAACCACCGGCTATAGTCTCTACACCCATAAGTGATCACACTGGAAAGTGTCAAAAGCGGAAGTTTTTGCAAACCATTTAAGAACTGTTTTTCAGCCAAATCCGTCAACAAACGTTTTTTTTCTTCACTCTCCTTCGAACACGAACAACTCTGAACTCCTCAGACGTCACACCCACGAACTTCATAAAGTGATAAAAGCCCAGCTCAATTCCAAGAAGGTCTGCAGGTCATGATTTAATTTCCCCAAAAATGATCATGGAGCTACCCAGCCCAGCTGTGACATACATATATCACAAAATTGTATAACGCGATTTTTAAATGCGAATATTTTCCAACTCAGTGGAAGAAATAGGTCATAGTCAAGATAGCGAAACCCGGAAAGGATAAAACACAGGCAGCGTCATATAGACCCATAAGCCTACTACTATGCTGCCTATACAAACTGTTCGAAAAGTTGGTTCTTTTAAAAATCAACTCACACATGCAGAACGTTATACCCAGCCACCAATTTGGGTTTCTTGAAAACCATGGCACTATCGAACAGTTAAACCGATTAACCTCAGAGATTAGAACAGCGTACGAACTCCGCGAATACTGTTCCGTAATCTTTCTCGATGTAGCTCAAGCATTTTATAGCGTTTGGCTCGATGGACTTAAGTACAAAATAAAAGTATTGCTACCCCATAATACTCACAAAATTCTTGAATCATATCTCAGCAATAGAGTATTCACAGTACGTCAGAATGACTATATAACACATGAGTCTGAAATTAAAGCTGTAGTACCCCAAGGCAGCGTTCTCGGTCCTATGTTATTTGTTCTATACGCATCAGATATATTAACGGATCACAGACTTACAATATCCACATTTGCTGATGACACAGCAATCTTAAGTAGTTCTCGATGCCCAATAAGAGCAACTAGACTACTAGCAGACCATCTCATACTTCTCGCGGAGTGGCTAGCTAACTGGTGCATAAAAATTAATGAGCAAAAAAGCAAATACGTCACATGCACTCTAAACAGAGGAACTTGTCCATCGCTGACTCTAAACAACATTGTGATCCCACAGGCCAATGACGTCGTGCTTCTCGGCATTCATCTCGAAAGACGGCTCACTTATCGTAAACATATTGAAGCCAAGAAAACACAAATAAAGCTAAAAGCCAACTCCCTACACTGGCTTATAAATCCGCGGTCTCCCTTAAGCTTAGACTTCAAACTACTTCTTTACAACACCGTAATAAAGCCTATTTGGACGTACGGCTCTCAATTATGGGGCAATGCGAGTTCCAGTAACGTGTATATAATACGAAGAGCTCTATCATAAATACTTAGAACTCTTAACGGAGCAACTTGATATATTCGCAATACTCACATTCACAATGATCTTAACATCCCAACTGTGAAAACTGAAATAGATCGATTCAAGCAGAACTATGAATGCAAACTCAACTCTCACCCTAATCCACGCGCAAGAACTCTAAAACTACTCCATATACAAACATGACTCAGAAGAAATGACCTCCCAGCCCTTTGATGTGCTCTTAGGGCCGCTGTAACTATATAAGTCTCCATTAGTGTAATACACAATTAGATTTAAGATTTGAAAAAATATTGTTAGTCTCTTATCTTAGAGAAGATCCAATAAAAAAAAAAAAATAAAAAAATTTAAAACCTTTCATATCAAAAAAACGTAAAATACTAAAAACTTTATGCTTATACAATGGAGATGTATGCACATTAGAATAAACTTCGTTAAATATGCTTGAAAATTTGTTACATCCTTTTATTTATTCATATTTCAATAATACTTTACAGCCACCTGCAAGCAAACACTCGGCATGGAAACCGGTGCCATAGCAGATTTTCAAATCACTGCCAGCTCAGCACATGACATGGGCAATGTAGGACCACAACATGCAAGGTAAGTCTATATACAAGCTCAACACGCAGCCTTGTCCTATGCCACTAAAAGTCAACAAAAAAAAAAAAAGGACTCATATGTAGGTATAAATAAATCTCCATCTGCATGTAAATGTCATTGAGCAAACAGCAAAATATGATATACAGCAAACATACATTAAATGCGACCAATAAAAATATCAAAATGGCGACATAAAACGGAAATGGTTATGCTTAGCCATGTTATGTATGTATATATATAGAGTGAGATAGCAAGTCTGTCAGTTAGAACATAAAGTGTTTCACATCCGTCTGTCTGTATGTCTGTATGTCTGTCTTTCCTGCTATCTCACACTGTTTGCGTATTAAAATTATGAATTATTTTATGGCGTGTTTAAATGCTTTTATGTCATTTTTGCTCGCATGACATAAATTAAAATACATGCAGTAAGTATTTTCTTATTACACGCGAAACCGAAAAAAATGTATAAGTAAAAGCCGAAACAGCAAAAATAGCATTTCGCATTTGAAATAATGATACAACTTATGGCGCATTCTGCAAACGTTGACATTTATTTGCATATGTCAACGTCAAGTCAGCTGCTGAAGTCCTCCATGAGAACCAATATTATTTTATTTTATTTTATATAGAGCAGCCAGCACACAGCGGTGTCTTCAACAACAATAATAATAACAACATCATCATCAACAACAACAACAACAACAACAAGTAGAAGAAAAATGAAGCAGCAACATTTCTCATCAACGATTTGAACTCAGCAATTTTTTTTGCATTTTTTTTTTACTTTTTATTTGGTATTCTCTTCCGCGACATTTAAAGATGATTTATCACTTTGTAAACGCACGCAAATATTTTTATATAGCACAAAGTGTATATATTTTTTTCGGCGTACATTATTCAAAGCTGAAGATATTTGATGCCTGGTAACGAGCGACACTGCGACAATCATCTTGTAATTATTTAGAAAGCGTTGTGTGGTATTTCTTATGCGCAGTCTTGTCCTATGTTTGTCCTGGCACGCAATAAACTGTGCTAGTTGTATGAGTCAAATTGGAAGTTAGCTCTTGTTATATGAATGCTTAAAAAATATATTTGTGCCAAGAAGATTTTGCAAGAATTATGCATTAAAAGAAAACTTTTAGCAATGCTTGCAAGATTTTCAAAAGAATAAAAATAGGGCTTATATAATCTCCTTACTTTCCTTTCTTAATATTGTTGGGACTATGTCTCCAGTAAGCTCTTCATGGCGCTCTTAAAAAATCTTTCCACACAAGCAGATAGACCCAATAGACGCACACTAAGGGGATTTGCCTTATCGAACTAATCTGAAGCGCATACACACTTTCTGGGGTCTACTCTACCTCAAATCAGCAGCAGATAATTGATGTACTCAGCAATAATTTCATTACATATGGATGTATTGGCAGTGCATTGCTTATATAGTCGAGCAATAATATAATACAGACATAGAATGATACTTTAATGTACGGCAGATCTATTGTGACTTCTTCAGATTCTACAGTTTCTGAATTTTCATCCACAACGCTGTTGTCTGCTGTGCCATAAGAAGTTTTCGTAAAACTCCATTGGGTTACGGCTATTTGTCGCCTTGATGATAGGCTTCCAACCAGGCTTGCATGACTAGCTGCTCCTCTTCTGTTACCAGGAAAATGAGATCTTCTGCCTAATAATTTTTACGCCTTACAAACTCTGCAAATGCCAAAAACAGTGCACGTGATATGCCGTATATATTCTTGCAATGGAATTCTTTGCCATTGGAGTTGGGACATACGTACGTACGTTTCAAGTCCGTTCTGTCCATTTTAGCACCTATCCAGGCATGTGGTGTAGTTGACCTATGATGACCATGAACATCATAGCAGTAGTTCATCATGCTGTTGTACCGCCAAACGATTCGATTCAATACTGATTTCGGGATAAACCAAAACCGTGATTAAAATCGTTGTGCGACAGACAAACAAACCAGGCCAAACCCGCTATGTAGAATACAAAGCAAACTTTCTTTGTGTGTCTCGACATGCTGAGTCCGAGCTTGTTGCGTGACCCCAGTGAAGGGTCAGATAAAAGCCCATGTTGCCACGATCTGTTTTGAAAGAAATTTAACTAAAAATAAAAACAAGTAAGGAAATTTCAGACGGGCGTAACCGACTGTAAGAGGCCCTGTACCAGTTCAGGTCGCGTAGCAAACACATTAAATGTTTCCCGAGCATATGACCAAACACATGACCACTTCTCACTGCGCGAATATGAATGAAAAGAAAAGGGGGGTCGTTCAAATTCAATTGCTTATAAAATCGTCATTTATTATCCGATTTTGATTAACTTTTTTGATTTGGGCTAAGAAGGACATTAACTTTATACTGGTGTGCTCTATTTTTTTTGTTCCGAAGAAATTTTTACCCTAAGGGGTGATTTTATGGGGAAGGGGGGGGGAGGGGCAAAATTTTAAAATATACCTGTGAAATTCCGGAGCAGTCCTAGTCGAATGCAAAAAACACGAAGTCTCTATCTATTACCGTTTCCGAGATCCTTTCGTTCACACAGACGGACGGACGGACGGACAGACGGACATGGCTATATCGACTCCTCTATCACTCCTGACCATAATGGGAGTAACTTTGGGGGGTCTCCGACAATTAGTTCTTCCTGTTACATACATTTGCACAAAACCAATAGGCTCTTGTACCTTCGGTACAGGGCCTAAAAAGCACACATGTATAGAGCTTACTAAGACGATTACAAATTCAGCCAAATTTCTTATCATTGATTTCCAGACACGATAATTTGCTTTTGATGTGGCTGAAAAGAGTCAATTTTCGGTCATGAATGATATCGAGGAATGGTTTTCATTCACTTAGATACAGAATTATACACCATTAGCGTTGAGAGCTATTCTCACTTATCTAAGAGTGAAACAAACGTTTACTAACATCGGCGAATCGAGCTAAGCATTCCAGCATTTAGCTTACTCAGAAGCGTGAGCGGCTCCTAACTGCGTAGGCAGCTACTAGTTTTGCTCGGCATATATATTATTTTCAGTTTGTCAACACACAAGGTGGGCATATCGGTACACAGTACGCAAAAGTACTCAAGCTCAAACTGGCCAGATTCACAACAGATCTGTCGTGATTGACAGTTCTCCCTGAAAGGACAGTTCTCCATCTAAGCGATTTGAAAACAGAAACAAGCAAAAGGAATTAATCATTAAACGCTTTTTCTTTTTATTATGAATATTTTTTATATATTTTTTGGCGCCCGAGCAGTGACCTGTTGTATTTCTATAGAGCAATTTGAGGTATACGGTACGGGTTTGAGGTATATTTAAGAAATATTACAGCCGACTGTCCTGCTTGATGTACTTTCCTTAGCAACTGCCTATAAAACATCCACTTAATATATTGTATCCAGAAGTACAGCTGGTTTAACTTTCTTGACTTTAATGAATAATCATGCTTGAACAACTTACACATAAATAGCTTCCAGAACGAGATTGATAATGCTTCAAGGATGTCAAAATGCCAAATAATAAGTTGAAGCCTGGCATGAAACTTCGGGACTCGGTAATGTTTATATAAATAATATAAACCATATAGAAAACCATGAGACTTCATAGATGTATTCGTTATAACGACGTGGTGATAAATCGATTCAGCACTAACTGTCTGTCCATCCGAAATCTATAATCATATAATAAAATCGTAGACAAATTTGTGCATCACGCCTCAACCAAGTAACTAATTTTTCTAGCTACATTTTGTTAAAATCGGATGGGGCTATTCTCGTCGTTCTCTTTAGTTCTTGCTGATCTACGGATTTTTTAACCTTTTTGCTACGTTTACTCATGAATAGAGTCAATGGTACGGATAGAAGCACTGAAACAGATTGAACATTAGCGAATAAAGCTTGTGCCTTGCCACTGCCTTATAATCTCTCACTCTCTTCTATCGCATTATATCTCTCTCCTTTTCTATATATCAATGTATTTCCATGCATTGAATGATAGATCCGTAAAAATAAAAAAAAAACGCATTACTCTTAGAAAGAAGCAGCAACAGAGTATGTATATACAAATCAGTCAAAAAAACTTTATCGAAAAATAGTATAAAAGTTTATAGATCTTCGCTCTATATGGGTGTGTCGTGACATCTCCCCTTTCTCCTCTATTTACACATATTGAAGTATGTACTTTTATGCATAAATCTTCATTGGTATAAATCCTTTTTCATTTTTGGAAAATACCTCTGCTTGTTACCTTAAATTCTTATGCGCCATTGTAAGACTTTAATATACAAAATTTTAAGCGACTTTTTCTCCAAAATTTAATTCATAACTCGTAGCACACCTTTAACACTCCACCCGCAATACTGCTTTTCCAAACTTCCTCAAAAAAAAAAAAGCCAACGAAAAACTCCATTTATCATAAAAAGTCGTCGTCGCTTGTGAAGCTTTTACAACATTATGTTAAATTTTTTATGCTTTGAACCTTTTCATTTGTAATAAAATTCATGTGTCTGTGTCTTTATGTACAAATATGTTGGTTCCCAATACCACTGCTGCTGCTCATTACCCTATAACCTGACAGCCAGCCAGCAAAAGTCTACTGCTACAAAATTTTTTATCTCGCGTCGCTGACACACGACAATCATTAGGCGTAAGCACGAAAATTCCAGACCAAAAATAAAGCAAAAAAATAAAAAAAATTGTATATAGAGTAGAACAAGTCGCTTATACACTTTTTTCCCATTTTTTTTTTTTTTTTATTTTCATATGCCATGTGTGACATTTTTACTGCAAAACATTTTTTATTTTCATTTTAGCCACGGCAACACGTACCAGGCTCGAACATTTTCCCTTTAGACGTTTTTCTGTTGACTTTGCATAATTTTATTGCTTTTTCTTTTATTTTTATTTTTTTGTTCGACTTGACTGTCGCGTGGCAGTCAAAATTGTGCTTCACCCACAATAATACTTTCCTCCCCCAACATTCGCTGTGACATTATAATCAATATTTTTGTTACTTTAGTCATACATTTTATTTTCACGACATTCCTTTACTGCAGAGTTTGGGTATTTTCATCGAGTTTGGTCAGTGTTGGATGGCGTCGACATTAACTGTCTGCATATCATTATAGTCTACTGACCTTTGGGGTCATTTATTTGTATACACTTCCCCAAGTTGTGAAGTTTTTTTGTCTTTCCTTGCCTAGACACAAATTCGTTGTTTTTTTTTTTTGGGAATGGAGTTCACATTTTATTACCATACTTTGTTATAATTTCTCGTGTTTGTTTTTGCCACAACTTTGCCTGGAACTTCATCAAGTCTTTGGAGATATGTGTGTATTTTTTTTGTTACATTTTGAGTAAAATTATTTTAGTGTCTCATAAAAATTCTATGTTTGTCTTATCTTATATGCTTATTATTCATGTGTTTTTGTGTTCATAATGCTTATGGGCAGTTTTCTATTAAGCGCAAATATTTTTGCTTGAGGACTGTGGAGCTTGGATAAGCTAGATTTGATTAGCGCATATTAAGCTAAATCGTTGGAGGTTTAGTATTAATTCAAAATATATTTGTGCGATAAGCTGGATAATAAATTATTGGAGACAAACAAAAAATAATTTTTTATTGAATATTCTTCTAAAAAATTTATTTTAATTCTACAATTTTTTAGCTACATAAATTGAAAGATTCTTTTGCGTCAGATTAACTTAATTTAATGAAACTTGAAGAAGAAATTGTCTAACTTTATTTAATAATTCACTTTTGGCACAAAATTTCACTTATTCTATACGCAACGTCGTCTTCGTTGTCGTCGTCGTCGTCGTCAACATCCTTGGTGTTATCAACGTCCTAGTCAAGTTGGCAGCTGCAGGTACATAGCCAGCCAGCTATATGCGTCTTGTCAACTTCGTTAGAGACGTGCTACGTTCAAAACTCGACTATAAGCTGACAAACTATATAAATAGCGGCACATATACAGGTTAACAAGACTGCCTCACTAGCTGAGAGGTAAAGTTAGGACATATGAGCAGCTTAGAAGCTATAGTAACTTCAATGGCTGTCTGGCTGGCTGACTTGTTATTTTTCGTTCTATCAAACAAGCTGAAAACTGTGCAAGACACAAGCAAGGAAAATATGTTTTATTAATTTCATTTATTAAAAAGCACACCGAAGGATATTTTCATTACATTTCATGTACTTGCAAACATTGTGTGCTGTGTAAGTAAACACAGACAGCTGCAGACATTGAAAAAGCTTAAGAAAGCAAGAAAGCATACTGCAAGGCATAAGGACCTAAGCATTTGCTGGACTGTTTGCTTTAAATTTTAAAGTGCTAAATTGTTTAATGGCAGCTTTAAATTGTGCAAAAAAATTCCAACAAAAATATATATATTTTGTAGCCTACATTTAGGTGCCTACAGCATTTGGCACATGCAGCGCTGAATAACTCAACTGTCAAAAATTTATGCTACACAGCAGAAATGTCGAGTCATATACAATCGCATACATTTTCATTAGAAGACATCCATCAAAAATTTACGCATGAATATGGACTTTTCATGTAGCAACAGTGGAATACATTGTCATTTCCTGCGACATGTGGCAAGGGACGGCTGCCTACACATATGTGTAGGTATAAAAAGGTGCTAGGCAGCGCGTTGCTAGGGCAGCATAAAATTTCATAACAGCAAAACAAAATATATAAAAATTCCTAGCAAACCTGCAAGGCGCTGACGCTGTAGTTAAAATAGAAAATAACATTGCATATATGGAAAATACCTGCGCGCTGTCACTTCCGACGCCAAAGTCGTCGCCATTTGCAAAAAATCATAAAATATAAAATTGAAATAGCAAACAAGCAAGCCAGCCAGCCAGCCAGCGTGCCAAAAAGTATGCTACACATATCGTTTTGCAGGCACCTAAGCTCTTTATTAGCACCTGAATCCTGGGGCAATAAAAAGTAAAACTAAATAGCAAAGAGTTTTTGGTCACGTAATGCTCATAAAAAAGTGTATGGCATAATTTTCCAAACCTTTAGCTACTTATTTCTATTTTTTTTTTTTTTAATATTTTGTTTTTGTGTTGCCCAGCACGTATTTCGCTTTTTTTACAAGCACTTAAAAGTAGGCTAGCAGACTATATTTTTTTTTTTTCTTGGGGAAAAAATTATTGATTATCTATGTAGTTTAGTGCTTAGTTCAAGAGATAGCCGTGTAACACATATTTTTTGGCTAGTTTATGTTAGTCTAATTGTGTGTTTAATGTGCTCGAAGAATTTTATTAATTTATAGCAGCATTTTGTGTGTGTTGCAGGTGCTATATGATTTAGTCAAAAGTATAGAATGGCATAAAAAATGGTGTAAATTTTGCAAACTTCTTCGAAGGACGAAAGATTTGATATATTTTATTGTTGTATTTCATTCTTTATGTTAGTCTATGACGCTAAATTTTACGCGTCCAAAGAAAATCACTTGTAACACCTTCTACACAACCAAAATAATATGAGTTATATAGCCTTATTAAGACTTCTGAAATGGTCAATGAGAAATTTCTAAATTTTGAGAAGACATAAAATCGTGCCATTGGATCGAATGGAAGCATGTTGCGGACATTTTTATACAATTTAATTAGTCTTAATTAAATTGTCTTATTTTCTTTATATATAAAATGATTATACGACTACTTCAACTAAACTTTTCTACATATTACCAAACAAGCATAAATGTTTAAAATTCTATAAAAAAAAAATCCATTACTGCTTAATAATTCATGTAAAAAAATTCAATTCGAATGCGATTCCTGCACTTAAACCTAAATCACTGCCACGACGAAATTCAATAAATTGATATAAATAATTCAATAAGCAGCAAATTTATTTTATTATAAATGAAATATATTCGAACAAAATGCAGAAACAAATGTAGAACGTAATATTATGCTGCTGCGGCTGCTACCTCGAGCTGGGACTACTTAGAAACACTTCAGTTAAATGGAGTAACACTTTGATAAACGAGAGTTTGCTTGAAAGTTTCTGAAAAATATTTCTTTAATTGTTTTTTTTTTTTATATAAATAAGAAGAAAAATATTTTATATAATAAAAAAAAAAAAATTAAAAACAAACTTTAAATAAAAAGCAAAAACAAAATATATAGAAATTAAAAAAATAAATGTTTAAACTATTTTAATTACTATTTAATTTATAAAATTATATTGGAGCATAAGAACCTGTCAAAGTATACATGAGAAAGCTGGCAGGATATTGCAATACATATAAGGCTCAAATCACACGTCATCTTATCTGTTCCAAAAAATAGAGCAAAAGTTCTGATACAAATTTGAAAGAAGAACTTTATACTTTAATTCGAATTTAAAGAATATATAAAAAAATTAAAATCAATTAATTATTAACGCTCATTTTTAGTATTTCGTAAGTTGAAAATCATAATTATTTCAATCGTATAAACTCAGTAAATATGTGAACTTACTTCTTCGTAAATTTAAATTTTATTCATGCAAACTTTGTACTTTTGCAGATTCGATATGAAGTCTGCTAATATCTTCATCCGTATTACCATATAACCAAAGACTTATAGTATTACCCCACCGAAAAAGCATTAAAAATGAAAAAATCAATGAAAATACAAGCTGCCAAACCGTTATCAAGCCAAACAAATGTCAAAATCAAATGAACGAATGAACAAACGTACGAACGAAGGAACAAAACCCAATGAAATTGCTAAAGAAAAGGCAACAAATCGAAATGAAATCAAATTCAGAATCAAATCGTAACGAGCGCAAGCAACCATTCAACGTACCCAATACGCATGAAATAACATAAAAACATTAAATCATAAAAATTGACTCATTTGTAACATAAAAAGCACATTAACACATTACTGAAACGATGCGATGCGATGCGATGCGAAGCGAAGCGATACAATTCCGATAGGCAACAAACCAACAGCCGCACAGAGAAACAGAAATACAGCGCAGACAGCGCACGAATATAGTCCCAAAAGTCGATACTCTAGTATAACAATGCCTATAACAGCAAGCAACCGACAAACAAGCAATCAATTCAATCAGGCCGACATTAGAGATAGACTCGACTCACACAGAGGCTTTAGACTTCGAGTTCGAGTAAGTGGGTTGGTTTGGTGGAGTGTTGGACGCAAAACCGAATCAAACATTAATGCAATAAAATGGAAAACGCGTTAACAACAATTGCTTAGGCGGTGGTGACGACAACAGCGAAAGAGCTGTATAAAGAGTATATAACTAGTTACAGAAGCAATCAGCGTGCCTAAAAGTAGACTATACTAAAGTGAAAATCAATGACAGTCAGGACGAGTAGCAAAAAAAAAAAAAAAAAAACTCAGCCTTCGTCAGAGTAAAATCAGACGTTAGCAGGAAACGTATTGTGTTTGATTGACTGACAGCAAGACAGTCAACAGACAGACAGACACCCATTTAGGCAGTCAGTTAGTCGCACTGTTTGTGTGTGTTTGTGTGCGTTTGAAAGCCGACAATTGCCCCGTATATGCGTCTATACTAAAAGCCAGTCAACCGCATTCTTATATTCAGCTACGACTCGCAAAACTTTCACGTAATTGTATCAAAACAACGCCAGCCAAGCTATTTTCGAGGTCGAAGTTCTGTGTGTGCGTTGTGCAGTAGGACTTGATAAACTTAGCAGTACATATTATTTGAGCCACCACGAAAAACTTTATCCACAGAAATTTTTACTCAACTCTGTGTTTTTTTTTTTTTTTCGTTGACGACATTGACATTTGGCCGCATTCACATTGACTTTGACAACACTCAATTGAGTCTATGTATGGTATAGCGGTTATATGTGTTTGTATCTGTAAGATACATATCTGCAGCACTATTAAACTGCACATCATAACCTGAATCAACAAAAAGACGAAAGAGTTGGGTGCTTACAATGTTTTGTAATGTTATTTTTTTATTCGCTCTACAACTGCATTTATTTTGATTTTATCTTCTTCAGCTCCAATAGTTACTTTCCTACAAAAGCTATTAGTAGTGCAGCTGTTAGTATTTTTTTCTATTTTTTAAACTTTTATTGTATTGTTAAAAACTTAAATTGAATTCTAATATGTATATCTATACTTGTATAACTTTTATTACAAATTTCTGTTTTCATAAAAAAACATCTGATATGATTGGTTTTTAGAACGAACAAGAACTAAATTGACTACGTTTCTAAGATGCCCAAAAATCATCATAATTGGAAAAGATCAGCAAAGACTAACAAGAATATCATCCATTCTAAAAAGAAAAAAATAAGAACTTGGCACTATACTTGAAATGTAACTCAGTTACTCGTACGTCGCATAGTATTCAAGTGGCTGTAGCGTCCACGGGAAGTTCCAACACGAATGATTAAGTTACATGGAGATGGCGCTGAAGTTTAACCTAGCAGTCCAGATAACGAGCTGACCCACGATTGAATATTGAATGGAAGTCTGGTAACAGATGAACAGGAATCACTGAGAATATGGAGCAGTCATTTTTCTAACCTACTCAGAGGCGATGAAGCGCACAATACCGCCGATAGAGAAATGACACCGGAACTACCAGTTAATGATGGCACTATTGTAGAGCCACCGGACTATAACGAGGTCGATTCAGTTATTAAAATGCTGAAAACTAACAAAGCGGCAGGCTCTGATGTGTTGCTCGCCGATTTATTTAATACCGGCGGCGAATATTTAGTTAGAAGTATGCACCAGCTTTTATGTAAGATATGGTCCGATGAACGCATACCCAATGACTGGAATCTCAGTGTTCTCTGTCCTATCTTTAAGAAAGAAGACCCCGCTGTTTGCGCCAACTTCCCTTGAAATAAGTCTCCCTTCCATTGGATATAAGACTCTGTCGCGCGTATTGTGTAATATGCTGAAGCCATATACCGATTCACTGATAGGACGATATCAGTGTGGCTTCAGACCAAAAATGTGGACCAGTGACCAAATATTCACATCACTCCAAAATTTGGAAAAGACCCGAGAGTTTAACAAAGACACACACCAGCATTGGTCGACTATAAAACCGCTTTCGACACGCCAATACGATCGAAGTTTTTCGACGCCCTGTCTGCACTAGATATCCCGGCAAAGATTGTCAGTCTTTGCTTGATGACGCTATCTAACACACAAAGCTTTGTCAGTTAAAACCTCTCCGACCCCTTTGATACCAAGAGAGGTTTCAGGCAGGGCGATGCTCTATCGTGCGATTTTTTCAATCTTCTGATGGAATACATCATACGCCAGTGCCCGTACATACAGAGTATGTCGGGCTCGATCTTCCAAAAGGAAGTGATGCTGTTCGCTTACGACGATGACATCGTTATCACTGACATGCAGGAACGGCGAGGCAGCAAGGTGTTCTCAGAGATTGAAAACAGTCTCGACTAATGGGTCTAGCGGTGAACGAGGACAAGACGAAGTACTTGGTGTCCTCTCGTTTGGACGGTCAGTGACGATGGAGAATTTCAACTTCAGTGTTGTAGAAAACTTCGTCTAACAGATGCTTTTTTAGACTGAGCAAGCAAATGAGAAGTACAGCCCTCTCTCGAAAGACGAAAATCAAGATCTATAAGACGCTGATACTCCCGGTTCTATTGTATGGCGCAGAGCCATGGACCGTGATTGAGTCAGATGAGAAAGCGTTGAAAGTCTGCGAGAGGAAGTTTCTTCACAGGACTTTTGGTCCTATTAGAGTCGACGACGAGTTTAGGTCACGTATGAACCGCGAGCTGTTCGAGCTATTCGATGAGGTTGACATAGTCCAGCGCATAAAATTTCAGCGGTTGGGCACCACATTCGAATGGATGAAAGAGCTCCAGCACGCATGGTTTACATGGGAGGCCCAAACTTGATTGGTAGACGCCGAAATATAGAACGACCGGGCACTCGTTGGAATGACCAGCTATGGAGCGATCTCTCCGTACTCGGCATTCAAAACGACTGGCGACAGCGCATACTACACTATGGAAGCTGGTGCGCCTTCTTAAATGCGGCCATGACCAGAAGACGGTTGACGGCCATATAAGAAAGTTAGTTAAATTCAGAAAGGTGGGACAGATTTATATGAGGGCTACCCCTTTTAGTGATCTTATCTGGAGCAAAATAAATAATTTTATAATAATACACGGGAGGTAGACTAAATTTAGTGCTCCTAGCAATATGAATACAATTTTTCTTACAAAAACTCAGAATTAGCTAAAGACTTCCCTCTTTGGGAAGGGTGTGAGCATATTCATTTTATTCGAGTGATCTGACGAATAGGAGAATCTAAATATCCAAACTTGAAGCTATATTTCTTTTAGTCTACAAGTTCTCGATTTTGCTTTATTTGATCTGTCTGATCTCCTTCTGCCTGTTTTATACATTTTGCACAAACTTCTGAGTACAGGGTATAACAATTTAATAGTGATAGTCCCCATTTTCAAAACCGTTTACAACCAGAAAAGATGCCAAGACAACAATTTTGAAGCTTCGATTTTTTAAAATTACTTTTTTTTTTTGTTTGTTTTATAAATACATTGTTGAACATATATGCTAGTGATCAGCTCAATTAGACGCTTCCATTTCCGTCTATTCAGCAGTCAGTCTGACTGTACTTCCGTCTGTCTGTCTGCCCACCTAGAGAGCTTAAAACAAAAAACAAATTTGTGCTCCAAAAACAATTTAAAGATATTCACATTTATAGTTCATTTTCCGGAAATAGTCTATTCGATCGAACCCCTCTTTTGAATAACTTCTTAAACTATCTTTAAAATACAGTTACTTGTATGTACTTTCCGACAGCAACAGCTGCTCAAATATGTCGTCTATAGCCATTCATTAAATGCCATATTCGTTGCGCAGGCGCAAACAGCTTACAAAATATGCTTAAAGCACTCGCAGCACACCCAGAAAAAGTAGCTGAAACTCTATTTGATGTTTATCTTTGACAAAGCGAGTACTAGGCAGAAAAAAAAAAAAAATAAAATAAAAATCAACATGTGTAGATGCGAGTATAGATAGAAGTAGCAGTTGCAGCCGATGCACTAAGTAAACATGTTGCACGAAAATACAATACGCAGTCACAGCTACAATGCTACCACTTGAGCCTAATGTGTAGAGTTCGTGGAATGCAACATCAGCAGCAGCCAACAATTGAGTTGTAACATTTTATTTTGTTTTCAAATGTTATTTCTTTCAACTGAAAGCAGTATGTTTTTCTAAGAGCCGTCTGCAGGGGAACTCAACGCTGAACTCAACGCGCTGTGTTTGTCTTTCAATTACTTTGGTAAACAACAGCAGCAACGACTGTGCAGCAGGCGTTTGGCATTAACATTTTATGCCTACTTGTTTTGTCGTCGGAATCGTGTATCTTTGAGGCACTTGTTTGCATCTTATTTAAATATTTTTTTTTTTTTGCTTTAAGGCGGCGCATAGTTGGTTACGCATGCGTAGCGCACAATTTACTGCCTCAAAGCGCCTCAATTGTCTATTGACAGCTGTCAAATATTTTATTTTATTTTAGCCTAACCTAGCCAGTCGATAGGCATTATTAGTTTTGGCATTTGTTACACAAACATTTGAAAACGTTGAACTGCGAACTAGAAAATCTTTATTTGACAATTAACAGCTACGTCAAGGTGTTGTGATCTAGCGCTGTGATTGGATTAACACTTTATATAGATATGATAAGTGAATTTGGGTGACCGTGAAATTTGTTTGTTTGCATTTTTACAAAGTTTGAAGTAAATACAGCTGAGCTTGTTAATATTGAGGAAGCAGTTTAGTCGAACATTCTTCAAGCTACTGGCTGGTCTATAAAACTCTATGATGTGTACTTGATGTCTCCTACATCCGAGACCCACAGAAATACGCAATTCTACTTCAGTATTTAAACGAATTTCGAGCGGCAGAACTGTAGAGATGTTACTCAGCTGGACAAAACCAACCTCAGCTGCTTCTACAAAACTTTTTCAAATAATAACACTTTAGCGACGCCTCTTATACAAATATATCTTAAACAGTATTAATACAATATAAGTACAAGTTTTCTTCTACGAAAACTAACTCAATTGTCCACTTGACCTTCGCATGTCATTAGAACTCAACTTAAACATACTTTTGGCTGCCATTAAGTAAAAACTTATTAGAAATTAATAACTCATATAGAAAAGTTCATTGAACTCATCAATTTAATCGCTGCGAAATGAACAATATTAATAAAAATGACTGCGTCAAACTTGAAGCGCGCCGCTCCATTAAACTAATCACAAAATTACGAAGCAAAAGTATTAAGAAAATAAGAAGAAAGTCCACAGAAATTTCATTTTATGACGTACGAAAAAAAATTTCTACATACCATATACGAAAGTATCTCACTTTTATGCCAAACATTTTGGCTATACTCTATCAAGCAAAAATTGGCGCAAACTTTTCCTGACTGCAACTGATTGGAACATAAACGAAACAATCAAAAGCATATCAAACGGAAACGAGTATAGAAAATATTCGTACTATGTGTAATTTGTGTGTGTGTGTGTGTTTGCGGGTGTGTGTGTGCTAAAAAATCTGTATCTGAACATGCAATAACGAAAATCAATTGACCCATTTGGTTTATGTACTGGAAACAACAAAAAGCAAACAGTCGCTCAGTAACTCAAAAAGTCAAAATCGAACACAAATTGGTAAAATTTTTGAAGTGAGCATGAAGAACGAAATCAAACTCAATTGAACGAAATCAAACTCAATCAAGTTTTTAAAATAAACTTGTAAAATTCCGGAGCAGTCCTAGTCGAATGCAAAAAACACGAAGCCTCTATCTATTACCGTTTCCGAGATCCTTTCGTTCATACGGACGGCCAGACGGACAGACGGACAGACGGACATGTCTATATCGACTCCTCTATCGCTCCTGACCATAATGGGGGTAACTTTGGGGGGTCTCCGATTATTATTTCTACCTGTTACATACATTTGCACAAAACCAATAGGCTCTTGTACCTTCGGTACAGGGCCTAAAAAGGAGATTCTCATAATATCATTTTCTTAATGGTCGTTTTTATGTATATATGGGCGTAAGGGGGCGTAAGGAAATAGCTGCAGTTGAAAGCGAGTTGCTATAAGAAAGCAGAACTCATCATACTCAACGTAGAATCACAATTTTAGTACTGAAAAGCTTGTGTTTTAGACCATAACAGAGGACTTCAAACTTCCATCCAGAAAATATATAAAATCAGACAACCTCAGTCCAAAATTTTGCAATATTAAAAAAGACAACCTTCAAGGAATATTATTGCTCCTGGAGACCGAATTACTGATGGGAGCTCTACCTCTATTTCGTATGACCTTGATGCCCATTTTGATTTGGTCTTCAGCATAGCCCTATTCTGTTAGGGAGTTTAGTAAGTGAACAGAGCATAGTATACCCTTCTATGTGCATCCTTTGTTCATTTTGACTGCAAGACATTTTCGGGAAAGATTAGTCACAAGAATTCTCGAGTCTAGTAGTTTTACTAACCAACTTGTAAAAATATGAACTATTCATCTCTTGTTCTTCTGTATAGGATGTGTTGTCAAAAGCATCTTCTTTATCCATAAATGAGCACATTGATGTCTCTTTAGCTCTTAAGGCTTCTTGGATTCAATTGGTATAGTGTTGTGTCGTTGGATCTGATAGACATATACGCGTGATGGTAAAGCAGAGGTGTGCTTCTTACCTTCTTCGGCTTAAGAACTAGCTTTCTCCAGCAAAGGCAGCTTTCTCTGTATGTAGCCGAGTTCTAGGCTTCTTTTGAAACTATTTTTCAACCTTCGGCATTAGAGCTATATTTCCCTTTCTCCAACAAAGGCAGCTTTCTTGGTATTTAGCTGAATTTCTGGCTTCTTCTGATACAATTTACCTACCTTCGGCATAAGAACTACCTTTCCCTTGCTCCAGCAAAGGCAGCCTACTCGGTATATAGCCGAGTTCTAGACTTTTTCTGAAACTATTTACCTACCTTCGTCAAGAGCTTCCATTTCCTTTCTTCAGCAAAAGCAGCCTACTCGGTATATAGTCGGTATCTAGACTTCTTCCGAAACTTTTTACATACTCATGGTAGGAGCTACCATTTCCTTGTTCCAGCAACGGCTGCTTCCTCGGCATATAGCCCAATTCCAGGTTTCTTCTGAAACTATTTACCTACCTTCAGCATAAGAGCTACCTCTCCCTTCTCGGTATATAGCCGAGTTCAAGGCTTCTTCTAAAACATTTTACCTATTTCTTTGAAATAAAACTTTAAGCTAAAAGAACTTTAAGCAAGAAAAATTCTCTATAAACGCTTAAAAATTTTCTAATAGCATTTTCTTTCTTTAGCTTCTAAGTGTGTCACTTATGCTTTTATGACTTCAAAGAGAAAACAAAGAAAAAAATATAAGAAAAAGTGGAAAACAGATATTATGCAAAATAAAATAAAAGTATAAACTTATCGAATATTGCAAAAAAAAAAAAGTCATTACTTGAAATGGAAAACTGTGCGCACAGCCTTTTATATATGTTGTAAATTTTTTTTATCTATATACACTTATATAGCAGCAGCCAATGTATTGTGGCTTGCTGCTTTTACTGGTCGCCAGCTATTTCTAAGTATTTGCTGCGCCATTTTATGCTTCGCCGCAATTGCAACACGTATCACCATTATCGATTTCTTATGATGGCTGGCTGCTTGCTTTTACATACTCGTGCATAAAAATATTTCACAAAAAAAAAGGGTTTTTAGCTACTTTAACAGCAACAGCCACTTCGACTTTTAGCGTTAGCAACAACAACAACAAGTTAATGGCTGCTGCAGTAGGCGCGCCATATTTTTTTTCTCCACTTGCCACATTGAACTTTAAGCCGTTAGCTGGCATTATTGTTGTACGTCTTCGCCTCCATTTTGCCTAAGCTGCGCGTTGCCGCCATTTTTATTGCCATCTTTTCCGGTTGTGTTGCTTTTTCCCCTTTTTTCTTCCTGAGTTTTGTTTGCCTGTTTCTTGTTTCATGTTTGTTTTTGGGTTTTTCTCTTTTCTTTGCGAATTATTCTTTCATATTTTCGTTTCTGCTTTTTTTTCTGTTCTTCTTTTAGCAAATTCCACTTGACACAATGGCACACAAAATGCAAAACGCAGCTGGTGTTGCTTGCAGCGTTGTCATACTTCTTTCTCCTCTAACAACAGCGTCGTCGTCGTCGTCGTCATCATCATCTTCGTATTTGAATTGAAGTGAAGTATCCAGCAGTCATAGTCATTTCTGTTTGCTGCCATTTGGCTTGAAAGCTGCTTTAATGTGCCGCAACTTGTTGTCTTGTTGTGCTGTGTTGTGTGCTGTTTTCTGTCTTTAGTGTTTAGCTCGCTCTACTCTGCATGTCATTTTCATTTCCATTTCCATTTAGTAGTCGGCTTTCTTGTTTTTCAATGGATTTTTATGCTCTTGCGCCTGTCATGTTATGGTTGCTTTTTTGTAAGTCGGCTTTGGTTTTGCATGTACTTTGCGTGATTTCTTTTTCTTTTTTTTTTTTCATTGCACATCTTCTGGTATCATTATTGTCAAATTGTATAGTAACGCATCTTGACTTATGATATCTTGAGTGATTTTTTTCTTTTCTTTTTGGTATTTTACTTGGTTACTTTGTTTGTCGTAGATTTGCATTGTAGTTGTTCTCAGTAGTTGTCGCTTTGGGCTTATAACAAGTTTATTTAGCTTAGATTTGCCTTTGTGAGAATGAGAACAAGCTTCTGTGGCTTACTTTCGTAGCTAACTGTTTCAGTAGGTCTACAGGCCTATATTCATTCAAATATTTGATTAAAGTTGAAAGTAGAAACTTTAATAAAAGACGATATAACCACTGATTAAAGTAAGAAGAAGGTATTTGTTGGAAGCGTCATCAAATGATTTAGTTTTGATTTAATTTTGAACGAAGGAATTACGTTCCTATGGCATAGGAATAAAAAAAGAGAAAAAGAGATACAAAACTGATTTCAAAGTTGGATATAAAATAGAAAGCTGTTGTGGTCTGCAGTAACAGAGAAATAGACCATCCCTCTTATTATCAATTTAACAAAAATAAAATCAGTCAACTCTCTTGATTCAAGGTCTAACTACATGTCTAACATTCCTTTATGGTCATCCTGTATGGTCTCCCTAAATGATCTCCCTTTATGATCCTCCAATATGATCATCCTATATGGTCTCCCTAAATGGTCACCCTATATGGTCTCCCTATATGGTTTCCCTATATGGTCTCCCTATATGGTCATCCTATATGGTTTCCCTACATGGGCTCCCTAAGTAGACGTCCTAAATGATCTCCCTACATGAGCTCTCTATGTAGTCTTTCTAAATGATCTCTCTTAATGCTCTTCCTATATGGTCTTGTTATATAATCTTCCTAAGGACTCTCCCAATATGGTCTTCTTATATGGTCTCCCTATGTGTCCTTCCTATATGATTTCTCTCTATAGTCTTCATATATAATCTTCCTATATTGTTCTCCCTATATAGTATCCCTTTATGATCACCCTATATAGTCATCCTATATGTTCTCCCAATATGAACTATTATCTCTTTATACGGTCAATCTCTATATTCTTCCTATAAGATCTCTCCATACAATCTTCCTATATGTTAATCCAATATAATCTTCCTTTATGGTCAACGTATATGTTCTCCCTATATGTTTTCCCTATATGGTCATTCTATATGGTCTCTCTACATAATCCTCCAAGGTACTCTCATTATATGATCTCCCTATATAGTCTCTATATGATCTCCCTACATGGTCATCGTATATGTTCTCCCTATATGGTCTCCCTATATGGAGTCTCTATATAGTCTTCTTAGATGTCCTCTGTATATGGTCTCCCTATATGGAGGTTCTATATAGTCTTCTTAGATGTTCTCCCAATATGGTCTCCCTATATGGAGGTTCTATATAGTCTTCTTAGATGTTCTCCCTATATGGTCTCCCTATATGGAAGACTTATAGTTTTCTTAGATGTTCTCCCTATATGGTCTCGCTATATGGAGGTTTATATAGTCTTCTTAGATGTTCTCCCTATATGGTCTCCCTATATGGTCTCCCTATGTGGAGGTTCTATATAGTCTTCTTAGATGTTCTCCCTATATGGTCTCCCTATATGGAAGACGTATAGTTTTCTTAGATGTTCTCCCTATATGGTCTCGCTATATGGAGGTTTATATAGTCTTCTTAGATGTTCTCCCTATATGGTCTCCCTATATGGAGTCTCTATATAGTCTTCTTAGATGTTCTCCCAATATGGTCTCCCTATATGGAGTCACTATATTGTCTTCTTAGATGTTCTCCGTATATGGTTATACTTTTTAATCTCCCTATATGTTCATTCTATATGATCTTTCTATGAAATCTCCATAAACAATCTCCCATTTTGATCATTTTATATGGAGTCCAAATATAGTCTCTTTATATAATCTCCTATATGGGGTCCGGATAGGGAACTAAAAACAAACGAAGTATTTGCAGACCTCATCTATTAATTGATGGGTTGCTGAAGCGCAAACACTGAGATGGGAAATGCTCCCCGACTATATTGGATATAACCAGCCTTTTCACGTGGTCGGAAATGACCCATTAGAATGTTCACTAACAAGCTGGAGTCTCTCCTCTGAAGCTGCTGCCTGTAGTGGGAACATTTATTGCTCAATTCTTTACACATCATGCTGAATATTCTACAAAGTATAGCATTTATCTATTTCTCGCCAGCTTTAGTGCAGATTACCACTCCAATGGGGTATATAGCGTCTATATGGAGGTTGAAACATCTATTTTTGCCGCTTCAGTGAGGTCAATGCGTTATTTTACTTGATTTCTTTATTTGCTCCAGAATAAACCATATATAGCTGATTATATTGCATTTCCCATATACTAGAAAGCCATATTTTAATTGATCCTTTTCAATAGGATAAAATCTAAAGTCTCAGTTGACATTTTTTCTATATTCTTGGAACTTTTTTATATATATTTTTTTTTTTTTATAGCTACCTCACTGTAAAAAAAAGTACATAAATCCTACAAAGCGCATTAATGCATTGCATTACAAGTGGCTTGGCTTGCATGCCGCTAAGTATGCAACACAATAAAGCACTGCGGAAACAAATCCCCACAAAGCCTATTCAATTCAACCCAATTCGCTTGCAGCACTCAAAGCTAAAAATTGCAAATTATGCAAACTGTTTATATATGAAACCAACTTCCTATGAATTGTTTAAACGATTTTGCACGAATCCATATATACTACCCACTTCTGAAATGACATGTTCAAGTGGCTGTCAACCGCTCTTGACTCGTTCGTATATTAACCTGCAACCTGCAACTAAATAATATTTCCTTAGTTAAGAACATAAATTCAGATATGGTAATTGTGTAGGGAAAAGCGCGATTTACATGGCTTGCAAAGTATCTGTCGCAATGCAGTTATTCACTCAGTTTGAGTTTATTAGTTTGAAGTTCCTGCTTGAAGTTTGTTAGTCTGTTCCGTACACTCTGGGGCTCCATCCATCCATTCCTCACTTTTGTTGAAGTTAACTTTTTGTTTGTTTGCCGCATGACGGAAATTGAAAGTGAAATGTGGCACATATGCATATATCTATATGTATGTATGTGTGTATCTATGTATCTAGTGGTGTATATGTGACAAAGTTTGTTACAATTTTTCTCATTGTGTGCACTTCTGTGTGTCTATCTGCATAATTTATTTTACTCTGTGCAAAAATATGAAAAGTTTGCAGCTGCATTTTGAGGAAAAGTTTATTTTTTGGTACAATTGATTTTGGTTTAGGAAAGTGTGTGTGAGAAGTGAGAAGCCAAAATATACGCTTGAAGAAATCTTTTTTTTAAATTTAAAGTTTAAAGGTTTGTATTTTTGTATCAGGTTTTTTGCTTTTCGGAAATCAATAGAAACAATAAAATTTGTACAGACGTATCCTTTTACACACGGTTTGTTGATCACAGAGTTGAAAAGCTTTTAAGCACTAAAATATGCTAATCTCTATAAAATATATTTTTAAATAGGAATTTGGCATTACAGTGCAAATTTAGAGTACCTCTTCCCATAGGCCAGTATATAGAAACCAGGGCACACCAGCTACAAATTTTGTGATTGACTTCTGTTATCTCGCTTTAGTAAGTGGATTTGCTTCTTTTCTTCATTACCTGTTACTATCATATCAAAATGGGTAGACCTTTAGTTTGAGAAATTTTTTAGGAAGTGTTGTACTGCCCGAACTCAAGCATCATTCAAAATTCGTACAACCTATCGCAAATGTTTAAGTCACTGTGCATGGTTCTATAATGAAAGTTTGTGTGGTCTGCCGTCTCAGATCATTGTCAGATCAACAGAAACAAAGCCAACAAAAATAGAACTAATATGGCCTCTTTAAATGTTCGCCCTATATGATCTCTGTATATGGTTATCTTATATGTTCCCCTTATATGAACTCTCTCTATGATTTCCCTTTATGACCTACATATATGATCTTCCTATGTAGTCATCCTACATGCTCTCCCTATACGTCCTTCCTATATAATCTCCCTGTATGGTCACTCTATATGGACCCGCTATATTGTCTTATTAGATGCTCTTCATATATGGTCTCCCCATATTGTCTGCCTTTATATTCTCTCTACAGATTTCTCTATGTGATCATCCTGTATGGTCTCCCTAAAAGTTCTCTTATATATATATAATCTACCTAAATGATCTACATATATGGTCATCGTATATGATCTCCTTATAGGTTCATTCTATATGTTCTCCCTCTACGATATTCCTATATGGTCATGCTTTATGCTCCCGCTATATGGTCATCCTATATAATTTTCATGGTTGACCTTCTGACATACCATGACCATCATGTTATTAGACGCAATTACTTGTTCTGCAGGACCTACACTTTCTGCTGTTTGTGTTTAGCAACGAATCCCTGTACTGGATGCCGTATCTCCATATAGGGAGCAATGATTTGGGCGTAAACTGTACGCTTATTCCCGAGAGCAAGCAGTAAAGCCTGTTTATATTGCTTCCGCAGCTAAGTAACACAGATCTTATATGCCTTTGATCAAGGATAAGACCTAGGTATTTCACCTTTTTTTAATTTGGCGATGATGTTCCCACAGACTAATATATCCAATGGAACATTCCTCCTCAGAGTTAGGCTCATTTAAAGCAATTTATTCTTAAGTTTTCTGGTTCGCCCATGTCTGTAAAAGGTGGAGGTATGACTGATTCCCATCTGCAGATTCGTAGTAGCAATGCAAGCTATTGAAATTGCCAACGTCGTCGGCATAATTTGTTTTGGATCGATGCACATCTCAGCAGCTGAAGGGACTTTCATACCTGGTGAAAATAAAAAGAAGTGAATTGAATCCAGAGCGCTGCCTTGAATGATACAGTGCAGTCCTTGTAATTTGCTCCTCTAGGTATGATTGAACGTTTCCGAAATAAAATGAATGAAGCATAGACTTCACCTTGGCCAAGAGTCTAATGTATCACACTTGATAGAAAGTCGCTTGGAGCATATCATTTGAACTCAATATAGTTATTTGGTAATGCTGTGACCCGCTCGGAAATCAAATTGGTGGTCTGAAATGTATCCACGTGACTGCATGACAACCAAAATTCTGTCCCAAACATTCAGAATCGAAGGCAGAATACTGATCAGGCTTATCAGGCTTATTTATCATTGATATAACTCAGAACTTTCATTTATTAGAGATGCAAGGAAAGTAGTTCTTTCACAGAAAGGGCTTTCCATATAATATTAAAGAACATATGGTGGTCCGGTTCTTTGTTGTTCTTTAGACACTTTATAGTTGTGGCAATTTCGGTCGTGTTAAAGGTCCAACAGTGCGGTGAATTTAAGCGGAGCTTCCCTAATCCTCTGACATTTCGCGCTTCGTGTACCTTTCCATAATGAGAAAAGGGCATCATTGCTGGGGTCCATGTTGATAAGTTAGTCTTGTCAGAGTCATGTTGCAATCGAAGAATGACTTTACAAAGCTTGTGTTTCTTCTATAGGAGGAACCACATTTCAGGCGTCAGCATATTACTACTTTTCAAGGGTTTGGGGAGTTGTCTATATCTGGCCCGGAATGCAGTTCCATGTCCGGATTAAGTCATTCAAACGATTTTAACAGCTTATACATAAGGACTTTTTGTTCTATTAAATTAAAATCTTTGATTATCAAGTTAAAAAGTTTAGACTTAAAGTAAAATCGGCAACTGTCTGCAGTTAATTCTAAAATTTTGTTGAAGTTAGTTACTTATTAAGCGTTTTAAAATTGAAAGTACATTTCGAACTAGCAAGACTTCTTACTTATTCATAGAGAAACTAACAAATTTGCTTGACTATTCTGTTTACAGTGATGTGCTTAATATGTTGCTAAATTTGTTTCACTATCCGGAGTTTATACTCAGTTAAATTGCTTCTATCAATAGCTCTAATCTGTACTAGATCTGTCACTTGACTTTTGAACCTGATATCACTTTACCAAAACCTTTGCTCTTTTGTGTATAGCATATAAAACTGTAACAGTTTATTAGCTTCTCTAGCTTTCACAGTGCTATGAATTAATATAAATAGAACCTTTAAACTTTTAACAAGTACTTTTTATATACAACATATTACCAATGCAACTGCTACTTCAAGTGACACAAGCCACATTTTTTACTGCGACAAATGTACGATATTATATATATATATATATCTGTAGTTACTATATCTATCTATATGTAAGTATGTGCACAATATATATTTGCTCTGGCAGCAAAAATTATTGAAGTGCTCTTTTATGTAAATTGTGCTAAAGTGTGCTCCCAGGCGACCTATATTTTACCGGTAATAAACAGCATGGCGCTATATAAAAAAAAATATATATGGAGCAAACACAGTCGATACTGTGTAAGTGTGTGTGTGTTTTAAAAGAGTGTAGAATCGAGCAGAAAAAAAAAGTAAAAGTCAACGTTAAATGTCAACAGAAAAAAGCAAATATATACACAGACACACATACGCCGAGATAAAGAGACACAGGACCGATATACGTACTATATGAACAGTGGTGGCGGCAGCACGTCTCATTGGATTTATGACAACAAAATTGATATTAATGCATGAAATTTTTCTGTTTACATATATTATTTTTTAGTGCCAGGCCAGAACACTTTTAAATATATATATATAAACCATTCGCATTCATATGCATTCTCGCTCGACTGCATACGCAATATGGCCGCAGTCAAGTTGTCAAGTTGGCCTGACTCGACACGACCCGACCGATATGGCAAGGCCCACAAAACTTCATTTACATATTACTGTATATTTTTTTTTTTTTTTTTTTGCTTCTTCTAGTGTTGAACAAGGCGTGAGTTTAAAGTGCGTATAAGAAAAATAAAAATATGAAAATAAAATAAATATGGCGTGGGAAAATATTATTTGTTTGTCTGTGTGTGTGTGTGTGTGTGTGTGTGTGTGTGTAGCATGCATGGCATGCAATGTAAACTTAATGTAGGTCATGGCGGCGCAGCACTATGCATAAGTGTGTATGTGCGGTTCAAGCGTCGTTGCTCCATAAGTGCCCATTAGATTATAGTACCTAGTTGAGCAGCAAAAGCAACATCAGTAACAGCAATTTGCATTGTGGTCGGTAAATGTTGTTTAATGCGAAGTTTACCAACACTGAATTTATTTTTTCAAAGTGGCATATAAAGAAGAAATTAGCGTGAAGCAAGCATTATACGCGCGTTTGCTGCTTTGTGGTTGAACATTTTGCTTATTTTGCTTTTCAAATCAAAAAGGTTTATTTAAGCATAATGTTTTTGTTTAGTTTTTAAACTTGGTAAGAGAGATGATATTATATGTTTATGTAAAAAATTTTAAATCATGTAAATATTAAGAAGTAATGAGTGCTAAAGAACAAGAATATTTGAATGCCATATTGAAGTGACTTGCATAAAATTATGTGCAGTTCAAAATAACTGTAGAAGATGCTGTTTAAGCCTAATGCATATCTTTTACTATATATTATTTCATGAGCGGATAAATTACAAAATGGTTTTGGAGTCGAGGAACACCAACATTAACATTTCAGAGCCCAACATTAACAAACATGAGGCTAAGTGTTTTGTCCCATTGATCCCACATTAGATTCGATACAAATTTTGGAACGTGCTCTGCTGTAATATTCGGTTCTTGTACTTTGCCTAAATCGGAAGAGCTTGGGGTTCAAAGCTTTTTATATCTAAAGTTTTTACAAATGTTTGTATTTTCAAATGCCTGAGTAACATAGCAGGAAGGAGAGCCATCTTAAGTCATCTAAGATGAAATCTCAATCGGCTTGTATGAACCTCTCTTTCACCCTATACAATTTAAGGGCTCGATGCAATGTTCATTACTTACGTATCAGGAGAGTCAATAATCTATCGAAGGGCACGATACTGTAGCATCTGAATACGGTTGCAATTTATCATTGCAGTGATCCCCCAAATCTGCATGGCATAAATCCAGATTGGGATAATAGACTTGGCGTATGCTTCCGATTCCATCCAAACTGAAAGTCTTCTCCTTCTATTGATTAGCCAACTAAGTTGTGGCATCCTCAGGTTGCCGGAAGTTGAGCCTCTTGTCCATGATATGTGGAATATTTGAGTGCTCATGCGTTTGAGCGTATAACATAAATTCGCGGTCTTGTGTGCAATTTTTTTTTTTATATTCCAGCGTCTACACCAAGCTACAACAATACGTGAAGGCCACCCCGATGGCCATCTACTGCCCCTATGCGACAGTTTGAGATGTACAAAATAACAAAATCATCGGCGTAAGTCGTTATAAAAGGCTTTATACTAAAGTTCTAACCTTCCTTGTGAGACCGAAGAGAACAGAGATATGGCGCAGGCAGGAGTTTTTTAAACATGTATAAGTGGCTGTCGTGCCAGGCTCTATCGAATGCCTATTGCATGTCAATGAATAGCTCATGGCGATACTCAAAGTCATCAAAAGCTTGCAAGGTATGCTGCGCTACTCTGTGAACCTGCTTGATTGTGCCATGGCTTGTTCTAAACCTAAACTGATGATCAGCCGAATACTGTTTTGATCCATAAACTCATTTAGTCGGCCAACGAAAAGTATTTCCCATACCTTCGAAAATGAAGACAGAAGACTATCATAACTCGGCTTACTCTGTCTTGTGAATACATGATTAGTCTGCTACTTTTTTTCGACTGGGCCGAGATAACCCTTAGCTTCGTATTAAAAATCAACGACAAGGTTACGTGGCACACCCTGTTCATGCCTGGCAAATCTTTAATAGCGTTAGTTATCTCTTGTGCCTGGATAGTGCTTAAGAGGTGTGAGATATGCAACGGTGTTTTCAAGCTTTCGAGAGTATATTTTACCTGAACCAATTTCACCACGTCATGTGTGGTGAATCTATTTTGCAAATGGTTAACAAAAGCATTTGCCTGCTTCCCTTCATTTTTCGCAAATCTTCCACCAAGACACTGATTGACGAAATGGCTTCTTGATCGACTTAGCCCACTTCCACAGCGATTAGTTGGTGTCTATGAAAAGAAATCGCTCTGGAGTCTCTGTAAAACATTTCTTAGATTACCATTTCTAATATTGAATAAATTTGAGGTAATGCACCAAACATCGAAATAGGAAATTCATATAGACTTTGCAGACCTCATAATGTTCATATATGGTCGATCGGCATCAAAAGTTTTGTCGACATAGCTCTGGCCGTCCTTCAGTTCATTTGTCCGTCATTTTGTCAGTATTGCATATGTGAGATATTCGAAACTATAAAAGATTCATCAGATTTACATGAAGAAGAAGAGTAAATTTTTGTATACCCCATAAATGCGAAACAAATTGCTTAACATGCAGTTCGAGCAGCTCGATGTAAAGCTCCAAACTGCTGTGGGCGTATTTGCCAACATATTCCATGTGGTATGGCATTTCGCAGCCTAAATTACCGACTGCTTCTGTCAGTGGACATCTAATTTAATGATTTTCCTTGATTTCGTTATTTTAAAAAGGCTATTATAGACTAAAAATGTGTATGGTAAACATAGTATGTTTACGAGTTGGTCCGTCGAGCCGGATAAGCGTGAGGTGTATATGTTTAAATATGTTTCGAGCCAAGTCGCGTAAGATGTATGTGTTGATTGGTTTAAATAATTAAAACCAAATCAAGAACATACATCTTTGCTCAGTCAGTGAAAAAAAAAAATTCGTGGTGATTAAATAAAAGCATGTCTGACTCTAGAACGCGTACTATGTTGAGGTTAAAACGTAGTATTTTATTAATATTATTCATGGCATTAGCATAAGCATTATGACTTAAAAATATATGAAAGTATCAAGACACAAGACTTAAAATCAAATATTTGGCTATTCTCAAATGAAAAACTTCTGCATAGCCACCTTAAAGTATGCAACATTGAACTGCCAGAAGCCAGATAATGAGCAACGAATATACACAACAAACAAATGTGCAATCGAGTTCAAACCAATGCGGCATATACGCCAAAAAAAAAAAGCTAAAAGAAAAACCATTTCTATGTATTTGTAGCAAAAAGGAAGTGTGTTGACACTTAAAAAATGTTGCTGCAAAGCCAAAAAGTATGCTACAACTTGGCTGCATTTTGCTGATTTGTATCGTATACGTGTATATATCTACAGCAGACATGAGCGCAGAGAGCACAAACAAAATGTAAGAGTATATGTGTGCTGTGCTTGCATGTGTGTATTGTTAAAAATATGAAAGAAAGCTGCAGTCGACTGTGCTCGACTTCTAGATACACTGAACCTTAAATTTGTATGGAAATAATCTACGTCCTTCCACCAAAGGCTGTACTCTACCAATTAGTAATTTTTTGGATTACTTCGGAGAAGGCATACTGACGATTGGAAGTAAGTTGTTCTTCAAGTTTCAAAGAACATATCACTTTCATTCGATTGCAGGTATTAAAAATCATTGTAAGATACATTATTCCTTTATTGGAATTGCCTTCATAGACGCCATGCGATTTAGTGCGCCTAAGACTTTCGAGTTATTTTAAAAACTCATGAGAAGTAACATTTGGTATTGGAAAGTGCATGGTACTTCTAAAAAGTCCTTTTTTTGTGTCTTCACTTTCACCTGAGCTCTATTGGGCAAATGCAGAGTACACGAAGAACGATGCCACATACCCAACTCTAATCTATATTAGACAGACAGTGCCTAATAACTGCCGACTAAGCAGTAGTAGTAGTAACTACAACAGGGCTTTGCACAAATTGCATTTAGTGTTAGTACCAAACGTGCTAAAGCATACTTTTAGGCGCTGGCACACAGTTTAATAGTTGGTACTCGCCAATAGATGTGCAGCATTAACTACAAGCATTGGTCGCTTGCATATGTAAAAGTGCAAATTACTTTCATTTTATATGTGTATTTGCTGCAAACTTTCACTCTAGCTTGCTGCAACACACACGTGCAACTTGTTAGCCAAGTTCTGTTACTGGTTTCTGTTTACCAACACAGATATGCAACCAATTTGAACAGTGCTCGTTAGCTCTACAAAACAAGATACACGTATGTATGTATGTATGTATGCATATAGCAACAAAGCTCGTACAACGACCCAAAAAGCATGCAATTGTATATGCATCAATGCAAAACGAAGCTAATTTCAAGGCGCTCAAGCAAATGCACACACACATACACACTTTGCTCCGAAAAATCTTGCTTGTCTGCTATCAAAACATGCGCGAGCTCATTTTACCACTTGGCAGCACAGCAAGCGGAAAAGTGCTATGCAAAAAAAAATACGAGTGAAAATGCAGTGCTTCATTTTCCTTTACTTTAGCACACACACACACACACACCCGCACGCCGCTGCTTGTTTTCGTTTATTTTGCTTTTATTTTCAACATTTCTTTCCGCCATTATTTTGATGTATGCATGCTGCATATAAACTGTTGTCTCTATGCTAGTTCTACTTCTTCATTTACAGCAGCGCGGTATAGCGCCTGAAAGTATGCTTTGCTTTTTTTTTTTTTTTTGAATTTCCGTTAGTGTTAGTACATCTAAGTATGCCATGAAAATGTATAGCTCTCGGTTCAGCTCTCTGTTCGCTGTTCAGCAATTGCTCATTATGCGAAATATTTTTGACGTATTTTCCACATTCAAATGCAGATATGCAAATTGGTTTTGTTTGGAGTTTCATTCTTGTTTTCGTTTCGTTTCGTTTCGTTTCGTGCGAAATTAAATATTTTGTATTTTTGAGGTTTTTAATTAAAATTGAAATCGAATATTTTATTCCTGCTGCTGTTGCTGCTGTTGCTGCTATTGCTGCTCCTGCCGCTGTTGTTGGTTTTGCTTTTTGGCTAGTGCAGCATTTGGATTTTAATTAAGTTGAAAATATTTGCTAAAGTTTGAAAGTAATGAACGGTGTTTTATATTACACATTCAAAAAGGATCAAGTTAAATGCAATGTATGAAAGTATGAAATTTCCAATAATAATCGGCATATTAAAAGCATGTTGAGTTATAGAATTCAGCATAAATTAAAATAAATATTTGCCGAATTATTGCTAAATTTTTTCAATGAAATAAGCATAATTTGCGCGAAAATGCTGAGTTTATATATATTTTTTTAAATAATGAAAAAGTTTATTTAGTTAATTGGGAACATTGTGAAAGAAAGTGCAACAAAAGGTGATTGCAACGTTACAACAGTCGCAGAAGGTTTTAGTAATTGAGTATACGCGTCAAATGAAGAAAAACAAAACAAAATTGGAAATAATTCAATATTTGTACTCTCTCTCTCTCTCTCTCTCTACAATATATGTAAGGGTTTGTTCCGGTTTATATAGACTTACCACCCATTCTGTAATTTTTCAGGTAAACATTATTTCTTGGTCAAAAAAAAATTAACCAAAAAATACTCAATTGACACAAAATTAACCAGGTTTAAGCTTTCGTTTTTTTTTTTTTTTTTGCTATAATGCAGTTTCTTAGTGATGATAAGATTTATCCGTTCCGAGAACAATACTTTTACACGTCTCAGGAAAATATCTAATTTTTTGTAACACTCAATCAAAAATTAATTGGCAGAGACTTATCCCAAGAGTTACTTCAACTTATATTCTATATGGACGAGCGTTATAGAATCCATTCCTAGTATTTTATATCTCAGGCAAATATGGCCGAACCAGCTCTCATTTGATGTGACTAGCTCTTCGTGTGGTGACTTAGTGATATACCAACGAATGCCTCAGCATTAATTATCAGAAGACTGTACTAATATACCATTCCCAAAAAAAGATACAAGTCCAGTTTTTATCCATAACACAATTTTTAAATTCTCCGATGAAAAATTCTTGGAGATTACCCTAGATAGAAGATTTATTTTAAACCTGCTAGAGGTCCATTTGAAGTTGTAAATGACTTTTTAGCCGTACTTTGGATAACTCTTCAAAAATTATCTTTTAAATCTATATCACCATGGTAAGAGTCATCTTCACTTGCGCCTACTTTGTATGAAAGCGCAAACTCCTACAAGTGATGGGTAGTATCATCTCTGATCTCACAATTGATCATCTGGATCACTCTAGTATCTTAGAACATGCATCTACATTTGCAGTATAACAGATTGAATGACCATGGAACATTGTTTTGACGGACTGTTCTCAATTCACCTACCAAGCCACACGGAATGTAAAACGGTACCTCTGCTGTTGCACCATCTACTATTAAAAGGTTTACTGATGGTTCCCATACACACCGAAGCATTTGCAGGTGCGGGTTTCTTCGGTTATTATTGGAAAGAAGTGCAAATGACGCCAATGTCACTCTATTCTCAGACAGCCAAGGTGCAATCAAGTCTCTTACGCTTGGGCAACTCACCTCCGGGTTGGTAAACAAAATTTCGTAATATGCTTTTATTAATTTCGGTAGACCGTAAAGTCACTGTATATTAGATTTCCGGCCATTTAAGATAAGCGGTTGCTATTAAACTGATCAAGTCGAGTTAGGGTTGCATAATATTTGTAATAAGGCTACATAAATACTTTTACCAGAGCTGCATAAATACTTTTGCATGGGCTGCATATATATTTGTACCATGGCTGCATTAATACTTTTATCAGGGCTTCATAGTTGTTTTGTACCAGGGCTGCATAAATATTTGAACCAGGGCTACATAAACATCTTTTAACAGGGCTGGCAAAATACTTTTACCAGGGCCGCAAAAATTCTTTTACCAGATATGCACAAATATTTGAACCAGGGCTGCATAACTATTTGTACCAGGGCCGTATAAATACTTTTACCAGGGCTGCATAAATATTTTTACCAGAGCTACAATATATCATTTACCATTGCTGCAAAAATACTTTTATCAGGGATGCACTAATATTTAAACCAGGGCTGCATAAATACTTTTACCAGGGCTGCATAAATACTTTTACCAAGGCTGCATAATTATTTATACCAGGACTGCATAAATACTTTTAGCAGGGCTACATAACTATTTGTACCAGGGCTGTATAAGTACCTTACCAGGGCTGCATAAATATTTTTACCAGGGTTACATAAATATCATTTACCAGGGCTGCAAAAATACTTTTACCAGGGCTGCAAAAATACTTTTACCAGGGATGCATAAATATTTTAACCAGGGCTGTATAAATATGTTTACCACGGTTGCTTAAATTATTTATCAGGGCTGCATAAGTAATTTTACCAGGGCTGCAATAATAATTTTACCAGGGCTGCATATATACATTTTACCAGTATTTGTACCAGGGATGCATAGAAAATTTTATCAGAGCTTCATAAATATTTGTATATGGTTGCATTAAAATTTGAGATAAGGCTGTAAAACGATTTGATTCGAACGCATACAAAAGAAACAAGTAAGGAAATTTCAGTCGGGCGTAACCGACTGTAAGAGGCCCTGTACCAGTTCAGGTCGCCTAACAAACACAAATAAACTTGTGATATTCCGGAGCAGTCCTAGTCGAGTGCAAAAAACACGAAGTCTCTATCTATTACCGTTTCCGAGATCCTTTCGTTCACACAGACGGACGGACGGACGGACAGACGGACATGGCTATATCGACTCCTCTATAACTCCTGACCATAATGGGGGTAACTTTGGGGGGTCTCCGACAATTAGTTCTTCCTGTTACATACATTTGCACAAAACCAATAGGCTCTTGTACCTTTGGTACAGGGCCTAAAAATAATCATAAGGGGAGTATTTTTGGAAAAAAATGGTTCCTAAAACTGTTCAGCTTCAGTAGCGCTCGCGATGAGAGAATATTATGTTGCAGTGCCCAGAATTTACTGTTTGATCTTTACTGTTTGATAGGTCTGTTTGATCTTAACGTCTACGATTATCCATAACTGGCTGTTGGTGCCGCTGTGGCCACTAGACTACACTATTCCACGCCATGACTATTATTTCTTGAAGTTACAATAAAAGAGAACGAGTTGTATTGCTAGTTGAACGTTATTAATGGACTTATCACTAGTTTGTACTTTAATTGTGTTGACTATTTAATACAAATAACAACTAGAAGGTGCTAAATAATACAAAAGTATTTAGTACCATTTATAGTTGCAATATTTAATTGCCTAAAAAAATAAATCTGACCACAAACACAAACTGAAACCTTAACAATAAACTAAACAAAGATAAAAAAAAACAATTTTAATGCAACATAATGTTTCCACACCAACGCCTCATGGCATATATATGCACATGCAGCCTAATTTCAGACTTAAAGTCTGTAAAGTATTTATATTATAACAATATATATTTTATTTTTTAAACCAACACCGCCACCAGGCACTTTAATTTTTATGTTTGTAGAAAAATAGACCATTACAACTTATATTAGCTAACTAACACAATGTAGGTTACCTACATGCAACACATATACATGCATTGTGGCAGCCATATGCATGCACATAGATATTGAAATACATACAGCGACATATATAGATACTAGCTGTGAAAAGTAGATATGTGTAACTGAAAAAGCAAACGCCGAATGGCATAATATGATCCAACCATGTAGGTCTCGGTTTTCTTTATGACTTGAAAGGCGCATATAGCGTTCTAATTACTAGATATATACACGTTGTTAGTTGCAAGTATATGTATCTCAATGTGTGTGTGTGTGTGTGTGTGTGTGTGTGTGCACATTTAGAATTCGAGTTGCTGTGTGCAAAAGCAAAGTTTTTAATATGAATTCATGGCAAGTATGCGGTTACTTGCAATGCGAATGTATTGCATTAATTTATATTAAATTTCCAACATGCTAAGCGGATTTTCTTTAGCGCAAAATTAAACGTAAAATGTGGCTTTAAATACTGATTTAACAAATTGCCTGCAAATGACTGAGTCAGTGAGCGGGTAGTGTAGCGCACAACAATTTGCAGCAGCTGACGCCTAGAAATTAATTTATTGAAGGATTTCGAATTTGAATACGCGAACTCTTTGCCCAAACTGTTATGCACAAAAATTTCTTAATTAAAAACGTTTCCCTAAAAAAAAAAAAAAAAAAAAAAACAACAAATAACAAAAGAAAATTGTTTCTGACTGGCGAAATCCTTTAACCGAAATAAGCAAAAAGTACTGACGACGTCTTTATGGCAATCATAAAAAATAATTTTTAGTAGCTTTTGAGAATTTTAATTACATCAAGTGTCATTAAAAAGCAAAATACATTAAATGAAAATGAAATGAAAAATAAATAAGCAGACAAACACATGCGTAGAAAAAATTGTATTTTTTTGAAGCATACTTTACGGTGCTTTGACTTTTAAGTTGAATTTGCATAAAGCTACTACTGTGTGTATGTGTGTGTGTATGTGTACTTGAGCCTAATGACAAAGACAAACAATACGCAGAAAAGTTATTACACGTGCCAGTTACAGGTAGTACCAATAAGCGGTGTACAACCCCTAAAAGTATGCAGCAATACTATAGCTTCAACTTGATGTTTATTGCACCCTTTCTTTGGAACCAACTGTACAAACCTGTGCATGTACATAGTTGTTCTATTAGATATTTTTGCTATTGTTATTTTAAATTTTAAGCCGCTTATGTTTTAACTTTCTTCGTAGTACGTACGACTTGCTGGTAGATCTCTAACTACAGGCTTGCCTTGAAGCACTACGAAGCTATGATATATGTCTGTGCATATTTTAAAAGGTAACTTTTCTTTGCTCTATATTGTCTGGTTTGACTTGACTTGCTGCTGCGTTTGACAATCCTTTTTATGCAGACTATTTAGTAAGTTAGTTGTAGGCAAATGGAAATCTGCTTAGCAGTTGCTACATTGTTGTTTTTTTTTTTATTTAATAAGTCGCCCAAAAGAAAAGCAATGCTTGCAAAATTTTGTGTGTTAACATCTGCGTTCGCATTTAGACAAATAAATTTAAACAGTTAAGTAGGGTAAACTGCTTTTTTTTTAGGTATCAAAATGTGTGCAGTATAGCAAAAGGACTCATGAAGTATATTTAGTATATATAAAAATATATTCGTGAACAACATATTAACATGAGTCGATAATTGTCCATCATTATAAGAGGAAGGTGCTATGGGAAGAGAAGACTTAATAAACTTAAATCATGAAATCAAGCTTCCTATATATCGAAGGAATAAGAAGTTTTACTTCAAAATAAAATCAAAGGATTTTTTACCAATTGGAATGCCTACACTTAGGGAATACCAAATAATAATAGGCATCAAATCTACCTTCTTAACACGTATACAGGAAGTGCAAGTCAACAGAAACTTCCATACAAATGTTAGGAACCAAAATATTGTGAATTTGTTATAGCTGACCTTTTAAAGTAATGTAAAACCAATAACTGAATGTCTGGATGAACAAAACTTCCTGGTAGGCATCATTAGTCATTTGCTTATGCAGCATGCCCACGAAAGTATGTCAAAGCGCAGATTTGTATATGCAGCCCGACCCTAAATTGGTGTTTTGTTTGCACTTTTATAGGTGCTTGCTTTGGTCTATAGCTTCGATGTGCCATCATAATTTTTTTTTTTTTTTGTACATGAGATCGATCCTCATTTACAATAAGATTCCAAATAGTAACCAACTCACACTGAGGGAAAATCTCTAAGCACAATTTTTCGTTATACTTCAATAGATATAGGGGAAAAGACATTTCTTCGCTATAAGGCTTGCAGAAAGCAACTCATGGAAATATGCTGAAACAGGACACTCATTGGTCCTAAGCAACACCAGAGATGTATTTATGGATCAAGCAAAATACACTGATTACTATGTATCAAATCAAATTTAGGAGATAAGATGCGATGTGCGACTTAAGCTGCGGTCAGAATGACATAAATAATAACAAGGAATATTCGTATCTATGAGCAAACACGATTCAAAGCTTATTATTCAATTCAGAGGGCATGAAAATGGGAATAGAAGCCGCACTGCAACCTCTAAAGCTGTGCAGTATCATCCAAGTAGAGGTTGCAGTAATTCAGTAAGCGATATATATCTTGAGAACTCACCCGATATTTCTTTTATTTGCGTAAGAGCAGTCAGTTACCAGTTTATCAAATACTGTGTGCGATCATATATTATGACTGGGTCAAATATTTTACAGCTCTCTTTTCTTTTTGAACCCTTATTTTAAGCTTTCTGACAGCATAAAAATATATATATATACAGTTATAAATGAGAAATTCTACCATCGTCAATGACGCTTGTTGCTAGTCTAGAATAAATGAGATGGTTCAGCATGAAGGTATATACCTCATGTGCGTACCAAGTGAAATTGTAAGAAATCAAAAACACGATACTGCGAGACAATGTTTTCCCACTTTTAACTATATGTTTCCTGCTGCTTGTATATGCGATAACATACGTTCATGCAGAAAAATTGCTACTCACGTTTATCTGTCATCGCAAATGTCGTTAAATTTACGATCTTCTATAAATAATGGGTTTGCGGCGATGACAGGATAACTGACCAAACCCAATGCAACGCACACATTTCAAATATCAATAATATTCTTTTTCATATATGTACAAACTGTATTTAAGTAGATACTAACTGTAAATAAGAGAGTTCTTTTACAAACGCCAACAAGTAAAGACTGAGTGTTGAGCTAGAGAATTCCGTGCAGTGAACAGTGAGATGCACTTAATTATGAATAGAAGACTTTATACAAAGCACCTTCTCTGCAATTTTCCGGTCATAAATAGATGAAGATACATGTACATGGTTGAAAGTTTTAAGTAATCTTGAAGAAATTTTCAAAATAGCAATCACATATTCGATATTCAAAATGTGTGCGCTGCATTGGTCTTGGTCGGTCGTGCTGTCATCGTCGCCAACTCATTATTTATGGAAGATCGTAAATTTGACGACCTTTGCGACGACAGATAAACGTGAGAAGCAATTGATTAACTTGTAAGCATGTTATTGCACAAGCATGGTTCACATTTATGAAGACGATGCAGTGTTTATTGTTAAGGATTCTCTTCCTCTCTCTCTCTCTCTCTCTCTCTCTCTACCTCTATCTCACTTATTTCACTTCTTTCTATCGCTTTCTGCCTGAAATAATTAGGATACTGTCCTCTTTGTTTAAAATGATTGTAGGTTCTGGAACTGACCAGTTATTTAATATCAAACTGTGTCTTAATAGTTCCACCGTTTCCTACGATTTTGCTATCACTTGAAAGCCAGTGATGACTTAATATTTAAAATACTAAAAGTAAAACTGAGCTACCACCTTAAGTAATTCAGTTAACTTTAAATTTAAAAGAACTTCCCAAAGATGTTCACACACACTGCAAATTTTCTTGCAAACATTGTATATTGACACAAAGATTTAGGTTGCCGTCACATATGGTTGGCTCTTGGGTATTATAACTGTTACACTCTATTGTTAAACAAAAAAAGGTTTACAAAAAAAATTGCAAGACCCAACATTCAAATAAAATATATAAAATTCAAGGCTTAAAGTTCGTCTAAGTCATGCGAGTCTATCTTTTTTATTTTATTTTATTTTATTTTACTATGCGCTGCATAATAAAATAAAATAGTAACTCAAAATGAATGCATATCTTATAGACTACAACGTACAAGATACATAGCGAAACGTAAAGAAAAGAAAAAGGCCACAGCTGGCATAGTCCTTTTATAAGCTCTACATATACATATACATATACAATATATATGTGTAGATACTTAGATACAAGCTCATTAAAAAACAGCAGCTCGACTGCTTTTGCTGCTACTGTAAATTTATATAAATAGCTTGCAGTATTTGTTAGTAGTTTGTTTGTGTATACATTTTTGGGTGAAAAATGCTAAGAAAGCAAAATTTAAAATAACAAAGCATCAAAGTTGGCTCAAAGGCAAAGAAAAACAGTCAGTAACACTGGCAGGCAGGCTACTTAAATACACAAAAGCAAAAAATCACTGCATACATCTAGGCAGCTTAAACGCTTTTTCACCTTTCCCTTCAACAAAAAGGATACATTCTAGCTAGAAATATTTAAAATATGCCTTGCAGTATGAAAAGCTTTTATGCTGTCGTTGTTGAAGGCATTAAACTCAAGTCTCGAGCATAATATATAGAAAAGCACATGTGTAACAGAAATTTCGCATTTTCTTGGTATAGTCTGGGTAGTCGCTGTAGGCGTTTTCGGTTTATATAAACATATGCAAATTAGATTTTACACAAAGGTGAAATACACTTAAGCTGCATGATAGAAAGGTACGTAGGCAGACACGTAGGAGTCCTTGCGTCTTGCTTGTTTGCTGTTTGTGTATAAAAAAATTATAATAAAATTTTAGGAAAGCAGCACAATGGCGCCAAATTAGCTCAAATTTTGCTACTGAAAGCACCTACTAATGGTTTGATTTGGGTTGTAAGTAGTGAGTGGGTTGCGCTAATTTTTTGGTTCTTCGAAAATAAGAAAAAATTTTACAAACTCTTTTATAGTCTTCAAGTTTTTGATGTTCAAAGACGGACATGTTTAAGTCGAATCAAGTTTTGATGTTTATGAAGCATATTTATATACTTTACAGTGTCTTTAGCACCTTACTTACTTACTTATGTGGCAGTCAACCGTCTGCCGTTCATAGCCGCGTCTAGGAAGGCGAGCCAGCCTCCATAATCTTGTGCGCGCTGGCGCCAGTCGTTTTGAATGTCAAGTACGGAGAGATCTCTCCATACCTGGTCATTCCATCGAGTGCCCGGTAGTCCACTATGTCGGCGTCCACCAATCAAGTTTGGGTCCCCCATGTAAGCCATGAGTGCTGTAGATATTTCATCCATTCGAATAAGGTACCCAGCCCAGTGCAGCTATTGGAATTTTATGCGCTGGACTAAGTCAACCTCATCGAATAGCTCGTACAGCTAGCGGTTCATACGGGACCTAAACTCGTCGCCGACTCTAATAGGACCGAAAGTCCTGCGAAGAATCTTCCTCTCGAAGACTTCCAACGCTGTCTCTTCCGACTCAATCATGGTCCATGCCTCTGCGCCATACAATAGGACCGGGAGTATCAGCGTCTTATATATCTTTATTTATCGGACCATATCTTGAATAAAAGTTGGTGCATACTTCTAACCAACTCATCGCCGCCGGTCTTAAATAACTCAGCTGGCAGCCCATCAGAGCCTGCCGCTTTGTTATTTTTCAGATTTTTAATAACTGAATCGACCTCCTTATAGTCCGGTGGCTCTACAATAGTGCCATCACTAACTGGTGGTTCCGGTGTCATTTCTCTATCGGCGGTATTGTGCGCTTCATCGCCTCCGAGAAGGTTGGAGAAATGACTCCTCCATAATCTCAGTGATTCCGGTTCATCCGTTACCAGATTTCCATTCTCATCCTTGCAGAAAGTTACTCCGCGCTTAAAACCTTCAGTCAGACGCTTGACCTTTTGGTAAAATTTTCGAGCTTCATTTCTGTTACATAACATCTCCACATCCTCAAACTCTCGCCTTTCTTGCTCCTTTTTCTTGCGTCGGAAAAGGCTTTTCTCCTCTCTCCTTTTCTCTCGATATCGCTCTCTAACAGCTCGCGTTGCTCCCGACTGCAGAGTTCGCTTATAGGAAGCGTTCTTCTCTGCAGTAGCATTGCGACACTCCTCGTCGTACCAAGAATTCTTCATAGGTTTTGTATAACCAATGACATCCTTGGCAGCCCTATCCATGGAGCGGGTGATATGTTTCCACTGCTCACTTATATTTCGAGAAGATGGAGAGGTTTCATTGAGCAGTCGGGAGAGTATGTTTGAGAAGGCTGCGGCGGTCTGCTCTGATTGCAGCTTGCCAATGTCTAGTCTTCGTTGTGCCTAGTGCGTACTTTGGTTGCGACCAGACGCTCGATGCGTGCCTTCCGTCAATCTGAACATGATCAATTTGGTTGCGTGTTATTCGATCAGGACTCAGCCATGTAGCCTAGTCGATGTTGAAATCTTGTACTACTAACTACCATGTTCTGACCTGCGGCGAAATTGATTAATATTTCTAAATTTTCCGACGGTTGGGCCAAAGATTCCTTCCTTTCCAATCTTGGCGTTGAAATCGCCAAGCACGATTTTGACATCGTGTTTGGGACAGCGCTCGTACAGACGTTCCCAGCGCTCAGAGAACTCATCTTTAGCATCGTCGTCTTTCTATTCCGTCGGGGCGTGCGCACAAATCAGGCTAATATAAAAATATTTAGCCTTGATGCGTATCGCGGCTAGGCGCTCGTCAACAGGCGTGAACCTAGAGACGAGGCCACGTAGTTTCCTACTCACCACGAAACCACATCCAAATTCGTGCTTACTCGCATGGCAGCTTTAGTAGATGTCATAGGATGCTTCTTTAGAGCAACCCTGCGCTATCCATCGAATTTCTTGGATTGCGGTGATGTCAGCCTTACATTTTTCGAAGACATCAACCAGCTGGATATTTGCACCATCCCAATTAAGGGTTCGGACATTCCAGGTGCATAACCTCAAATCATGATCCTTATATCGTTTGCGGGGGCCGTCATCAAAGGGGTCCTTCCGAGGCTGCCTTTTCGTTTTCATTGGTGGGTTATTTTTTAAAGTGACTTGTCCCAAGCCCAGCGACTTTAGCACCTGCTACTGCCTTTTATTTACATTCCTTTGACAAAATTTTAATTTATACTCTTACTACATAATAATAATTTGTTGATACTACAAACCATTTTCACAGCACAATTCAAAATTAAGTAATTGTACAAAAAACCACATATAACAACTACAACAATTAAGCATTTTTAAAACCACAACAGATTAAAATTATCGTTTTTCGAACCGTTATTCGAACAAGCAAACCAATCAACTGCATACATAAACGAAATACAAAAAAAAGTGCAAAAAATTAAACCAAAATGAAACTTATTTAAATCATTAATGTAGATATTAATTACAATTGCGCATTCGCGTGCAAATCTCAATTACTACAAAATGGTAAATTCGACAAAAGCGCGCATTTAAATTGATTAAATAATTGAGACTACAACACAATTGCGACAATGGCACTGACAAAGTGGCCCCAAACAGACCTAATAGACAGATAGGCAGTTAAAATGGCGGCGTCGATGACGACGATGGCATAATGACATCATTAAATGCATTATTAACTGTATAGCGTGAGGAACGGGGGCAGGCTGGCAGACAAATCGAGTCAAATAGCACAAAATCAAATTAAAACGAACATATTTTCAAGTGTGTCAATGTATATTAAAATTAATTAGCATCAATATGTCAATATGTCATTACAATAAAAATAATTATTGTTTTTTTATTTTTCGCATTTTTATAAATTACAAATAAATATTTTTTAATTAAAACAACTTTACTGCTTATTAACACTTCACTACGCTTTTTTGTTGGATCTTTACAGATTAAAAGTCGATAACAATGGCGGTGCTTGGTGTCCCAAACATATGGTTTCGCGTGCATTGAAAGAGTATCTACAAATCGATTTGTTACAGGTGCATGTTATCTCTGCTATACGTACACAGGGTCGCTTTGGCAAGGGACAGGGTCAGGAGTATACAGAGGCCTATGTTTTAGAGTATTGGCGGCCTGGCTTTGAGAAGTGGTTACGCTGGAAGAGTATACAGGGCAAAGAGGTAAGTTAACGCCCAATTTTTTAACTTTTATTTCACACATTAATCATGCTGCAAATGATAACAATCGTTGTTGTTGCTGATGCAATTGTCTATAAAACTTAACTATCGAATTGCTTAAGCACAACAACAACAACAACAATAGCAACTGCCACTATAACTCAACAAAAGCGTTATAACTCTTCTTCGTTTGTTGCATTTGCAGTTTTGTATCTTGTATCTTGTTGCTTGGGCAATAACTTTGCTGCACAATTTACGTGCGAATTATAAATTGCGTAGGAGTCTTACTACGATTTTTTTCTTGTTCTGCTTCGTTTTATTTTCTTTTTTTTTTTTATTAATATTTTATTTGCTAGATTTATGTTGGCAATTTTTTCGTTGCGCTTGAAAATCAATTTCTGCGCTTTTGTTTTTAGTTTGCAAAAGACTTTTGCGTTTATGGTACACTGAGCATATTTAAAAGCAAAATATTTCAAGATTTTGAATTCAAACTCATAAAAATTTTAATAAAAAGTTTTAAATGATTTAACAATTTAGAGCTTAGAGTTAATAAATGAAATTTATGTAAAGGAAGTAAATTGTGCAAAAAACGGTAGAATGTTCACGCGCATTAAATAGATACACTCTAAACTGTACACTAAGTTGATATAAATCTTTAATCTTTTAATGTTTGTATGAAAAAGCTCCACTCAATTTATTTTTAGAAGAGCCAAAATCCGGCGGATACTATAATTAAAATAAATTGATGTGGGATCTCTGGTAGTTTAAACTATTATGTTTTCGATTAATAATTTTGGAATAATTATTCTTTAAGCTCAGAATCATTCATTTAACACTTTGAAGTAAATGAAACATTGGGTCACTGTAGGGTCAAGAACTTTCCTTGGCAAGTCATAAAAAATAAATTAAAATGAAATGATATCTCTCTGGATATTTTATGCTTCAAAATACTTTTTAAATTGATAAATGCACAAAAAAATTTAATTTAAATTTTGTTGAAACACTGCCGAGCTTAGCATTTAAACATCAGTAGAAACACCTTAAGTAAATATGATTTTGGTTGATTCAAAGTTTATTGAAAATAAGCGAAGAGAGTCATTCGAATGCTTTAAACTGAACCGAACACACTCAGACAACAAACAAGTTTGATGTTTTTGGTGCACTTACAATTCTCATATAATTCACAAATCATTATTTCATGAAGTTTAAGATACTGCTTAGACCGGTGATGGCTTCAAAACCATTATATTTCTTCAGAACTGATCAGACAGTAAATCGTAGGATATTAGAACACTTTGTGTTACCGCAAAAACATGAAAAACTCTCAATAGACTTCTAGTGCGAAAAATAGGTAACAAGATTCCCTGATTTGCCATCACCAGAATTCTAGTTATGGCACATTTTAAAGACTAACATTATGTCAGTTGGCCAAAGACCATAGACGACTTCAAAGACATCAAACATGCACCGATATTACTCGAGCCGCTGGCCAATGTAATAAGAAACAAGTAAGAAAATTACAGTCGGGCGTAACCGACTGTAAGAGGCCCTGTACAAGTTCAGGTCTCCTAACAAACACATTAAATGTTTCACGGGCTTATGACCAAACTTATGACCATTTCTCACTGCACGAATAAATTTAAAAAAATTAACTTGTAAAATTCCGGAGCATTCCTAGTCGAATGCAAAAAACACGAAGTCTCTATCTATTACCGTTTCCGAGATCCTTTCGTTCATACAGACGGACAGACAGACGGACATGTATATATCGACTCCTCTATCACTACTGATCATAATGGGGGTAACTTTGGGGGGTCTCCAACCATTATTTCTACCTGTTACATACATACCAATAGGCTGTTGTACCTCCGGTACAGAGCCTAAAAATGACGGCATCTAAATTGTAAAGGGTTAACTTTTTAAAGAAAAACAATTTTCATAAATCTATTCAAAGTTGTCAAAAGTTTTTTAATGGACAAGGTAGAGAAGACCGTAGACTGACCTAGCGATGACCGACTTTACGGTTGTTTGATTGTCTAAAGCTCCGTTACGGCTGAACCGATTTGCATGAACCTTTCAACGAATTGTTTTTTATAAGACAGTTTGTTATAAGACAGCATTGAACGCGTTGGGAATGGTTGCCTATATAACTCTGACAAAATCGTGTAACTTTAGATGGTATAAATGCGCAGAGAACTTTAAAGCAAACTTACTACTCATTCAGAGTTTTTGGATGGAAAAAATTCATTGATATTCGCTATAAATTAAAAATCCTTCGTTAACAAATGTCTAAGGATTATCTGCCGTATCTTTTGGCCAGATACGATCTCAAACGCTGACCTATGGCAAGCAACAACCACCGAACCAATTAACATTGAAAAAAAAAGACGCAAGTAGAATTCGATTGGTCACTCCTAGCCGTCAGAGAGGTCGTCCAAGGCAAACATGGATTCGCACTGTCTATTCTAAAATCGAGTCCAGAGCAACGTAGAGTGAACTATGAGCCCTAGCAGCTGATAGATTCATTGGAGGGCATTTCTTTTCGCCCTATGCTCCAACTAGGTGTAATACATTAAGTTACATTGGAATCTTATAAGAGTTAAAGTATTTTGGAGTTAAAAAAAAAAAAAAAATTAGGTCTACTTTAAACCTTATAAAACATTATAGATCCAGATCTATTCACTAGACGAGGTGGCCCCATATAATTCTGTCGCACTTTTCAGGATTTTTGTATGAAAAATTTTAATTTCTTCGCATTGCTTAGATGGTCTGCGATTCCCCTTCACTTTCTAGAAACGATTTTTGTGAATATTTGTGCAAGATCAACTGCCAAACCTTGCGCTCTTAACATTCCATCCTTTTACATATATCAATTCGGTTGTTGCTAAAGATGTGGTACCATGAGGAGTCGCATTAGACATCATAATAAATCTCTCAATCTCCCTTCGAAAACTATTTTTAATAACACAAGTAACTTCAAAATCTCTCCATCTGCAGTTTTAATCTTTACAGCTGATAATTTGATGACTCAGGATACTCCTCTGTCCTACAACCCATTCGATATTTATGCCTAATTGCTTACCAAACTAGTTGTTTATCCATTCTAAGCAACTTAGTGTTAATAATGATAAAGTCTAGCGCCTTTAAGATTTCTTGGATGAATATATATTTCATTCATAGTTGTCAGTTGCCTTCTTTATTGCAGCCACTTTCGATTGCAATAATGTTTTTAAGGCCCCATTTACTCTTCGTTCAGTGTTCCCTCTTTTGGCAGTCAAAAACTGGCACACCCTAAGCGGGAGGATTGAATCTTCAGCAAACATTTTTTTGACATTGTACAAGAACAGCCCGATTAGCGCCCAACCTGTTTGCTGTTGAAAAAAGATAACCAAAGTCTGCAGTGACAATGTTAATGTTAATGAGGTATTGCTACATTCCTGTAACGTTTGCCAAAATCGTTGAAGGGTGCAACTTATTCCATCTTATTCCATGTCTTCCAATGATAAGAGGACTCTAAGTGAGTGCCAGTGCTTTTGTACCATTCTTGTTCCATGCAATCAAAATTGGCTTCTGTATGCTAAAGTTGCATGTTTAACTCTCAACGAAGCCTATGGGAGATGCATTACCCTGCAAATGCAATTTTGTTGGCCCGCTTGAAATATGAAACACCACAACCATCTCGATTTGTTGTTGTTTTCGGTTGCTTGTAAGCATCTTGGAACTTTGGAATCTTGGAATATAGTGACTTATTCTAGGGCCTCCAATACTTTTTGGTTGACTGATTTTAGCTCATTCGCTTTATGACATCCAGTGGTCAAAAAGAAGTATAGAAGAAATAGTTTCTATTTTCTTCTGTATAAGTCGTTGTAAAGTACTCCTAGAAGCTGCGTATGCCATCTGATATAATCAGTTCTGCTGTGCATATTGTTTTTTAGATTCTATTGTGTAATTTGAACGGAATGATGTAGAACCAGATAAAAAACCAAAAGTGCTGTTCTTCTAGTCTTAACTATATGGTGTAGATTTACTTTTTTTTATATATATATGTACCACAAATCCATTAGTTTCTTTATGTTTCCAATACTTCAGTTAGACCAATGGTACACACCGAGGATTGATGAAAGGCTCAGCGCTTCTTTGCTTATTGTGGATCATACTATAGACAAATCATTAAAAAGAACTGGCCACATATCTCTTACACCGTATTATGTTATATGTATTATGGGTTTCCATATCCAAGTAAGAGAACTCTTAAGCGTATATCTTGACATTAGATTCGGGACGCTAAATGTACATGTATACTTTCAAGTCGATATCTAGCATATATAAAGCGTTCACAGAGATCATCTATCACAAAACTACAATCAAATTTTGTGTTTGACAATCATTGAAAGTAATTGTGAAAGGCAGACAGGCAGACAGCAGTCTGAAAGATGAACTGATTTTAATGCCTATCCGACTATAGAAACACACTATTTCAACTGCTGCTTGTTTCTTGAAGCGTTGACATGAATTCATGTTTTATTCATAGTCATTAAAAGGTGCACAGACTTGACCAAATTGCGGTTAATCAACATCAAACACTATTTCGAAGTCAATTTCGTCATCAATCTGCTGTCCGTCTGTCTGTGTACGTTTCAAGTCCTCGCTCAAAAGTAGTCAAACACAGACTTAAAGTTGCAAATTGTACAAAAATTTGTTAGTACTTTAAAGAAAAGTGTGTCACCTTAGACTTGTTTAAAATCAAAAAGCACCAATCGACTTAAGATGGTGTACTTCTGGGTTATGCTCGCTTCTGGGACTTCAGTTCTTGTAATATTATAAAAACTTTTAAACAGATTACACAACAGTTTTATATCGCAAGCAAACCAATCAACGCAGCATAAAAAAAGCTTTTTAGATTTCTTCCACATAAACACCAAAAATTTAAGTGTCAAATCGAATATCATTTACGAACGATCTAAACAACTAAATTAAAAGCTCCACACTATTAAATTGTAGATCAAGCGATGCGATCGCCTCAGTTAATTAGACATTTGCCCGAAGCTAATTGGACAACTCAAGTCAACGAAAAATTTTATGACAACATAAAATCTATTAAAAAAACTTAAACGAACAGATTAATTTACACGATAAGAACTGCATTCACTGCAAAGAAACTAACTCAACTCCGACAGACTGCAAGTAAAAACTAAACCATTACGTTTAATTAACTCATGCAGCATGATCTAGATAAGTCTTATAACCTATTTACAAAAACCACAAAATTTATAAACAAAGTGTCTCAAAAAATAAACGCATAAAATTTTTCGAGTGCATAAAAAGTATCTACATATAAGCTAACAGCAACTAACACCTACACAGTTCAATTGTATGTATATATCTTTTACCTTTTACAGCTTCAATGTGGCTCATATTACATCTTTTACTTATTTTTCTCTCTCACTATTCTTTACAGATACTGCCCGGCAATATAAATACCTATAGCGAAGTGGAGAACACGTTGGCACCGATTATATTCGCATCAAAGGTGCGCATATATCCCTATAGCCAATACGATCGTACAGTTTGTCTGCGCGCTGAGATTGTCGGCTGTCTCTGGGAAGGTGCGTGCTAAAATCGCATAACTTTTTTTAAGCATAATTTTTTTGGTTTTTATCTGCTTCGCAACATTTTTTTATTATTTGCTAGTGCTTGTAAATGTATCTCTGATTTTTACGCATGCCGCATGAGGAGTTTAAAAAACAATTCGTTTTAGCGCAGCATGCACGTATACAACGTATTACTAGATTGGTTAATGTAGCGCATAGATGCGCAGATACTTTTCATATATATAAGTATAGCTACAAAGCGGCACTTGTTGTTGTGCATTGTCTGTCTGACTGTCTCTCTGTTTGCCTGCATGTATTGCATCTATAATGTATAATAACCAATTGTTGTTGTTGGTTCGTTTCGTTTATGCTGCTTTGAGGTTTATAGCTTGCAAGAGTATCTGTAGCTGCTGCTAACTTCGTTTCAGCCCGTTCAGCTGTGATTTGATGCCTTTGGGCATCTATCTGTTGCAAGTTCGCACGCCCGCCGCTGCATGTAAAAAGTATCTATAAAACTGCAAACCAAAAAAAATAAAAGAGTATCTGTATATCTGTTGCTGCCTGCTGCTTTGTCTGTTCGATTTCAATTCTTTCTCTATGTTTATTTTTCTTAATGGCATTTTCGATTTCATTTAAAACAATTGATGACTTTGTTTGCTATTGGCGCAAAGCGAGATTTTATGGAGAAAAAATGATTTTATGAAAATCCGAAATAATGTTATTATTTTATCATGCATTTCAATGTGCCCTAATTGAATAATTGTGTATGGGAAAAGTGGGAATATATGCTTGAAATTGATTTATGAAATATGGAAATTTTTTTGCCAATACATTGAAGTTTCTTTATGAAATGCAAGTAGTTACTGTAGCAGTTGGTTGGAAAGACTTGAATAAACCAGATTTTAAAATTCAAATTTTTTAAAATTTTTTTTGGTAGAGATCTGAAATAAAATAGCGTTGTACTGATTTCACCTTCCAGATACCTACCACAAACCGCCTTGCACCTGAAATTAGTTTAGAGTGTATATGCCCAACTAGAACATGGGTCCTATTAGTACATTTTAATAGGATTATTATAAAATTTATCAAATTTGACATTCCTAGCTGAATTAACAATAACGACAAAATATTTTTCATACGAAATCACAAAAAGAGGGGGAAGCTTTATGTGGACGATACACTTCTAGTGTTCGATTTGAACTTAAATGAAATATTTTATTAGGTTTGAAGTAAGTTGCACCAAATTTAACGTTTCTAGCTAAATAACAAAAACAGCAAAATCTGTTTATACAAAAACCAGAAAGGCATGGACAGATTAATACGGATGCTATCCCTTCTATTGGATCAAGTCAGACCTACACATTTACATGTGACACAAAATACAAAAATTTAAATTAATATAAAAATAAATTTCATTAAGTTAACTCCCCGGAATATCAACTTTTTTCTATTTTTTTTTTAAATTAATAAAAATATAAATTCCGTGAAGTCAGCAAAATGGAACATTTATTTCTTGGAAACATCTTTCAAATATCTTCCATCTATCTTTCGTCTATCATCCGACTATCTTTATCTAACATTCAATTATCTTCCATCTGTTTACATCTATACGCCAACTATTTTCCAACTATCTTCAATCCTTCTTCCATATATATATCCTCCATCTAGCTTCTACCTATCTTCTATATACTTGTCTTCATCTAACTTCCCTTTACCTTTTATCTGTTATCCATCTACATTCCAAATATTATCCAACTATCTTCCATCTTTTTTCCATATATAATTCGGCTATCTAGCAATCATCTATCTTTCATCTGTCTTCCATCTATCTGCCATCTATCTATCATCTATCTGTCATCTATTTTCCATCTATCTTCCATCTATCTTCCATATATTTATAATCCATCCAGTTTTCATCTATCTTCCACTTATACTCCAACTATTTTTCATCTATGTATATTCCATCTATGTTCTATCTAACTTCCAAATATGTTCCATCTATCTTCCTTCTATCTTTCATCCAACAATCTTCCAACGTTAGTTCAAGTTTGTCCAAGGCTTAACTTTGTTTGCCCATAATACTCTTACTGAGATATCATTATCATCTCTACCTCCCTCCCTACCTCTCTCCCTCCATCGCTTTCGCACAAACAGAGTTGACCCAAATCCAAAATTTACACAGTGAAAAATATTTTGAAGATTACATTAGACTTCCCTGCATGGGTTTTGGGCATAAAAACAACATAGTCTTTCCGAACGGATTTCATATACTGAATATGAATCCGAGTACACGTCGCGTCACGTTTTGGAAATAAAAAAATTGTACAGCTTAGCCTAGGGGTGCAAAAAATAATTTTAATAGAACATTAAAATTTAAAAACTCAGAAAATTTCAACAAAACATCATTCTAAGGGGTTTTCGGGATAACCATATTGGAAACCTGTTGATGTGATGGAAACTTTTTACCTTGCATTCAGTACGGGAAATTCTTTAAGAAGAACTATGTCCCATTTTATTTACAGAAAAAAGTTTAGATTTATTGGGCAGTGTTTTCTTTAAAGAAGAATTTCATCACGAAAACTCCTCTAATCACATTTCGACATGATTTTTTTTTTTTTTTTTTTATTATTTTGGAGCTTGGGCAAACTAAGTTCAACATGGATCAAATCTGGACAAACGTTGAAAGTGTGTCCGTACGTTAGTCTATAAAATAACCATTTTGATGTGCGTCAACCTCTTCCTTGTGAAGTCTTAATATTAACCCATTTATATGCTTGATCTTCCTTAGACACAATATTACTTTAAAATTTGATGGTAGCTTACTAAAAAAATTCGCTACACTGAATTACAAATGGAATAAATAAATTAGTCAATATATCAGATTACCGTTGCCACTAACAGGTGCAATGTTTTTCTCTCATATTGGATCAATGCACTGCCCAACTTTGTAGTGGAACATATTAGAACTGCACATATAACGAAGGTTATCCATATACATCAAATAATTTCCGAGAAATCATCTCACTATTTATTTTCAAATGAACATTAAAGTACCGTTAACAGTTCTAAGAGCTAAAATATTTCTTAGTTTCTCCAGATCTTCTGTAATTGTATCAAATTTTATTCCCTGAAAATGTATTCAGAATCAAAACAAACAAAAGTAAAAATAATTACGCATACTCATCGTTCAAATCTGGAGTTATTGTCTTGAGTTCATATAAAAATCCCACGAATTATTTGAAGTTCTTTCCGAATTTTTACATAAACTTTTCTCCAGCCGTTCTCAAAATACAAAAAATTTTATACAAAACAAAAATTCATATAAGACGATTGCAGCAACACCTACTGAGTTCATTTCGGAATCGCAACATTCCTGAAACCCACTTAAACACATAGCAAAAGTTTTATCAAAATCGGTTAAGCCGTTTAGTAGGATTTTGGTGACATACACACGTACAAAAGAATTTGTATATATAGATGGACTTGTTACAATACCTCACTACATGATGTGGGAACATCATATTTTGATAATGTGAAGCAATATAATAATATAAGCTTCTATTAGAACTAGTAACTAATAATTGGTCCATTTTCATGGACCAAATATTTAATAATTCTAAGTAATTTGCTTACAACAATCGGTGCCAGATATCTGATATATAATATTCATTATATTGCATTGCAAAATCTGTTAAAAGTGATAGAATACTCAACGAATTCTTTTTGATTCTTGCCAGATCTGCCACAGTCTGAACCTGCCTTCTAAGAGCACACTCACAGAATAATGATTTAAAAAATTTCTGTACCATTTCCAATTCTGTAAATCTACTTTGGCGCCTGTTCGAATCGCTTTTTATAAACAAATGTGCACCGACATTAGGTTACTCGAAAAGGAAGGTCAAAAATATTAAACTACGAACTTAATATAAAACCACTTCAACTTATTCAAACGCGATAACAATAAAATATTTCAAGCACTACACAAATCGCACAGCAAGCATTCCACCTGCTTTAAAATTATGCAAAATAACAAAACTTCTAGAAAACAAAATAAAAAAAATCTTAATAAGCAAGTAGTATCTCTACCCAAAATATTCCCACAAAAGCATTCCAAGCATATGCAGCGCCAGTAGTCAATGGCACTTCAAGAGGCGTGCAACCAGTCAAGGCAGTCAAATTACCAAGCAACAAGAATGTAATTCGCATGTTCGGCTAACTTAAGCATAAATTCAGAGCTAAGAAACGACAAGGCATGTTTGGCCAAGCATGCAAGCCAATTGTAAATCAAAAGTTTATAATACTTAAAAAAAATATATGAATTTTCCAGTGAATTTTAATTGCATGGCAGGCCGAAATACAAAATAAGGGCAAGCAGTAACAGGGGCGGACATTTCAAATAGTTTTTTTATTTTTCGAAAGTATTTGCTGCACATAAACTCTACGAAAGCCACTTAACTGAAAATGAGAGCGAGTATGCGAAAAAAACTAAATAAAACTTCAACTAAGCGGCCTTTTTTTTTTGCAATTTAAGATCTCGCGTATTTAATTGTGCACCATGCAACATACTAAAGCAACCGACATGCCAAGTAGTTGCCACATGATACTTGATGCTGGCTGCTGCCGACTGCACAGTTCGTTATTTCAGCTTAGTTACACATGCGCCTTTCCTGTTTTAGATACTCTTAAAAAAAAACAACTCTAGTGGCAGCATTTAAAGTGGCATTTAAATTTTAAAATCCTATTAAATCAACCGATGCCGATGCCGCCAACAAATGCGCTTAACATTTAAATGGAAAATGCCTTTCACTGTTCACACACAGCAGCAGCTGAACTGACAATTTATAGGAAAAATTTTGTACTAAAATATTTCAATGGTTTAGACTTAACAATGGCTGTTAATGGAAAGAGCTACTTAGACATACTTTTGCTATGCTTAATTTTATGCATTTTATTGTTTAACTATTTTTTGTTGCTGTTACGCAAATAACTTAACTTTAATGCAACTTTTTATATATATTTCAGAGGGTATTGTCTCCTATAGTATACCAAAAGGTGTACAACGTGGCATGGAAATTGATTTATCCGATAAAACCTATGATGGACATGAAGCTGGTGAACGCTTTGTTGATGGACTTGGTCAATTGGTTGATGGACAAAAGGGCAAGGATAATTTTCGCACAGATATTTATGGATTTGGTAGAGGTAAGTTTAATAAACATTTGCGCTTACCAGCTACAGTCATATTTATTTCTACATCTTCTTAAGCCAACTGAAATAAAATTGTATTTGTTCTAGTTAAGTAAATTTTCTGTCACATTTTCATTTATTTATATATGCCCCCCAGCCCATGTGTCACATGTCAAACAATATTGTTCACCGAAGTGACTACCTTACCAACCAATATTGACTTACTTCTTAGGTACATTATTCTTATTATACAAAATCATGTCATATAAGCGTAGTAACTATGCAAATTGCCATTGGACAAGTTACAAGTCAAGTACATACCTCAATAAAAATTTATGAACAAAATGCCGAAAATATATACAGCAGCAGCAGCAATCACACTGAAAGCACTCAAAGACAAGATCTAATATTCATGTGCGTACCACCGTGTTGTACAGCTAGAGCGACGCATATAAATGTCACATGAAATATCTGACTGTATGTCTGAACAACAGCAGCAGCAGTGTCTTGCGTACACTGAGACTTTGATAACTTAATGGAAAATTATTATTAGTGAAAAATTTATGAAGTTGTTTGTCTGTTGTTCACATGTTGTATGCAAAAAAAAAAATAATATTTTGGTAGTAAAAATTGCGTACAATAATAATTTTCTTTACTTTTTCAAGTTTGTTGTCCAGCATAAACAAGCAAAATTGTCTACCTATACGTTTGTGATTTATGAAATAATAATAATAATGCTTGTGATATCTGATTTTGGTTTGTGTAATAACTGAATTTGAGCTGTTGAGTGTCGAGATTGTGTTATGGTTTCTGCAATGTAAGAAATGAGATAGAAATGTGTTTTATGTATTGTATATAGATTAGATTAATCAATTATTCAATATGATATGCCTTTTTAACAAATTTCTTTAATTATATAAGTTGAAAGCCAAACTTGTTGTAAATTTCCTGATCATATGATAACAAATGGCGCCCAACGTGGGGTAGGAACACACAACTTTAAAATTAAGAGTCTTATGCTGTACCGATTTAGTTGCTATTTTTTTATCACTCCGCCAGGGAAAAATTTATCATTTTGTAACACGTAATCTGCCAGAAATGTGAACAATGTAAAAAATGACACATAGAATGTTTGTCTCACTCATATTCCCAATCATCTAGATGAGCTACTGACTTGAAGTAAACTTGACTTCGAGTTGACTTGTAAGTACGAAATAGACGAAATGGATGGCAAACATAAACATTCTATAGAATATATTTCCGCATTTGTTTTCAGTTTTGGAAAGCAAAACTTTTGTGTGGGTGGTGTTGGTAGTTGTGGGTCTGCTTATATTAATTAATTTGAAATAAAATATATTAATATATTAATTTGAATAATTAACATTTTAGTTTAAATGCAAAGCATATTAAAGCAATTTAGCAGTCGAGTCTGCCCGATTTATATTGTACTTATCTATAATATCTAAACTCTGGTCAAACAATTTCCGTGTCCTCAATGTATATTGAAGCGGCGTAGCCATGGAGTTGCGAAAAGTCAAAAGTGTATATAATATAAAGAATAAAGGCAAGAACCATGGTGTAACATACTGGAAGATTGATAGGAGCAGTGTGTGTAAGAACTGCAAACGATCGATTGTTTTTAATATTCTAAGCAGTTCGTACGAAAAATATGGACTTGTCATCTTCTTCTTTTATTTAATTCAGACTAGCGAATGTACCATACTGTGTTTTCTATGAATGCTGAATAATTCATTTTGAAGAATTTTCCGATTATTAACAAAGCCTGTATCTGATAACTTTTATCAAAATTTGTCTCACCAAAGATAAGGCTTATTTTCCTTTTTTTTCATTCTTGCGATGACAAGCATTAAAAATGGCAGAGCGCATCTCAATACGAGGGATCGCTTCCAAACAGAGCTTCTCTATCTCAGTTCAAGACCAGGTGCTTTCTTATTTTTAAGATTTTTAATTATTCTTGAGGTTGCATTGGCATTATCTTTTGTGTAGTTGAATGAAGTTCTGAGTGCATTTACTTCATACTCGGTGGTGAGGTCACTAAAACCTTTTGAGCTATAGTGGTTAGCGAAAGTTGTTTACGGAGAAACTTCGAGTTTTTACTCAGCGTTAAAGTAGGGCGCTGACCCAATGGTTAAAATTGAAATACTTGTAAGTTTCTTCTTAATTATTTTGTATAGTTTACAAAATGGAGAAGAACCTTTGTCCAAGAATTTTTCTGAAATTTGTTGAATTAATTTTTTATGCATTAAAAAATTATTCATTAATAAATTACAGCCAGAGCTTGGCAATATTTCTGTGACGTTGCCAAAGTCAGTGGAGTTTGTTTCTACACGGCATCAATTATTTTATTTTGGATTGTAGAAATATATTGTAATATAAAATTTTGGAAGCATATGGGAGCTCGTTTTAAATGCATTTTACTACACTGTTTGAAATACGATCTTGTCTACCAAATTGTGAAAAGCGGGGAAGGGCGTGAGTAAACTAAAGTCTTTCAGCCATATTTCAGAGTAATTTAAATGATAGAAGCCAATTATTTTATAAGGATTTCATGTGAAGAAGTCGAAAATGCAATTACAAGTGGCGATTGCTTAAGAAAATGACTTTTCTGTTTTGTGGTTGAAAGAGATCACATCTTTTAAGATGGAGATTAAAAAACGGTACGATCCTTGGATGCACCATCTAGATTGATCAATCTTTGCTTTAAAATATCAGACTCACGAGCTAAGGTCAACCTGAAAATCTGCCGAATCATACCACAGCTCGGCATATTACTTTACAAGAAATATTAACAATAGAAGTTATGAAAGGCCAGAATATGGGGTTTCTTTCAGCTGAGCTTCTATGGAAGAACTGGTCGAGCGAATTAAAGCCAGGCGTATTCAAAAAAAAATTGCAAGTGATGCCGATCCATCCGTCTTTTGTCACAACGGAGGAAAGAGGAAGTAATTTCAAAGGCATTTGAAGATGCTTGGCTACACAAAAAACTCGATATTTGGGTGTCACACGAATTGATACCAAAAAACCTCATAGACCGAAATTCCCTCTGCGAATCACTGCTGAATCGCAACAAAATTGACACGTTTCTGAAGCGAAAATTTCTTCACATCTTAAATTGTAGCATATAACAAGAAAACCACCACAATCGAGAGAATCGAAACCCTGTATACCCATTTAACCTTTAATTTATATGGGGGATATATTCCTATGTCGATCCATGTAAGATATTCTATTGGTATTAGCAATTATATGGTTTTAAACTTTCAAAGCCCCAAGAAAGGGGATAGATTAGTATGAAAACTACCGTTTTCAGTGATTTGAATTTTTCAATACGACTTAATTCTTATGGGCACCACCCTCTAAAAATAGCGGTTGGCACGGTCATTATATACTATCTATAAGGCATTTAACTTAAAGGCTTTATCTTATATAGTCTCCAAGTTCTTGTTGTTCATAGCCAGACAGACGGACATGCCTATACTGACTTGTCATTTTGTAGAGGCCACCTCTTTTAGTGCTCAGATTTGCACTCTATTAACTTATTAGGTTTGACAGAAAATGCACCAACATACATAATCATTTTTAACTGAATTAACAATAACTCCATAAAATGTCGATAAAACTGGGATAGATTTGTATGGGAGCCAGAACTTCTATTGAACGCATCTGAGCCTAAATAGATTATTTTATATGAATTAACTTAAGGTAGACAAAATTGTCATCTCTATCAAATTTACCAATATAAATTAATTTTCAAACAAAATTCAGAAAGAAGTGTAGTGCTGCATGGCAAATTTCAACACCCCCCTTAGAGAGAGATGGTTAGAATGTCATTGAATACAAATAAACTGAAGAAGGAATAGCATAACCTAAATTCATATCTAAACTTTATGGTTTTTTTTTTCTTATAATCTTCAAGTACTCAATATTCATTTGGATAACCAGACACACGGACAGGTTTACATCAATTCGCCTTTTGATGCTGATCAGAACACATTTACTTATTCAAAATTTTCTTCCTTTATAAAATATCATCTCCATTTAAATTTCTTACAGGCTACGAATGGATTGGCTGGCGAAATGATACACAAAATTTGCTTGGACGACCCATTGAAATAACATTCGAATTCGATGGCGTACGAAATTTTAGTGCAGTCATAATACATACAAATAATATGTTCTCCAAAGATGTACAGGTAAGAGTATGTAACTACTTCAAAATATATATACAAAAAAAAAAAAAAAAAACTTTGCAGCTGCAACATAAAAATTTACAATCAATAACTCTGAGCAATAAATGTCAATACAGAGTTGAATGCACGATTGACTTTATTTTTTATTTAGTTTTTTTTTTTATATTACGCACTTCAAGATGTACTTACTAAATGTATACAACAACAATTACTCATACAAAGTCTTAAACTCGTCAATGATTAGTGTGCGTTGGCTATAAAAATAAAAGTTTTTTTTCTATTTTTTAAACAATAAAAAAAGCCGCACTTAATATAAACAAATTCCAGTGTTTGTATTTGGAAATCGTAAAAATGAAACTCGCCATATACAATGCCGTTTATGCCAGACAAACTGGCGGCAAACTGAGCAAATAGCTCAGTGAACAATATGAACAGAACTCGCCAGCAAAGCCAAATCCAAACAAATCGAACCACAAGTCGATACGAGTTGTATGACTGCATGTGTTCATTGGACACTCAACTGCATACGTATAGCGCTCAGGTGGTACTTGAACACTTTGATACAATTCGATTTAAACAAAGCTAAAATGTAGAAAAAATAGAAAAAAAAAAAACATGTATTATTGTTTATACAAGCAGTGCAGCCATTAAATAAATGAAAATTTATAGCCCATTGCGCGCTGATAGCTAGAAAACATGCTCAGCCGTTCAGTTCGTTTGTACGGTTTGTCTGTCAGGCTATCTAAAATTATTTAATCTCAAGTAAATCGATTGCATACAGTTCGAGTACAATGACCCAGTTTAACCACATATATCAGCTATCAACAAGCGCATTTGTACAAGATTTAACTAGCCTATGATTAACCCTTTCAACTTATCGCTTAAACATCAAATAAAATGGTGTAGAAAGTGAAGGGTTGATAAATAATACGAATAAAAATTAATTTCATTGTGAACGAAGTTTTAATAACCTATATTAAAAAACTATTTTGTAATAAAAAGTAAATAAATATGGAATCATAATTATAAATACTGCAAGTATATCGTGTAGTAGTTAGCTTCTTAGTTGCTGGTGATCATGATTCGTGAAACGGCGCTTGGAACTGCGTTGGAGCCATTTTTTGGGATACATTTTATACCATATCGACCCAAACTACATTCCAGCTTACCACAAGACTAAACCGTCTAACTTAGATCTATATCTCACTAAAGTGCCTAAACTTAATAGCAATCCGACTGTGATTAATGGTTCATCTAACCACCCTTAGTCGGTAAGATTTTATCCAGCCGTCTCTTAACAATAAAAAATCGACCAGCATTTGCCAACTGGAAGCTATTTAAACACAAGAATGAATTACAAGCAGGAAAAGTTATTTAAATTTGAAATAAGCTTCGGAGACAATGGATTAGAACCAGATTATCTTCAATCAAAGCGAGACTAAATGATTTAAACATCAAGATATGTCTCGAAATGATCATTTCATCAATAACTCTGACTGGAATAAAAAGTTACAAACGCTAGAAAAATATTCGAAACCCTTTTGAAACATCACCAAAGACATAAAAAACAAGACAAGTTTCATTCAATGCCTCTGCGATACTTATATTGCCTAGACCACAGTGAAATTAATCAAACCTCATGGGCGAAACTTTCTAACATAAACACCAGCTTACCTCACCATTCTTTAACTCTTGTACTATGAGTGAAATCGGAAACTTTGCCCAAAACGTCATAGCCGAAGGAAAATTAACATAGACGATAGACCTCCACCCCCGTTCGATTAATGAACATCTGCCTAGTTGCTAGCTCTTTTCAAAAAGCTTAGAAATTTCCAAAAATTTCTTCAATCCATAAACCTAACAAGCCCCTAATAGAACCCAAAGCTCCAGAACTATCAGTGTCAAGAGTGTTTGAAAAACGCATTCAAATCCGCCTGAGAAGTCACTTAAAACAGCAGAATATCTTAACTTCGGAGCAATACAGCTTTAAACCCTGGTACAAAGGTTCTCATCCGCTATTTAAGCTAGAGGATATCATTAAGGAAAGCAATCACTCAGTGGGCTTGGTTACTCTTAACTTTGAGGCAGCACCATGAATAAGTTCCTAAGCTCAAAGTGAAATGTTCCTCATTAAAATTTTACAAAGCTTTCTTTCTCAGAGACTTTTCATTAGGGAACTAAACGGTATTTTCATATCACTATGATATCATTGAAATGTCATAGTGATATGACGAAAATTGATATTTGAATATTTTTTACATAATATCAAATTGATATACATATTGACATCAATAAGAAATGATATTTTAATATCAATTGGAAACGGTTTAAGTTTGGATATTAATATGCAAAAAAGTTACATTGATCTCTTTTGATGTCAAAATGATATGACAAAACTGATATTTAACTATTGTTAAGTCAATATCAAATTGATTGATTTGAAGTTTGATATTCCTACCAAAGTTTCAAATATCAACTTTGTCATATCACTGTGACATTAAAAGAGATCTGTAAGATATTTTTTCATATCAGTTTGAAATGCGTTTATATCATTTTTGATATTAATATAAAAAAAAATGATGTATTCATTTATTAATATATATCTTTTAATGTTATGACAGAATTGATATTTGAATATTGTCTCATGTAATGTCGAAAATCAATTATGTCATAACACAGTGATATATAAAGAGATCAAATAATTTTATTGATTTTTTGTTATATCATTTTTGATAATGGTATTTATTTACAATTAAACTCTTTTAATAGTATAATAATATGACAAAATTTATATTTCATACACCAAATATAATTGTATATTGATATATTTTCTCATTAATTTTCAAATATCAAGTTATTCATGTCACTATGAGCTTAAAAAATATCAAAAAGATATTTTAAAAAAAAAATCAGTTTGAGATGTGTGATATTGATATATGTGAACAAAATTATTGTTTTTATATATTAAAAAAAATATGGTTTTCACAAAATTGATATTTGAAAATTTATAAGACAATATCAAATTGATATATTATTTCATGATTTTTACAAATATCAATTTTGTTATATCGCTAAGACATTAAAAATTATCAATTTTAGATATCTGATATTCTTTTAGATAACAGTTTGTAATGCGCTCATATCATCTTTGATATTGTTATGAAAATCAATAGTATGTACATATATATATATTAATAGACCTTTTTTAGTATCATAATATTATGACAATATTTGTATTTCGCACTTAAATTTCATACTGATATATATATATATATCAATATATCAAATATCAATTTTGTCATATCACTCTAATCAATATGATATTTCTTTATATCAGTTTGAAATGTAACGTATTGATATGAAAAAGAGATAGTATAAATATATCAATGGAACATTTTTAATATCATTATGATATGACAACATTGAAATTTTATAATAAATTCTCAAATATTGTATCCTATATCTAAACATCAACTATCAATTATGTTATATCACTTTAATATTAAAAGAAATCAATATGATATTTTTATTTGTTATAATTTTGATACTGTTTTGAAGAAGTAATAGTTTAATATAATAATGATGTGACACAATTGATATTTAAAAATTGAAGAGACAATATCAGATTGACTTAAAGTCTCATGAATATCAGTTTTATCATATCAGTTAATTATTTAAAAAAATCTATTGAATATTTTTCCAGTTTGAGATGCGTTCATATAATTTTTTATAATGATAAGAAAAAAAAAATTGTAGTTATAGAAAATTTTAAATATAATAATATTTTCACGAAGCTATACTTGATAATTAATGAGACACAAACTAATTGATGTCTAGTTTGATCTAGTTTTCAAATATCAATTTTGTCATATTACTACGATATTAAAAAAGGTCAATATGATTTTTTTCTAATAACATTTTGAATTTTTTGATATTTTTATACGTCATAATAATGTGACAAAACTGACATTTTCAAATGGATTTATCAATATCAAATTGATTTCTTGTCTTATCAGTTTTCAAATATCAATATTTTTCTATTACTATGACATTAACAAAAAAAAAAAAACAATATCAAAATTTTGATAAATAATTGAAAAAAAATTATATATGTAAATATTAATAGAATTCGTTGTACATATATCATAATGCTGTTAAAAAAAGGAACTCTTGTAATAGAATAATGATGTGACAAAATTGATATTAAAAAATTGATAAGACAATATAAAATTGATATATAAAAGAGATTAATATAATTTTTGTTCATATCAGTTTGATATGCTTTATGATATTTATATGAAAAATAATCATATTGACCCCGCTTAATATCGTAATGATATGTCAAAGTTGATATTTAAATATTGACCAAGTTGGTATTAATTTGTTTTTTCCTCTGCTTAGACTCTCAAACTTCTTTTTTAATGTACTACAAATGTTTCTTTGAACTTAGTATACCCTAAACATAAAATGTATTTAGGGTGCATGAAGCACAAATATCAATGCATCAAAAAAAATATTGTATTGGTGATAGTTCCAAGTATCCAATGACAGTTTAATAATTGCTTTTTTTTCACATATGGCTGATAACTTTTTTATTACACTGTGATAATTATATTTACTGTAGTTGTTTCGAAAAAAAAAAAATTTATTGTACTTTGATAAATAATTTTGTATCCAATCATCAATATCATCAGTGCGCAATGCTTGTCAAATTTGTGTCAAATTAATCAACTTATTGTTGTAGTGATACAATACATACATGTAAGAGATAGGCTATAACTAATAAATAATAATATACCACGCGACTTTTCTATTAAATAAAGTAATAAAATTTGAAACTAAAAATCAACAGTTTTGTATAAAGAAGTTTTGAACTGAAATTAAATTTTATTATTCAAATAATCATATTAAATAGGAGTTTTAATGAACAAATATCGATTAAAAGATCTTTCATTAATTATTTCGTGAACACAAATATCAATAAATTAACTCCGAACTATTATACTCTGTACTACAATTCGATTATTGTAGACAATATTTATTTATTAATTCTTGCATTTTTAGACATTAAATCATTTAAGTTGTTAATCACAACAAATTATTGTAGTAATGCTTATTACTGCTTAGCCATCATACTTTCCTCTTTGAGGCTTGGCCAAGGCACCACTAAAAATCAAAACAACTGAAAAATAAAAAATTTATAATTTATTACTTGAAAAACTTCATATTGAATTAGCAACTTACCGCAGAGCAGAGCAAAGTACTTCATATTTAGAAAATCACTTTAGGACTGTAATGCATATTTTTCATAATACGACTTTTATAGAGCAGCTATGTGGGTTCTTCAATAGAAGCATGAAAATTCAATTTTTACATTTTAATTAAATTTTTAGCGTATAAATTGCCAAAATTTTATTTATTAGTTAAGCTGCCATGAATTATAGCATAAAAAATATGATTAAAAAAATTAGTTTTAGTTATATTAGTTAAATTAATTTCGACATATCTTAATTTAGAGAAATGCTGAATATGGCTCCTTGCCATAATCAATATATTCCAGGCCATTTTGATAGATAATGATTAGTTTCTCCAATACAGCTTCCTACTACGCCACTCTATTGACACCAAATTCAAACAATTCCAACTCAGATTAAACTCATTAATAGTCCATAGAGAAGCCGCATATCTTTACAGCTTTTCTTTCAAAATTTCAAATACTTTATCGAAAATTAAACAATCAAAAAATTATGCCGGAAATAAAAAGCGTACAACTCAATTAGGACCACACACATATATACAGCTGTCAGCAATCTCAACAGCACCAAAAAAAAAAAATAAATTTAAATAGCTATAAAAGCTGAAGCTCATTAGCTATGCTAAATATTCTAGATATCTTCTTGTATTTACAAAATAAAGCTTATCGAAAATCAAAAAATTTAATGAATAAACAAACAGTGTACGCCGTGCTGACAGCTAACTAAATACGTATGTAGTAGCTGCTAAGAGTCTAATCAGCACAATCGTGCATACATTTGAAATTTAAGCAACAGGTGGGCTTATTTTCGTATTTCGTGTATGAAAGATATGCCAAATGCATACAAAACGCGCAAATAGACAGTGAAATAGCATAAACACTTAAGCGTGTCATAATTAAAATACAATTAGCATAATTTTAGGCTTATCAGCTGGTCCAAGAATATATATATCTTAAAGTAGCTCTGTCATTGGTTGCGGTCAGCTATTTTGAGCTTAAAAAAATAAACCATAAAATGGCGAATTATTGCCACAAACAGCGGAGACATCGAGTGTAAATTATGATCCAATAAAAGCAACCGCAAGCAAATCTTTTGCGAGGGGCAGTTTGCGCAGCGTCTACAAATCAAAATGAACTTTTGCGGTAATTGAATTTTTGAGCATTCAAGTGCGTTGTATAGTATAGTAGGCTCCACGAACGAAAATTCGTAGGTAAACGGCAGCCTTAAGCCTCGCTAAGCCGATTATTTGCGGGTAATTAGGCACACGCATGTTCTCAGCACATTGAAATATGGCACAAGCGTTTCGAGTCTGAGATATGGCAGCAATTTGAAAAGCCGCTGCTACTGCTGTCTGCATTCGAGCTATAAATACATACTTACCTCAAGTATGTTCAAGCAACTCATTAGTTATGCGTTCAGCGTAGTCAACACTTACACATCCGATTGTTAAAAAACAGAAAAAAGAAAATAAATTAAGAAAAATTGCCTCGAAAAACGAACGCATGCCAACTGCAGAGGAAAATAAAACAGAAAGGTGTATTAACTTTACTTTTACAAGAAACATCCGCTGCTGCCATATATGGCGCCTCATAATTGAACTTTGAGCTGACCAATGTGTGACGAGTGTAGCTTGAAAATGTGTCGTTGAAGTTATTGAGTGAGTGAAGTATGTAACTTTTAGGTTCTAAACTTTAAGCAGGTCCGCACGTTTGTACGGCTTTCAATATAAAGTTTTAAGTTTCTAACAGATTTGACACAAAAAATTTCATAGAACCGAATACAGAGATCTACTCAAACATGCAAACAAAAATTCATCAAAATCGGTCAAACCACGTTTTAAAAGAAAGGGGGAGGGTTAGTGAGTTTTTGGGTTTATATGTTCTAATATGTTCAAAATTTAAAAATAAAACTAACACAAAAAATCGGTCCTACTATTAAGGAAGAGTTCTATCCAACTATCTCCCAACTATCATCCATCTATCTACTAACTATCTTCCATCCATCTTACATCAATCTTCCTTCTATTTTCCATATATAACTCCCAACTATCTTTCATCTATATTCAGTCTAACTCTCATCTATTTTCAATCTTTTTTTTATGTATATCAAACTTTCATATATCTTCAATCTACCGTTTAAGAGCTTAAGAGTTAATTTATGATTCTTTCCAGTTTGGCATATGCCAGTAGATATTTAAATCGTCATGAAACGCTTCAGTCTTAGGTAATTTTTAAGTACATAATTAGTCTTCCACTAGATTCTATAACAAAGCTGAGGTTCTCCACCATGTTCCTCTTTTGAATTGGTTTTAATCTCCCACTCCGCTTGGACTCTTCTGCGGCTTGTCGTATGAGTTGCTGCTGCTTCTTAGCTTTTCAACACTCTTCCCTCATTAATCCGCATAAAACCGCCAGAGATGTCTAGGAACTCGCGCAAATGGGAGCTTCTACAGAATGTTTCCAATAGTTCCACTGGTTTCTCTTTCGAGTAGACTTGTTGGTTGGATTCCAAGTTTATGTTCGGATCATCCCTTTTATGGTAAACCAGTAATTTTTTCCATCATCTTCCGCAGAATTAACATGGATAAATTTTCCAGTTTGGGGCAGGCTTACTGTCTTTCAGAAATATAGAAATAAAGCCTATACTCAAGCATGCTTCAAGCACAGATTATAGCCATGGGACCAACACTTATTTAGTAATTTTTATATGCCAGAATATACCCCATCTAGCATATCTATAGACCCATTAGTAGCTATACCTGATATAGGACTTCTATTTGTCTCAGAGACTTCCTAGCCTGTTTTCCTTTACTCTTGCTTTTTGTACAGTTTAAGTTTTAAGCTGACTTTGTTCGCATTGCTGGTTTGAGTGCAGCTTATAAAGTCTGGCTATATTCGAGACCCTTTTTATGCCGAAACTGAAGAATAACCCATGGTTTCTCTACGCCTTCTGAGCTTATACTTTTTTCTGAAATTCCAGGTCAGGTTTTATATTTGGACCAAAAGATCTCATCTAAAGCTTATTTGGCAATAGGGAAGATTTTTGACAGATCTTTCGTTTGCTCTTATAGCTCTGAAGGCCACCAAGGAATCTAGGACTCTCTTTCCTAAGGGTTTACTTTATTTGCTAATAAATGTTTTTCTTTCCAAAACTTCTGCAATCAATATACAGTGATGGAGAACCATTGAGGAACTATTCAAATTTTGGTTACCGATATAAAATTGACCTTCCTTTCATTAGTGGATAATTTTATAAGGAACTGATATGTATACTTGGAGACCATATACATAGAGTTAAAATAGAGATAAAAAACTATTTCCACAAGAAATATTCGATCAGCCAGCCGTACCCCTTCTACTTCTAAAATCGATGGACTAGATAATAAATTATTTATTGCAGAGGATTTATAAACCGAGTCTGAAGACGATTGAATGAAATGAAAACTAACTCCCATACAAATTTTTACTCAACCACTCACATTTGACCACCTTTTCCAAACCCCAACTTAGTGAGACTATAAAATGATCAGCTGTGGCATTAGGTTTTGGGTATAAGTCGATGATGAAAGAATCTATCTATAAGCCAATCAGTTTTAATTCGATGTTCCGTTCATATACCCAAAACCTGATAGTCATATCTTCAGGTAGTTGCGATAACTAGCTGGTAGATGTTTTCCATAATTCGCAGAATGAATATACTCCGCATGATTAGCAGCCGCGATTGTCAGGGATTACATGTGCTTCTTTATTGTGAAGCTGATGTTAGAGGCGGTTGATAACTTGTCTGTCGAAGTGCAATGGCATCTAGGAGCTCTCCTTTCAAAGCGAAGAAGACACTCGTGCATCTATCGGTGCTCATTCTTATCTTCCAACTCTTGGTCCATGTTTCGAATGCTAGCAAGCATAGTCAAACTCTGAAAAGAAGAGACCGCCGACTTCATAAGCGCAAGACGCAAGCAGTATTTTGTGCAGAACAACGATTTTCATGTTAGGAGGCATACATATGTCTGCGATGTGTTGTGTATATATATACAATGCTTTGGGACAATCCACAAACATTGGATAAGAAGACGAGCAGACCACCATCAATTAAAATGCCAGCAGCACCGTATAAAATATCCTGTCAAGAGCCTGCTATCTGTTCTCAAAAGCTTCTAAGAATAGGTTCACTAAGCATTGGAGATTTTTAAACCCAAATTGGTAATGCGAAATATTGTTCCAAGAATCCATGTATCAGAAGGAGCGAGTTGTCGAATAGTGTTCGAAACACATCAAGGTTAAGGTTACGATACAATGTATCAAGTTCAATAGTTAAAGACAGATGTTCAAATTCCCTTTCTGTCGTTCATTGAGAATTCCTTGATAAATAGAAAAATCAATGCACCAAGTAGGCACCACCAGGTTAGGAAAACTTCAACATCAAACTAAATGGCTTATGCTGTAAAAATGGTCTTGAAATGTAGATTTAAGATCTCATTCGTATATGTAATCGGAGGTTCCTTCTACGAATTATAATATAAAGAATATATATGTAGGTTCCTTTAAGCTAAATCTGTCTGCTGTAATACATAAAAGCCAAACCACCATTCAAACCACTCTCGTGCCGTTGAGTACCTCAGAGACTATTGTTCTATCACTCTTTCACTTTGTGTGCGTCTGTCAACACTTGTCCAAGCCAACAAGCAAAACGAAACGTTAAAAAAAAATATTAAAAAAAAAAACGTAGAACCCAGCGTACAGCCAGAAATATAATTTTAATTATTATGCCACTCACAGGCAAACAATGCAGCCATGAGTAAGCACCCACAATCAACAGACGAGTCAGCGGTCGGTCGAGTGGGCAGACAATTCGAAAGTGATCCAACTCCTACCGTGCCATGTTGAGACTTCATGGGGCAAGTACTTGCTTGTCCAACTGAAAAGCAGAAACTTTATTTCATTTCTTATATTTTTTTCGCAGACATATTTGTTGTTGTTGTTGTACTTGCACCTGTTTCATCACAAGAAACTTATTTTTTTTCAACCATCTTTAATTCAATCTACTTGCAGGTGTTTGTACATGCCAAAGTTTTCTTTAGCATTGGTGGACGTCAGTTTGGCGGTGAGCCGGTACAGTTCTCTTATATGCCCGACATAGTGCTGGATCATGCACGCGACGTTACAATCAAATTACATCATCGCCTGGGGCGTTATCTGCAGTTGCATTTGTATTTCGCTGCACGCTGGATGATGCTCAGCGAGATTACTTTCATATCAGGTGAGAAATAAAATATTTTATTTTTTTGATAAAATAATATTTTAGGCGTTTGTTAAATTTTTGCAACAATAAAAATTTAATAGTTTGCAGTTGGTGTGAAGAAGATGTTCTTTGGAATAGAGTGCATGAAGGTGCTGTGTTTTGAATAAATAAAAAATATAATTTATAAATTACAGTTTCCCGAGTTTTTCATGCAGTTGCAAGGCCAAACTTAAATTGCTACTCATTCATATACAAAACTAACATTAAATTCTAGTTGCAACTTCAATTTAAGTGCACTGCACTGCAACTCTAATAAATAACGTGCCACATTTCGCCTCGAGCAGAACATTGAAACTAAGCAATTGAAAATACTTTGGCACTAGCAAATTTAGTGTGCATTTCATTACAAATTGCACAACTCGTCGTCGTCCTCGTCGTCCTCATCGTAACATATTTACATAACTGAGTATTTGAGTGTATCTGCAGTCGGTATATTTTATACTTACTACTTACGAGATAGATGTGTGAGCCTCAATGAATGCTGCCTATGTAGAGTTACGTTGTACATTACAAGCCTTTTGCCTTTGCCGTAGTAGAACCATTTTTACTTAACTCAATGAGGCTTTGTTTTTCTACTGTGTGCAATTGTGCATATTCTTATATACAAAAAAGGAAAAAAAAAAATAAAAAATGGTGTTGAGGACGTTGACGACGACTGCGACGTTGTGGCACGGCACAGTGCAACAAAGGTACTCATATGCCATTGTAACAGTTGAGTCGAGGCTGAAGCGGAAGTTATGAAGCTACAGGACCTACATATCTGGGGGCAGACAGGGCATGCCAGATAAATACACTTGAAAAAAATTTTAGATCAATCTACGCAAAAGCTTTGAGGAGAAGAAAAATATTGAAAATGAAAATAAACCTTTTTAAGCACCTGCAATTCGAATAGAAATCATCAACTGGGCACTTATTGTTTAGTAAAGAGTAGAACAAATGCAACAACATTTAATAACATCGAAGAGCAACGGAGACACGTGTTTCGATTTCCATTAAGAAATTAATTTTTTTGTATTCTGTTACAATGTCTCTCACAAAAACTGTTAACGGTCGAAGAACTTCTCATAATTCTAAACGGATGCAGCTATATATCCCTTTATTATGTCACTGTTTGTTTGTAGATCTTTGATCCTTGATTCTTTGATCATTGATTGTTTGATTCTCTTAATTTCTGATTATTTGATTGTTTGATTCTTTGTTTGTATAATTGTTTCTGTTTTCGTTTGATTATTTGATTATTTGATTATTTGATTATTTGATCATTTGATTATTTGATTATTTGATTATTTGATTATTTGATTATTTGATTATTTGATTATTTGATTATTTGATTATTTGATCATTTGATTATTTGATTATTTGATTATTTGATTATTTGATTATTTGATTATTTGATTATTTGATTATTTGATTATTTGATTATTTGATTATTTGATCATTTGATTATTTGATTATTTGATTATATGTGTATACAATTATTTGATGAGTTAACGAGGATTCAAAATAATTTTCAGAACCTCTCACTTTTTCGTGATGTTTTAAACTGCTAACGCTTAAAATTTTATTTAACCTTTCAATTTTCGTGACGTTTTCTCTTTTTTGGTAAGACACACTGAACAAAGCTTTCTCTTTTTTGTGACGCTTACACAATTTTGTGACTCAGACACTTTACCACAATGCAAGAAAATGTGAACTATTTAAATTGTTGAAAGTTGCAATTAACAAAATATTTTTTTTTTCAGTGTATTTGTGTTTGACTGTGTTTGTTTATACTGCTCCAAGCAAACGGAAGCAAAGAGCTCAAGTAAAAAGCTGCAGTTGATTCTTTCTTTCTTCAGTTTGTACTTCCTCCCTGCTTACTTTTTACTGCTGGCATATGTCTGAGCTGCTGCTACTGCTGCTACTACTGCAACTGCTGTCAGTGCAACAGGAATAATACAAGCAAGGATATTGTGAAAATTAAATGAGTTGCATTACTTTTGTGCATTTGAAATTTGCAACTCAATGAGCAACGAACGAATGAACGAATGAACGAACGAAACAGATGAAGCATACACTCGTACACTACACGGGAATGAGTGCAAGTGTATTTTAAAGGATAATAAAGGATTTCTGCTTTTGTGCTTCGCTCTGTTGCACTGTGCAAAAGTAGAGCAAAGTTTCCGTTGCGCTTGAAGCGTTTTTGGATTTATTTCCATTGAGTATTTTATTTTTATTTTTTTTTTCATTTCGAATGGCTTTGCTTTTGTTTCATTCATGTATATCCGTCTTATATCTAAATATATATATATAACATTTTTTTTTATCTTTTCGAGTATACTATTTAAGCTCACTGTTGCTTTTGTCGCACAGCCAGCAATAAATCAATATGAATGCAATATTTTGCATCTTGCCTTTGCTTTTGATTCATTTCAATTTTACTGCTTTAAATCCTTTTCAATTTTCAATGCATAATCCTTTCTAATTGAAAACTTTTTGAAACAGAGTGCTACACTGCTCTGCTGTTCATTCGATTCGATTTTATAAATGTATATACTAGTAGTTAGTAGTGCGTTGCTTTTTGTAACAAAATACATTTGTATCTATGTTTATTATGCTGTTGCCTTTGTTGTTGTAGTCACAATTGTATTCATTCAAATGCATAAATCGTTTGATGGCATACTTAAATCAATGCTTGCTCAATATACACTTCACAACATATGTGTATCGAAGTGTCCTTGAGTATTGAAAAGTTATGATTGCAGCTCTTTAGTCGTCTACTTTTGTTCTGTAGCTTGTATCTGCAAAATGTTGCTGCACTTGAAGCTTTATGCGTTTAATTGCTGCAGCTGTATTGCATTCAAAAGTCGTTCTACGACTGCACTATTAAAGTAAGCTTCTTTTTTTGTTGCATTTATGTTTCAAATGCTATTTTAGCATAATCGTTCTAATTAATTTTGTAGATACGCAAAGGTAAGTCCATTGGTTTAAGCTTAGGCTTAATGTGCATGTGTGTGTAAGCGAGATGCAATTAGTGCGAGTAGAGCATAATTTGCATTAACATTGCAGACAGAGTTGCCACTTATTTTGCGTATTTATAACAAATTATTGAGTGGCATGACTCACAGTAAAATAAAATAAGTCCTAAGGGGCTCACTGCATAAAAGATCCTTTTCGTATCTTTGAAACATGATCTTACTTATCACGGCTCAATTTTTCAGAAACACCATGATTTGCGATCATAATTCTTTAACTTACTCCACATTTAATGTATGAGTTCAGATGTCGCTTTACTAAAACAAGATTGCTGGTCTCAAAATTAAGGAAAAATTGAGTTAAATATTTTCTTGGCGCCCGAACAAGGATGGTATAGCATACCAGAAAAAGGAGCACGGTTTTAGAATAAAAACTGATTACTATTGGTCGAAAGCCATCGACGACTTATGACACTCAACGGAATGAATTTTGTATGCTTTATCTCAACAAGTTAGCATGGGTTGATGAATCATTGATGGAATCTATCACTAACCGCAGAGTGTTACCAATATTCTTATTCAAATGTCAGAGTTTTCGAATACATGTTGCAGATCTGAACAATAAAGTTGTCAACAATTCGAAAATTCTACTTCTTTTCTGAAACATGCTTAAAGAACGCTGGACAGTAATCACCATCATCGTGTATATATCACAGAAGCAGTCAGTGTAGAAAGCTATAGAAGTTCTCACAAACTGCGGAATGTAAGCACTCATTATAATAAAATTTCAGTTTGATTGACTGCAATAAAAAAGTATATCATACAAAATGGTAAAAGTGATCGGTGGGTTACCCTAAATAGTCTTTAAAATATATACTCCAAAAAATTATCATAATGTTGTCTATATAGTCTTCATCTGCAATACTTCATACAGACTTTACGCTTGAAAAAAAGCACTTTGATGCTCTTTGGGTCACCTATACTTGCATCTCTTTACACTTGGTATCTCTCAAACTGTTTGAGCATGTTCAAGTCCAGCGCTGAGTAGAATTCTTAGATCTGTTCTGGCCTTTCAAACTCTTTTAAACAGCTTATAGAGAAAGCACTTATGGTTACAACTTTATAGAAGTTTGCAACGTTCAACTTAGGAAACCTAATATTATTTAAATATAGATTCAGATCGTTTGTTGCTATATGAGCCCAGCAGCTATATCCTTTTCTTATGCCCTCAAAGTGGTCCGAAATAATCTCTATGTTATCTTCTTTTTTTACTACAATTCCCAGAGTTTCTTGTCCTAGTCCGCAAAAGAGCTCTGGAAGAAGATGAGGTTGACATAGTCCAGTGGCTGTACTGTGCTGATCATCTTGGGGAACATACTCATATTACATGACCCATTATTTACAATTTTATAACCCCCCTCCCCGCTCGATGATCACCCATAGTTTTGGCAAGACTCCACACTATGCCCAAGCGTGTTATTTTGAAGGGATCACCCCCCTGACGCGATCACTTAGTATGGTTAGCTTTCCTTATTCGGATAAACGAGAGAGAGCTTCACCACACATGTTTAACATGGGAGGTCTAAACGTCAAAGGGTGGACGATGTAATAGATGACGACAGGGAAGTTGTTGAACGAACCAGGTATGGAGAGATTTCAGCTTATTTGGCATTAAGAACAACTTTCGTTCACACGTAGACTAAAACGGCTGGTGCACCTTTCTAAGTCCGGTAATGACAGAGCGATGGTTCAAGACCATGTATATAAGTCTTTCTCCTATATACAGTTTTCTATACATTTCATAACATTTAGATTTGTTGTTCTTGTAGCCACCTGACTATCGCTATATTTTGGTTCAAATATACCTTTGGTAGGTTAGGTGCAATTGAGGACATATTTGCATAAGTTTCTACTTGAAATATATTCCTCGAGAGTTTCGTAGATAGTGCATAGTTCGGAGATTCGAGCAGCACTGATTACATCTGATTTCATATTCTAGTAAAATATTTTATGTTCCCATTTTGCTTTCACACTGAGTTCCACTTTTAACCATCCGATTCATACGAAGCCTAACACTAAATAAAACTATTAAATTAGTAGTGGTTCGACGTCATTGTTAGTGGTGATGCAACGGAGCAAAGTTCTTCCTAAGCTAAGAGCTTACGACTAGTAGGTAGCTAAGTTGATAAACTAACTATCAGTAGTTAGCAAATCGTTAGTAACTTGAGTCAACAGGTTAATTACGTATGCATACATTTTCACTTTGAGTTGGACGGTCACAAACAACACAACTAACACACAAATAACTAGTCGCATTTAATCCAAGCTATCTAACACTATTGCTGATGTTGACCTCTCTAGCGCCTGATGTCATCTTTTCGTCCGCTAGAGCGTCACGATGAAGCAGCAGACTGCATAAAATATTCTATTAGCGGATCTAAATAATCAGATCAAATGGAATAACCATTGACATTGTCATAGTTTCTTTTATGAAATCAAAAATTATGCTGATACATTGCTAAAATGTTTTCATATAACACTGTCAAGGTCCGATTATAACCTAAAAATTACTCTAGATTCTAATGCAGTGAACAAAGAGGGATGCTATTTAATCGAAAATTATACAACTTTCTCACAGACGGCTCGAAAATACCATGGTTGATATATGCTGCATTGGTCTGCTCTGAACTGGAGCATAGGGAATGTGTGCTATAGTGGTCTGCTCTGAAGTGGATCATAGGGAATGTGTGCTATAGTGGTCTGCTCTGAACTGGATCATAGGGAATGTGTGCTGTAATGGTCTACTATGAACTGAATCATAGCTGATAAATGCTTTTGTTGTCTGCTCTGAACTGGATCATGGTGGATATCCCTATAGTGGTCTACTCTGAATTAAATAATGACTGACATGTGCTGTAGTGGTCTGCCCTTCTAATGCTATAGATAATATATGATGCATCTTCAGTAAATGAGAGATACTATTGTCCTCTCCAGCTCTGAGATTTATGCGATTTTTTAAGCTGGTAACACTGAGATTTAATGGAGAATCCCCATAACATAAAATGAGCAGCAAATGATTCACTATTTTGGCTATTTCAACAAACAAAATTACTGGAACCGGAAAGAAGGCTAACCAGAAGCCATTGTTGTGACTGTAAACAAGAATACTGCAGTCGAGTGTAAACTCTGTACTCAAATTGTGCCTTAATTTTTTATAGAAGATATATTCCTATATGGATCCGTAAATTTAAACAAATTAGTATAAGTTACAAAAAACTTGTCATGTCAGGCTAATCTGAACCACAACAACATAATTTTCTTATTTAACCCCAGGAGGGGAGATAAGCACATCCTACTTGAAGAGTGATAGAGGACATTTAATATCCAAACTTGAAGGCTTTATCTTCTACAAGTTTTTGATATTCCTAGCCAGACAGACGGACATCTCTACATTGAATTGACTTTATGAGGGGGCTGCTGATTTTAATTAGACCAAATCTTGAACTTCTAACAAATTTTCCAATATCAACAACTCAAACGACTACTTAAACTCAGAATGATGTATATGTTTGCATGGTTGGTCTCAACCCCCTTTTAGGAAGGAAGGTAAGTGAACTGAAAAATTAATAGGATCATCTAAATATCCAAAGATGAAAACTATATCTCATAGTTTTTAAGTTCTCGAATTTTAATACGAACAACCAGACAGACTGACATTTCTATATCGAATCGTCATTTGATGCTGATCAAGGATTTATATACTTTAAAGAGTTTGTCTTGCCTCCATCTGTATGTTATATACCTATAGCGAAAAGGGTATCAAAAGGCACGGTTTTATGTACTTTATGGTCTTTACTTCATGGCTGGTGGAATCAATGGTCCAGATATTTTTTGAAAGATATGGCGGTCAGAATGTTAAAGATTGTCCATGACTAATAATAGTTTTGTGCTCAAATTATAGGGCATTAAGCAACAGCTTTGTATAAAAAGACGGCAAACAAATTTTGAAAATACTCCAGTAAATTTATTTGCTCTATCGTGTGGTCTCAATGCGAGTCATGTCGATGCTCTACACTAATAAATAAGAGACTTTTTAGCAATTGAAAGCAAAGATTTGTATTACGCAAAATGATGCCTACAGAAAATTATTGAAAATGAAACTGAGTTAAGGAGCATAGCATGACCAACTCTTGTCTGCAAACTTCAAGTCTATACTTAATATGAAAATGAAGAACCTTATGAACCTTACAAGCTTTAACTAAAACTGCTAAATGATCGCAGTTTGATAACTAATTTACCATAAACTCACTTAAACTGCCAGAAATTTCAAATAAATTTTGCGCATTTAATGTTCAACTTTGCCAGACAAACAAACAAAAGCTTAAAAAACAAACGGCGACAAAACAAATATTTCACTGCAACTTAGTGTACCTCCCTCGCACACCCACACACACACAAACACTTGTATTTTACTAACTGGCATTTAAATAGCAAATTCAACATTCTAAAGCAAACAAAAACTTTCAAAAAAAAAAAACATAAAAAACTGACAAAGTAAACAAAATTTGCAAAGGAAAAGTTCAAAATCAATGCCAAAAGCTGCAAAAATTTGCATTTCTTACCCTTTTTCTGGACAAAAAAAGAAAGAAAATAAAAAACAAATACTTTATGCAAATTTGAAAAAAAAAAAAAAAAAAAACAACGACAAATACCAACAAACAGCGGAAAAGGTTTATACTTTGAGAAGGGAGTAATGTGCTGTGCAAACGCTGTCTAAAAGGCAAACCAGACTGCTTAAGGCGGAAATGCATTTGAAATGGTTTAAGGAAATACAAAAGGAGTTGGGCTTTAAAATACTTAAGCAAACAACTGTAGGCGTTTGAATTATTTAAAGAAAATATAATTTAAAGGTGTTTTAAAATTTTTTGCACAAATAAATAGTTTCAAAAACTAAGAAAACTTGAGCATTTAAATAAAAATAAAGCAGCGAATAAAAATTTAAAAACTCTCCAGCTTGATGTGCTGCTGACATAAAAATGCTCATTTATCATAATAGTACACAGTAAAAGCGCCAGTTTCAACTAATTACAAAGGCACTGTCTCTGTCTCCCACTACGAAATGATGCTGCACACCTTTTGCAACACTAACTACTACATGCAACTAATGATGACGACCGCTTGCAGCATTTGCAGTAACTAGCAACTTGAGCAGTAACTGTTGAAAAGGACAACAAACAGCAGCAGAAGCAGCAACAGCAACAGTTATGAAATCTCACAGCCATTAGTGTGCATTTAGTAGCAAGGAGACGTACCAACTATGAAACGGAAGTTTATCATGACGCAGCCATATTGCCTGGCACAAACCGCTTCCGCTCAAACTAGAACTGCCAACTGCCGGCAACCTGACCGACCAACCGACCGAACGTACGACCAACCAACACTGGCATTCTGACTGACAACATTTGACGTTGACGTTGCTGTTTGCAGTTGTATGTAATTACTTACCAAGCCCCGCCGTAGTGCAGACAAATGCTATAGAAATAATGCTTCACTATATATAGCAGCTAGCTACACTATTGTTAGTCAACTTCCGGCTGTAAAATGATGCTTTGCAGTTTTACTGGGCTTACCTATTTTCTAGGCGAGATCTTCTTCTTATTTTTTATAGCCTTTTCGTTGCAGGTGTCATTTTTCGGCTATTGTTTGTTTGTTTGTTTGGTAAATGGATTTCGAGTTTAGTGGGTTAGTGTTTTAAATTTCCATTGTTTGTGCCATATTATTTAACTATCCTCACACTAACCATCTGTTTTTTTTTCCTCTTCTCATTTTAGTACCCGTTGTTGGCAATTTTACAGACGAAGAGTTACTAAATGGTGCTGGTGTACAGGATACATCGGAATATCCATTGCAACGTGATGAGGTTGGACGTGCTGTCAGCGCTGGTAGTAAAGTGAATGGTGATGAGCGTAGTCAGCTGACAACGCAAGGTGTGTATTTAATAATGTTTTGCTACTAATTAGGAAAAACTAAAAATTAGTAGAAAAAAAGGACCGATAAATTTTTATTTTAGTTGCTTACATAAAAGTATAGAACTACCAACTGCATTGCTGCATAAAAATGTTTAATTAAAAGGATTATAATACTCTACAGTGTTTAAAAATACATGTTAAGTCACTCAATAATATTTAGGACCGATATTTGTGAAATTTTTTTTTTTACAATTTCTTAACTATTAAACGCCAATTGTGCTTTTCGCAGCTGTACTCTTAATATAAAAGCCAAACTATAGTCTTTTCTAATTAAAAATAAAAACTGCTGCAACAATCATAACAAAATCAGACCGATAACAATTTGCAGCAGCATACTTTTAAAGATTTAAGCCAACACAATAAACTGTACACAAAATGAAGGCGTGAAATAAACTTTCAACGCCACACAACAAAGCCGGAAGTTGATATTACAAATATTTTGCACTTTTTTTTTTTTTTGCGCCACGTAAGCGCAAAAATTGTTGCGCCACAGACACAAAACAAAATACGCAAGAAAAGCCGGAAAATGGCGTACAAAAAAAAAGAAAAAAAAAAGGGAACGGAATATAAAAAAGAAATATAAAAAATAACAAATCAAAATGCAGGCATAGCGCAATACTTTTATATATTTTTTATAGAAAATCTGTGCATATAAAAAAGTTGGCAGTATTTTTCATTATTTTCCAACACCCACAAAGTCATCCATACCCGTTTCAAAGAGAGTGGCAACCTTTTCAAATATGCGCTTGAAATGCTGTTGTTGATGAGAAAGCAGCGACAGAGTTTTAGTAGTTTTTCTGTTCACACTCATATTTAAGCTATTCATATTGTTTGCATTTTTTGTAACACCCAACTATTGTTGGGTGTTTGTTGGTTTTTTTTATTGCAGTTATCTCACCAAAACCCATCGACCATCAAGAACCGGAAACAAGTTTCGTTGGCGTGATAATCACTGTGCTCGCAACGATTATTTTACTGCTAGTCGCGATTATACTTTTGATAATTGCGCGCAATAAACGCGGACTTGGACGCGGTCGCGGCAATGTACTAGATGCATTCCAGCATAATTTCAATCCGGATACGCTTGGCGGCGTTGACAAGCGTCTAGCGAATGGAAATGGCACACTGAAGGTAAGCGTGGTAGTGATTGTTTTTCAAAGCGGGGCATGGAGTATGTTTTTAGGATGATGTTGATGATGATGTTGATGATGATGTTGAAGATGAGTATGATGGTGATGAGCATGTTGGTGCAAGTGCATCAAAAAATTTTAATTGTTTGCAGCACTTCGATGTTATAATTAGTTAAGTAAACTATTTTAGTTACGCATTTATGCTATTTTTATGGAACTTTTGAAAAAAGTAAATAGCAGACAGTTAATTCAAGGCCAGATATTTAAAAAAAATTGAATTTTCGGAGAAATACAACTTGCCATCAAATATTGTACACAGTGTAGCAACTATGCCAGAAGCCTACAAAGAGACACAATGTCCTAACAATTATTGGAATGTAGACCAAGAGAGGTATTAAGAAGAAGAAAGATAGCTGATAGAAAGAAAAATATTAGCAGGGATGGAAAAAGATTTACTGGAAGCTGTTGTACTTGGCTACATAAAATATAGAAATATTTGAATACAAAATTGTAGCACAAAGAATTAAATTAAATCATCTTAAAAGCTTATTCCTAAAAAAACCATCCAACCAGTCGCACTGCAATAACTTCAAAACTACAAGTTGGAATACTAATAACTCTTGGAACTGAACTTCAGTTTTAAATTTTATCTCGAATATAATTAAAATTCAACATTTACTCAACTATTACTATTTATTCTCTTGGAGGTTCACCCAACCGCTTATGCAATGTTTCTTTTTCTCAAGGCAATTGAATGACAATTCAATATTATCTCCATTAAATTTATTCTAATGGAGAGCCACCCAGCGCTGGTCCGACGCTCCTAATTCTCAAAGCTGTGGTGAAACCTTGAGACTGGAGTAATACGATCGGTTGGAGTAGTGTGAATAGTTTGCATGAGGATTCAATATTATCTCCATTAAATTATTTCTATTGTAGATCTACCCAATGCTTGAGCCCTATTTTCCAAAGCAGTGGTGAAACTCCTATACCCAATCAGTTACAAAAGTTTGAATAGCGTCCCACAGTGTCAGTAAACAAACCTGTACAGTACAACTCCAGAGAGATGGTTGCATAAGCATAAACTAACTTAAGAGATCCCCTACTAAAATCTTCTCTCATGGATGCATTTCAGACAAATGCTACCAAAACCTTAATCTTTATCATTAAATCAGGAAATCCCAATAAGCTTATAATCTTCTCTTTTAAAGACAATAAAACAGATATATTTTCTCCACTTAAACTCTACATTAAGTTCCTCTTCTATTAAAGAATCATTGGCTGCCATCCATTCGAAAAGAAAACTTTCTCTTCATAATAATGAAGCCTTAACAAAGTTCTACCAGTCGTCATCATGAAGCATTGACTTATCGTTGAATTGATAGCCTGACGGTGACCCTATTCAATAAGATGCTTCATTGGAGAACTGTGAAGTACACAGAAATATGACACATCAACATTATCTATACACCTCGGTAGAGATAAAAGAGGAGGTCCTTTTTCCGTCTTATACGGAACTTAGTAGTAAACGTATTGGTAAAGTCGATAAATGGGAGTGGGATAAGAAATTTGAGTTACGAACTTCTCCCTAAAGCAAACCCTATCAAATAACTAACGAAATGTACTTCGCAAAATCCGGTTAAATATGAAAATGGAGACAGACCCTGAGTACATTTTGACGCATAGTTCCAACGATATCATCTGAAACTTCACTTATTTGTGTACAATGGACTCAAAATGTAAGTCTTCGCAAATAACACACTCTTACCCATATATATTCATCGCCAGCCTCTCAAGTGTCAACAAGGCATCAGAGTTCTCGAAGAACTACCTGAATGGCTTCGGCAATTGAGCAGCCTACTGGAACATAGCCGTTAATAGTACAAAATCTGATATTTGCGATTAAGAGAGACTCCCTCACGTCCAACTGTCTCCTTCCTAAAAACCGTCATTCCTCAGGTGAACATAACTCGTTAACTGGTTAAGCTTTTGGTGAGAAGGCTCATCTGAAGTAAGCTTAGCTTTAGCAAGTATGGTACTCTCCTATGAGTTACTGCTTCTGAGACTAATGTCAATCTCATTCAAAAGATGCAGATTGTTACCCTATGGCGAATAGTTGACACACCATGGTATGTGTGTAATGATGTCATTTCCCAGATCTTGCAAGCTCTTTCAGTCCGTGAGCAGATCAACCGTGACTCAAACTTATGTAATGAACTCCTCTAATAGGATGTTCAACCGCCTTCACTTTAATGACCTTTGGGTAAACAGACATCAAAGAGGATGTAGTCTTCATTTCTGAATATCATATTTTTCTTTCTGCCGAGTGCGGCTTATATAGTAGTTGCATATAGAAATGTTCGATGAATACGGTAGATGTCCCATTCTCAAACCTTTTTAAATGCATCTCTTGTGGAGAACCTGCTTCAATTTTCCGAGTTGGCAGCAGCAATGGTCTGAAATGATTGTTTAATTTGATTGTTCTCCATAAAAAACTCCCCTCCAATCCCATCAAATAGACAGCATAAGCATCTTTTCGGTGCAATCCGTCTTTCTGAAGCTTGAATCAGAGTGTGTCACGCAAAACTTCGCAATAGCTGGCCACTCCGAGCTTATGAATGTGTGGAGAGATGCAATCATGACCAAGACTTCATCACATTCAACAATCATAGTTCGTCCAGCGCGGGTTGCACCTTTTAAGTCGAGGTCACCATTTTAAAAAGAGTACATTGACTTATTATTACTGCCTCCATCGCGTGCATAACTCCATTAGATTAGGCCAACAGAGCTGTATAAACAATAAAATCGAAACATTTAGATTCCAAAATGTGTTCCACTTTTCAAACGATGTGTTAACATCATATATTTACTTTAGTTTAGTGACAATAAATTAATTACGCCAGCTACTGTAAAAAAAGGTTATGCTCCAACGCAATACTATTAAACAGAAGATCTTCACTAATTAAAACATCTCTTCTGAGTAAAATAATTAAGAGTACTTTTATAAGTTTTTTACCTCTATGGAACTCTGTATAAAGTCTTCAAAAACTTGATCAAAATTCATTCTCATGCATACAACTTGTGCAACATTATTCTGTAACGAACTAAAACTATTATACTTCCTTGAAAAAAAGAAACCCCAAATCCTTCGACTCAAACCATGCATAATGCAAACCAGGTTAGAAACTACAATATGCTATCTTCTTATGCCACATGAAACATAACACCCCAAAAGTGTAGCACCCAAAATGCATGTCAAAAATAAGAAAGAAAAAACAAAACCAAAGTGGAGGTTATATATAGATGTGTGAATGTATCTCTCTAACGCATAAAACTGCAACACGAACACAACAGAAATCATGATTAAAAACGCCAAATACTAACTCCAACTTCCAATAAAACTATAGAAAAAATAGGTAAGAAGAAGCCAACAATATGCATTAAGGTAAAAATGTGTCGAAAAAAATCAAAAAACATGCCAACTACATTTACTCTATGCCCCGAAAACATTTTTGCAGAATTTTCCAGCATTTTTCACAATTTCGCACTACATATTTTCTGTTCTATTCGGTTCTGTTTTCTTTTGGACGTTGTCGAACGTTTGGACAGGTGGTCACCACTATGGACAATGACAATGAGTCCTCCATCGACAAGAACAGTCTCTATCACGAGCCATTCAATGTGAACATGTACACGAGTGCAGCAAGCGGTTGCTCAATGAATGACCTGCAGCAACAGCAGCTACGTCAGCATGTAACGCCGGACTATACAGGTGAGTAAATGGATTGATATGGCATGGAATGAATGGATAGATGGATGGATGGATGGATGGATGGTTGGTTGGATGGACAGTAGCATGAACTGAGTATGTTACACCCAGTTAAGGCAAAATTTGAGCTCAACACTACACGAGCCAGGGGCATTGTATTAGGCGTATTCGGGTGCGCTCTGGCTTGTGTTTGATGTTGGGTGTGAATGACAATGATGTGTTGTTGGCCATAAAGCACTAAAGCTGCTACTGCTGTTGACAATGGCGTTCGTGTTGCTTGCTCGCATCCTGATGATGATGATGAGTTTGATGTTTTAGCCATGCTGCGCGCTCTTTCTCACTCTCTCTCTCTCTCTCTCTCTGTATGCAGCTGACAGAACATGCAAATGCTGCAGGACAAGAATGCAGCATAGACAGCACAAAAAAAAAAAAAAAAAAAAAGTAATGCTTAATTTAGCGCGCAACATGACTTCGCTGTAGCGTTGCAGCAGAGTTGAATTGTAAAGTACAGCAGCAGCAGTGTTATAAAGCTTAGAAGTTGTTGTGTATGTTGGGTAGGAAAAAAAATTAGATGCTATGCAACACTGTTTGCTGCAGGACATAATTCGAAATTGCATTGCATCTTCTTTTTTTTTTTTTGCTATTCATATATGACATTCTTTTCCAATTGTCAGCAGTAACAAAAGCAATTTTTCACCTCTTGGTTTTTTTTTTGTGACAAACGTCGAAGTTTTTTCTTTATGCTTTTGTGTAGAGTTGTCAACATGCGCTTTTTAATTGCAATGCATGTTCACAAAAAAAAAAAAAATTTTAAAAAAAAATTTCAAACTCAGACAACACATTTTTATGAATTTATTACATTTTGTTTGCGCAAATTGAGTTGCTCAACTGAAGCAGAGAGAAAGCGCAAAAATAAATGAAAAATTTAACTTGACAACTCTAAGCCGTACAGTGCTTTGCAACACAGCACAATTTGTAATGAATTCTAATGTCTTGGCCGCAAGGCGCTGTAAAAAGTAAGCACACACACACAGTGCAAACACTTCATAACCATTATCCTTTATACTTCTGACCCTTTCTACTCTAAACAATTTTAGTGCTTTCTTTTCGTTAAAAAAGCTAAAAAAAAAAAAAAGAGATTGACTACATGCAATATTGTCGAGCACTTTGTTGACACGGCATGCAACGCTACTACTATCATGCAACACACACACACACATCTGCACCCGCATTTGCTTTGGTCCTTTGACCATAATGCCTTGCCATATGCCATCATCGTTTTATTGTCCTTGCGCTTGTGTCATTTACTAAGTTTTATGTTGCCTCTGGGTGCATTTTATAACTGCAAAATATTTGTCATTCTCTGTTATATCTCCGAGTAGCATACATGATCCTTTATATTGTGTTTCATCCTTTTGGTAGCGCATGCTTGTACACTGTACATGTGTGTTTAATAATTTCATTTTAGCATTAATTGACAGTAAAAGGTAGTCAGCACATTCTACTGTTTTTTGTTATATTTTTTTAATTAGTTTGTCGGAATTTTAAATGAAAATAAAAGTAAATATTGAGGGATAAGTTAATATTTGAGAGGCGGCTTGTTGCAATTTGATGCCAACTTATTTGGGTAAGAAATTAATTTCGTTTATAACTCATTAACCAAAAAAACACAGAAAGTATACATTATTCAGTGAGAGTCTTAATAACAGCCACTCACATATATGTAAGTTTGAATAGTAAGAATATTTTGGGTTTAAAAAAAGTAACAAATATTTATTCAACATGTTTTCTCGAACATGCTATCGGCTATCATATTCTGTCAGAATATGATACCGCATCGGAAGATTGTTTTAACTTTGAAGGATATCCACGCATTGACCTAATTTTTGGTATATGTATTCATAGAATATGAATTACTGCTCAGACAAGCCTTGTGTCTTCGATCGAAACAAATGGAAATCAGAGAAAGCAATGTTTGGCGATCATGGAAGAAATGTAAAACTTTCCACTTGAGTGCATCCAAATAGATTTTGATCGGCACCGCAATATGTGGAGGAGCATTATCATGCAGGAGAACATCTTTTTATTCTCTGGAGTAGTTTTGGACACGACTATCCTTGAGTGTACGACTAAATCTTATCTATTTTTTAGCACCAGTAACCTCACCATATTGAATCTATATGCAATCGATGCGCCACAGCTGTAGATTTCTTCAAATTGGAGATGTAAATAGAAATTTTCCGCTCAGACTCCATATTATTAGCAAACTCAGTAATATTTTAAGGTTATGTTGTTGACAAATGTACAACTTGACTTTAGTGAAGTTCTAAATCTGAAAAATTTTAACCGTAACTCAGGACTATTTCAGAGCTGCGTATTGCTGTCATTAAAAGTCAAAATCCAGTGAATGACCCATCTGCTGAAACTTTTCAGAAACTCTTGCAAAGCATAACTGACTTACTATGTATGGCCATGCCTGCTTGTGGAGGGTGCTACTAGAGCTGAAAGATCTGCATTGTAGAGTGGGTACAGGAAAAATGCCAGAAAACTTTTTACTCCCACTCCAATACCTGTTCGAACAATCATCTTGAACTTTATTCTTTAGGTATAGTACTTCGGAGAACATGCTGCAGGAGTCAATAAAATAAAGCCAAAATGATGATGAGGACACAGCTGAAACTGTCAAGAACAACTTTTTCGTGGAGAATCTGATAGCAAACGTATAAGACAATAAAATTCAAAAAGGTTCTCCAGCTTGCCATGTTTTAAAATGTTCTATTTAGTGACGTATATCCATAGTAAATATATTTGGACCTTGAATTAATAATGATCGCGTTATACACAAGAGAACGCTACTAGTATATGAACCAATATTGTGAATGTGAATCTATTGTAAAATAACTTATTGTGAATGAACGTCCTTGGTAGATTGGGGCCTTTGGTTGAAAAGTTAACAACAATAATAAATATTCCCTCAAACATGCCCTATTTCGTATCAACTGCAGAGTTTTCTTGGGGCGTTTTTTCTTCATTACTTTAATATGAAGAAAAGGTCATCCGAAGGTCATCAAGTCTTAGTCAAAGTTTATGGCGAGCATGCTCAATTTGAACAATCGTGTCGGAAGTGGTTTGATTACTTTAGAAGTGTTGATTTTGAGTTAGAAGACAAGATACGGCTAGGTTAACCCAAAACGTTTGAAAACGAAGAATTGCAATCATTGTTCTATGTGAACCAAATGCTTCAGAAGTTGTCAGAATCATTAGGAGCGGATGAGTCGACAGTCAGCAAACGCCAAAAAGTCATGGAATTGATTCAAAAGCAAAAAAACTGTGTGCCATGCGAGTTGAAGCCACACGACTTCAAAAGGTGCTTTTCCTGCTCGAACTCCTAGAATGTCTAAAAAAGGAAGGGTTTTTGTCATTGCGTTATGACTGGCGATGAAAAGTGGTTTCATTAAGACAACCCTAAGTGCAAAAACTCAAGTTTTGCCCGGCCAGCTATGAACATTCTTTACAATGCCAAATATTCATGGCATGAAGCTTATACTCTTTAATTGGGGCGGGCCAGGTCGGCGTGATTTACAATGAGCTGCTGCAACGATATCAATGAAACAATCACAGGGAAATGCTATTGGACTCAGCTCATGGGTTTCAGCAACGCACTAAAGCACAAACGGCCGGAATATGAAGAAAGGCATGAGTACGCTTGGTCACATGTTGCAAAACCGGTCAAGACCTACTTCAAAATGCTAAAATGGAAAGTCCTACACTACCCGCCATATTCTCCAGACTTTGGTCCTTCCGACTACCTGTTCCGGTCGATGTCACATAGCCAATCCCGGCCGAATTTCATTTCATATAAACAATGCCAAAAATAGGTCGATGATTGGATAGCCTCAAAAATTGAGTCGTTCTTCCAAGCTCATATACGAAAAATGCCAGAAAGATGGGAAAAAGATGTGACCAAGATGGACATTACTTTGATTAAAGTATTTGTTACCACTTTTGCACAATAAATCCATAAATTTCAACAAAAAAAAAACTCCATCATTAATTTAAGGTCGCTTTAAATCATGGCCATATCCTTTCAAAAGAGATGCTAAGAACATCACTTATATTTAGGCAATTGGTTTTTTATCTCCGGCCGTTATCAGCAGTTTTGGAGGTTTTGAGCATTTTGAATTGCTGTCGTACTCTTCCGGCGGAATGGGTGAGATGGATAGTAGCTTCAAGAAAAAACACCGCAACCTGAACATCGCCGAGGCTTCTTTAATTAAAATGCGAACATCTTCATGCAGCTTTGTAGAGTATTTATTTGTCAAAGAAATTGGTCTTAAAATGTTCTAAAAATATTTCAGAGCATCCTCAACACATCTTTATAGTCTCTCGCTCTCAAAGTACACTTTCTATATTGCCGTGGATTAGAAAAGAGCTTAGAAATGGATGAAAGCGAGAAGGTTGTTGGCCATTTTTATAAATGGACTACCTCCAGTGCATCATCAATATAGTCTGACGTTCATAGCTTTATATTAAAATAGATAATTTGTTCCAGTTTACACTGGAATATGTTATTCTAATGCGTTATAAGACGAGCCATTGAGCCGATAGCATGAGAACAGCGCTATGTGATCAAAGCGCAGTTTAAATCTTTATGAAATTTATCAGTAGTCAAGCCGTATTCCAGCATACATTGCAAAATCAATGGTTATTGGCGTAAATTTTAACTGCTTCTCTAAAATTTTTACGCTTGGTGGTTGATGTATCCAGGTGATTTCTAGCTCGTACATCACATATTCAGCTATCAGTTCCATAACTTAATTCTCATACTTCAAGGCTAAACTTACAGAGACTGGATTAGCAAAGAAAGTATCTTGAGAATTACTAGAAGCTCATTAATTTCCTAATGTTTTTTAGGAAAGCCAAAGCTACGATGTTTATGGAAGTCTCAAAAGATTCTTCTATATCATTGAGTGAAGCTTTCACTTTTTAGTCAATTTTTTCTATTACTCAAGCATTAAGATGAATCATGAAGAAATTTCATGATGTCTAACAGTTGCTTCTTCACTTGTTGGAGCCACTCCGCTGCCAGTTACCAAATTCATTGCATAATTTTGAAATCAATACCTCAACGTACACTGCACAGTAACACCTTACAAGCCATTAGCAACAAACTTCATGCAAATCATTCAACAACTTAGCAACATTCAAATGCATTCATTGCTAATTTAACACTCAAACTAGTTCCATACTTTGCGAATACTTATTTTCACAATTCAACAACTGCCAATTGCTTTTGTACTTGTTAGACAACAACTCGCATTAAAGTCAATTTTACAAAATCAACTTACAACTAACAACTAATTTCACAGTCGAACTAATAATATTGCATGCGATGCTACTTGAACTGCGACTAATAAGTTAGCAACTAGCTCGGGCGCCAACACGAACATAACATTACACAGGCGGCTTTAAAACCAGGCATTTGACTCGTTCGGATTGGATTGGATTTAAAACTACAAACTATAAGGTTTGCATTGTTTTTTGCCCGGAGAGAGAGAGAGGGGAGTACAAGGAAGTGCAAACTTTTGCGCAAAACCCGACTGCCGACTGCGATTTCAAAATGTACAAACAAATTTCTCGCACAGTCAAAACTTTTGTCATTAACGTTTATTTTGCGCCAAAAATGCAAAATGCTGTCAAAATACTTACGAGAGCGAGAGCCAGAACGAGACAGCGAGAATAATGTTATTACAGCAACAATAAAATTAAAAACTTATGCATGTAGAAATGCGAAAGAGATGGAACGAACTATCATCTATATGAGCTGCAAGTTACAATTAATTTCATTTCTACAATTGTTCTCTCTCTCCCGCTCTCGCTCTTTTGCACTTCATTTCTCTTTTTAAGTTTTACTAAATGGGAAAAGTTTGAAGTTATATACAAAAGTCTTGCTCGGACTTGCACAGACAAAAATTGTATTAAAGTGTAAAAGAGATAGCTGTGCAAGTTTGAGTGAGAGGAGGTCAAAGGCCAAGCTCACATAGTACAAACATGCAAATTTTCGCAGCGTTGCATTTTGTCGAGTTTCAATTTATGACTTGAACTTTTCCTCTAGCCTTTTACTCCTACCATTAAATGTTTCTCTTTCGCACACTGCCTGTTTGACATATGTGCTTTGTGCGTTAGTTTCCTCAAAAGCAAAACTTTTCACAAAATAGTTCATGTGTGTTGGTGTGAATGAGAGCACACTGTATATATTATAGATATGTAAGAGTGCAAAGGATATATATATACATGTAAAAGTTTATTCGCCGTGTTGTAGAATACTTGGTTTGTTTTTTTTTTTTTCCTTCTTTCTTTCTTTTTGTGGCGGAATTGAATTTCTGAATTTGCTGTAAATCTTTTCTATAATTCGTAAAAAAGTTTTCTAGATATTGTTTGTTGGGTAGTTTATTTGTTGTTGTCTCATAAAATAGCATTTTCAAGCAGCAATGTTTTGAGGTTAGAATTTTATTTCATTACTGTCAAATTTAAGCATGGGAAAACTTAAATTAGTTTTAAAGTGCGTCAGATTTAAATGAAATGTGGTATGTGAAGTCTTGAGAATGACTAAGAAGGAACATATTCAGTTCGGTTGAGTTGTAGTTGTTGAGAACAAATGCAAAACACTTTCGAAAGGTTGTAACATGCTTGTATCCTTTTTTATGCTTATAACCTCAAAAAGAAGTTTTACTGTTTTGTTGTAATAAACTCATAATTTAATTTTATTTAAGGACTCTTTATTTTGTAAAATGTAAAATATTTCATCCAAAAATCAATTTAAAACAAATTTTAGCTTTTAAAGCAACTTTACTCTAACCACACACACACACACCTTTCTTTCTTTTTTTCCTTCTTTACCCTACAATACAGATGTGCCCGATATTGTCTGCCAGGAATATGCAGTGCCGCATATGCAGGATCTGTTGCCCGCATCACAAACAAAATCAAATTCCATCTATGCTTCAGGTGTAAGCGGTATTGGTGGTGGTGTTGGCAACTCTAGCAGCAGCAGCTACAGCACTAATACAGCAGCGCGTAATTCATTGAATGCCATGTACCAACAAGCTGCATCAGCAGCGGCAACAGCGGTAACGGCGACAACACAGCCACCTCCAATACCACCTCCAGTGCCACCACCGCCTGAGAAATACTATGCAGCAACGCCAATTTGCAAACCAAATAGTCTGACAGCAACGGCTCCGACCACTGTGACCACGCCGCTGTCAACGCTGCTGCTGCATAATGCGGCTAACAACGGTGCCGGCATCAATGGCTCACAGAGCAGCGGCACACTAAGTCTTGCCTCATCGGCCAATACACCCACAAGCGCCGGAGGATTAGTAGCTGTGCCAGTTGTCGGTGTCGGAGGAGCAGTAGTGGGTGTGGGCGTAGGTGTGACAGGCAAACCGCATCATCACTACAACAGCGTGGACATCAGCGCCAGCAGCGCATTTGCCGACATCAACGAGGAGCAGGCCAATTGCCAAGTACAGGAATTTCCGCGCCAATCGTTGGTCATCGTTGAGAAATTGGGCAGCGGTGTTTTCGGTGAATTGCATTTGTGCGAGACAAATGTGCTCAAGTGAGTAGAAACCAAGTGTGAATGATTGTGCGTTAGTTAAATGGTCTTTGAGTGTCCTTTTCGTGTTGTCGTAAGTAGTTTGTATCGATTAATGGTTTGTAAGTGATTATGGGGAAATAAAGTAGTTAGTCTGGAATAAGATTTCTTCTGATGGTTCTATATCATTATTGAATTTAATATCAGAAATTATATCCTTTTTGTGTGTGAAACGAAGTTAGCTCAACTTTTTTTTTATAGAAGAAATTTTTAAACTAGTTGTGAATTATAATTTGTTTCTAATTTTAACCGAAGTACAAAATTGAAATTTTTTTAATTGTTTGAAATACAATTTTTTTTTTGATAAATTTTAGGTGTATAAATTTTATTAGCCACCAAACAAACACGAGAGAGTGTATAACGGGTTAAAAGCGATGTGGATTCTTATAAGGTGGGTTAGATGCATGGTGAAGTATATTTATGTATAGTGAAGGAGAGTTATAAATGGTAAGCTAGAATTATATATCGTGAGGTAGATTTATATATGGTGAGGTAGATTTATATATGGTGAGGTAGATTTATATATGGTGGGGTAGATTTATGTATGTTGAAATAGATCAATACATGGTGAGGTAGATTAATAGTATGGTTCTATATATATATGGTGAGATAGATTAATAGTACGGTGCTATATATGTATATATGGTGAGGTAGATTAATAGTACGGTGCTATATATATATGGTGAGGTAGATTAATAGTACGGTGCTATATATATATGGAGAGGTAGATTAATAGTACGGTGCTATATATGTATATATGGTGAGGTAGATTAATAGTACGGTGCTATATATAAATGGTGAGATAGATTTATGTAGAGTGAGACAGTTTTATAGTATGGTGACATGCATTTTCATATGATGAGGTAGATCTATAGTATGGTGAGATAAATTTATATATGTTGAGGTAGATTTATATTATAGTGAAATAGATTTGTATATGGTGAGGTAGATTCCTATTGTGGTGAATTAGATTTATATATGGTGAGGTAGATGTCAATTATGGTGAAATTTTTATATGGTGAGGTAGATGTCAATTATGGTGAGATTTATATATGATAAGGTAGATTTCTATTATGGTGAAATAGATTTTATTGGTGAAGCACAGTTATGATTACGGAGAATTAGATTTGTAAATGCGCAGGTAGATTTATAATATGGTGAGATAGATTTGAAAATAGTGACATATATTAAAATTATGGTGAGATAGTTTTATATAAAGTGCGGTACATGTATATCATGGTGAGATACATTTATAAAGGGTGAGGTAGATTTATAGTACGGTGAGATAGATTTGTATATGGTGTGGTAAATTTATACTATGGTGAGATAAGTTTATATGTGGTGAGGTAGATTTACAGAATAATGAGATAGATTTATATATGGTGAAGTAAATTTCTATTATGGTGAAATAAATTTGCATCAGTTATATTATGGTAAAATAGATGTGTTAATGGTGAGGTATGGTGATATGATATTATACTTGTGTATGATGAGGTAGATTTATATATTTTATTTATATAATATTGAAAAAGCCTTTTACGCCCAAAATATGCAACCAATTTTGAAAAACACATATTCCAGTATACAAAATTTAAAAAAAAAAAAAAAATTAAATCAAAAATAATAATTATTTGTTTACTAAATGACTATGGCCTGTTCCTTCTTTGACTATTTATTTATAAATACATTTACTCTGACGGTAAAAAATATCACAAACTATTAAATTATTATTTATATTGCGAATAATACAAATTTTATAAAACCAAAATTGTTAATTAAATTCAGTAAAGAATGTGTAGCAATAAGAAACACAAGTCCTTCAAAAGTAGCTGCAGAATGATGACAACAACCAACCAAAAAAAAAAAAGAAATAAATAAAAGTTGGTATTTGACAGAGCAAACCGCAGAAATCAGCCATTGCAGTCAGAGGAGCCAGAGGGAGTTTACAAGGCAACATCAAAAATCAGAAATTCGTATAACAATAGTTGACAATGACAAAAACCGCAATACTTTAATGCACAGACACACACACACACTTATACACACACAGTAGCAGGACAATGACACTCAAAAGTGAGCTACGCATATGTATACAAGAATATACATTTTCAGTTGAAGCTATCAGGTGTACTTACACACGCTGTGCATATGTCTGCGGTGACAACAACAAAGAATGAAATCATCCACAAAAAGCTTATCAGAAATTCCATTATAAAAACTTGCAAAGACACACAGACAGACAGATGGACGGATAAAATTGTTGGCAAGATTGAATATAAAGGTCTGAGAGCCTGTGTCTGTCACTGAACGAGTGTTACCTTTGATTTGGCTTGCATTTAATTGCAGCTTTTATTACACAACTGACTATGGCCACGCCCACAGCGTACAGCGTCTGGTCTGGTTACATATGTAGAAATATTTTGACGTTCATATCGAAATTGTTGTGCTGCATAGTTTTATGTTGCAACTGTACAGACAGACGGACTGACAGACTAGCCGGATGGTGTATATTGCGCATACGCCATGTTAGCCAAGACCCTTTTTGCATACTTCAAATGCGTATTTCTGTATGTTCGTTCGTTCGTTCGTTTGTTTGTTTGTTTGTATGGAGACGTCTATTATAATTTTCATCTGTGGTCGACAATAAAGTCCATCTGTTGTCTGATAACTGTCTATCCGGCTGTCTATTAATATTTTATCAGACTGTCGCACATTATGAGCAATGTAGATTGCCAGTTGTAGGCGTAAGTGTGTGTGTGTGTGGGCGTGTCTCGTATGGCAAATTTTATACAGCTTGTTAATTATTTTGCATATATGCGTTTCTATTAGTTTTGTACATACGCTTATAGTTAAGAAATTTTATACTATTTGTGGCTTACAAACCGCAAAACTATTAAAATAAGTCGAGCCTATATATACATTCCACAAAAGTGAGTGTATAGCTAGGTACTACACATAACGAAGCAATTGTATCGATTACAAAAGCACTTGATTGAAGTCGAGTCTAATTGATATCTGCTGCTGCTCTTTCTTTGTGGTTTTAGTTATACCGAGTAGTATTTGATTACAATGTCTGACATAGGGTGTATAAAATGATTTTGAATTAAATTGCTTTATTCAAGTATGGCATGGAATACTTTAATGTTTTAAGAAGCTTATTGTAGTTTAAAGAAATTAATTGAAAGTCGCTTTAATATTTATTAATAGATTTTAATGGATTTAAACTATTAAAAACAGTAGGAAATGTCAGAAAGGATCTAGAATTCAAATCCAATGCACAAATTTGATTTACAGTGTAACAACAAGACAGTAGTTTTCTTATACACCTCTTATACACCTCTAATAGTTACATTACTTATTAAATTATTCTTTCCCTACACTCCACTCCTTACAGCGCAACACTTGTTGCCGTCGCTACACTGCGTCCCGGTGCCAGTGATCATATGCGCAAAGAATTTCGCGGCAAAGCCAAACAACTTGCGCGTCTCAATGATCCAAATGTGGCGCGTCTGGTCGGCGCTTGTCTGCGCGATGAACCCATCTGTATGGTGCTCGACTATTCCAACTGTCTCGGTGATTTGAATCAATTTCTACAGGAACATGTAGCCGAGACAAGCGGTCTGATGGCAAGCAAAAGTCTAAGGTAAACAAATGCGTTGTCGACGGATATATTAAAAATAATTTGCGCAATTTTTTATAGCAAAAGTTTTCTTCTAATGTGCTCTATCTAAATACTTTTGGTGTTCTTTTTCTTCCATTTCTTCTTTTTTTTTTCTTTTTTGCACACTCATTACATGTCTGCTGTGCGTTATATATTTTTCGGCGTTTTTATCTTGTTTCCTGTACCGACGCCATTGCCGACGACGTTACACTTCCGGACTCGTGTTCAATGATGATTATTACGCCGACCGACAATGATGCTGTTGTCGTCTCGCCTCAACCAACAACGGATGTAAAAACTTCGTTAACTTGGCTGCTGCTGCTGCTGCACACGCAATGTGTATCCTTGCTATAAAACTTTACAAATATCCCCATTTGCTCTGCTGTGCGTTTATATCTATCTGCCATCTTTGCGTCTGTAGCTATGGCTGTTTAGTCTATATCGCTACACAAATTGCATCGGGCATGAAACACTTGGAGCTACTGAATTTCGTACATCGGGATCTTGCAACAAGGTAAGTAGTGTACTTTAAAAATTGTATTATTTTCCTTTACGTTTTGATGTTGTTTTTAAAGTGCCAGTAGCCCCAACAACCCTTGGCCAAAATGTTGTGTCGTGTCGTCACATGTACACATTTGCTTTGCGTTATGATATTTTTGTGGCAATATTTGAGGGGCGAAAAGTTAAGTTGAGCCATTTGTGGTTGCACTATTGAGTTTAGGGTGAAAACTTTTCTAAGTTGGCTCTTTAACACGCATTAAAGTAATGTTCGGGAAACATTTAAGTTTTAGAAAAAATTTTTGAAGCAGAAGCAGATAGAAATTAAGAATAAGTTAGTTATGGTCGATTAGTCAATTAATCGTTTATAAAATAAAATAAAAGAAACAACTTTTAAGATACTTAATGTATCTTCGAGTAGTATGAAGAACATCGGACAGACAGGCATTGCCACTAGACTTATCATGCTAAACAAAAGTATACAAACTCGCTTCTCCTTCATATTATATCAGAGCAAATATTGGTGAAATAAAATAAATAAGCTTTTACAGAATCTTTTATTCTTTGAATGTGATTACACTGTAAACTGTAGGAAGAAGTGCTTAGTGAATACTTCGGAATAGTACAGAGGGTGGAGAACCATTACAGGTGTGACTTGTTGTCTATCATAGAACTATATTTTTGAGCACATTCTAGAATAGGACTAAAAGGGTGCCAGTGCGTCGATAACGATGCTCAAGTGTGTCACTTTAAATAGTTTCTACGAAACTTTTAGACCCTTCATAAGGGGTGTGTAGAATAGTCTCCTGCTTTCCATTTCATAGATTTTAATTACCGGTTTTGTAAGAGTATGACCCCATGCACCAGCTTGGTTTGCGTGTAGTCAATTTCATCCATGGTGCTTTCGAGGCTAATAGTAGCAAAAAAGCGTTGCCGGCTACGTTGTATCCTAATCAATGGGGCGTAAACTCTCTATCAAATATCGAGCAGAGACATTTGTGCCTCATCCATTTCCAACTGGTGTACCGCAGGGTAGCATTTTGAATCTACCACACTTTCAATTTATATAGTAGATCTTTCAATCTCAGATGAATAGAAAATGGACCTCAATAGGTTGCTTAACTCATTTGCCAACAATTGAAGCATGTACAATGCTTTAAGGTGACAGTATATACGCCTTCGATGTCTGATCGAAGCGGAAGAAAATTCAACTAAAAAGCGTAAGTCAAAGATTTGCTTCACCCTAAAGAGAGGAATATCTGCGTCGATCGTCAAAGAGAGATTCTTGGAGCTCTTTATAAACAGCAAGTTAACTGCCAGGAACCACATCACTGCGATCGTGGGTAACTGTTGCGCCAAATCAAAAAAGCTATCTTGGCTTCTTAATCGAAGAAGAAGAACCTTTAACTCGGATAATATCCAAATATATCAATATCAAAGTTGAAAGTCAAATTGTAGACGGTTCTAGAACCTTCGAAACAACGTTTTGTACCAAGTAGAAGAATTTTTTTCTTTCCAGGCGGTGTACTCCTTTTTTTACATACTCCAGTTTATCTTATTTCTCCATTTACATATATAATAAATATCATCCTATTGCATGTAAGAGATGCTGCGAAATATTTTGAATGGTGTCGCTAACTAAGGGTTACAGCTCCCAATTTTCCATATGTGTATATTTCAACCTTTACATATGAGAAAAAAAAATCATCAGTTTGTGTCGATAAATTACCGAACATTTGTTTATTTGATTAATCTCTTATATGTGCGGTGTGGCACTGCCCGTGTTTCGACTGGATCTTATTTCTGCCGATGCCCTTTATATATGAAAAAACACATATAAAAAAACACACCGTCAATAATATTTGTAACGATGTGTCATATATTGATTTGGCTTTTTCTATTAAAGTCTCTTATATTATAGCGTAGCACAACCCATTATTCCTGCGTATACTTTTTCGCCCGATGACCTTTATATACATAACAAATATCTTCAATGGGAATCAAATAAATTTATTATACATGAGTCGTGGATCTTAACTTTTTCGATGCCCTTTACATGTGAACAAACACAAACTATCTCTGTTGTACCATTTCTGATATATTAGGATTTGTTTTTCTCTTTGGCGTGGCATCAACCATTTTCCAGCGGATCCTATTTCGCCAAATGCCGTTGACATATGCACCAATGTCATGCAAATGTGACATGTGGAAAATTAATATTGTTTTATACTAGTGAGCTCAGCCACCTACTCGTTTGCTTCACTCACTGGTCAACCCCCGGCTCCACCCGCATCGCTCGATCCGCACTTCGGTCCCCTGATTCGCTCGTGGAGCTGCCGGCATGCATGCATCCAGCTTAGGAGAGAAGCAGCGCAACTAAACTATGCAATTAAATATAAATGCTGACACGACGAACACAACGACGATCCCAAAATTTTTTTAAAGAATAGATGATGTGCATGGTGACACCTACAACTATTGCAATGTATATTATTTCTGCCGATGCCCTTTAAATATGAACAAAAAAAAAATTGTGTCATGCTTTCTCTACATTATAGAATTTTAGTATTTCTCATGTATGATGTCGTACTACCACGCATTTATCTAGCGGAACTTTTTTCGCCCGATGCCCTTTATATATACAAATCTCATACATTGAAATCGTATAATTTTGCTATATATGCACATTTTTTTCCACTAGATCCTTGTTTTCCCGACACCCTTTACATGTGAACAAACACCAACCTTCTGCGTCATACTATATCTGATATATTAGGATTTGTGTTTTTATCTCTCATATGGTGGCATCAATCATTTAGCGGATAACTTTTCGCCTAATGCCCTTTACATATGTACCAATGACATACATATGTGGCATACGGCAAATGAATATTGTTTTATATATGCGGCGCGATAGTGCACCTTCTTTAACTGAATCTTATTTTCTCTAATGCCCTTTATATATGCACCAAAATCAACCTTTATATAACTACCGCCATATAAGGATTTGGATTTTCTCTTCTTGGGGGGTACTTTTTGACTGATATGGTGGTATAGCGTCACTCATTTTTCTATCGGATACTATTTCGCCCATTGCCCTTTACATATACACCAATGACATAGTGATATACAAATGAGACATATGGCAAATGATTATTCATTTATATGTGCGGCGCGACACTGCCCATTCTACAAGATCTTATTTCGACAGATGCCCTTTACAAAAACCTACAATTTACGTCATATAATAACTGTCTTATAAGAAGTTGTTTTTTTCTCTTCTATGATGGAGTGGCACCGGCCCTTATTCTAGCGAATGCAATTTCGTCCAATGCCCTTTACATATGTAAATAAATAAATATTAGTATCAAAACCATTCAAATACATTTATGGCGAATGTAGTTATCTCTTATAGGGAAGGTGGGCTCCGCCATTTTTTCAAGAGTTCCATTTTTCTCGCAGTACTCTTTACATATGTTACATATCGCATATTTGGAATTTTTTTATTGTTGTTTTTTTGTGCAAAAGAAACCATTTACGCACCCGAAACCTTCCAGTAGTTTGCTTGACTTTGACGACTATCCTTTCTTTATTAAGTTCAATGACATATACTCGTATATCATAGAATATGATCCTTACCTTTTTTCCCAGCATTAATGCCATCACACAATTTAATTGTCCATCCTTTGTGACTATTTACAGTGCTATACAAAGCGTATAAGTATTTTCCCAATCAACTATTCATCAACTACAATAGGCCAACAAACTATTACAAGTACCAGCAAATAATTCGAACAATCGAAATATCTAATAAAATAATGACATGACCAATACAACATGTGTTCAAAATGCGCAACAATAGATTTCTATAGAATTTTGCTAAAAATGAATTTCAGCAGGTGGGGGCTAAGAAAAATCACCAAAAAATCAACTTCAGCTAATAAATAAAAATAGCAAATTTTATTTGTCAATGGTCGGAACTTTTTTTTTTCTACTATGCTTCCATTCTTTATTTGTTATGACGACGACAATAATATTGTCAGACAGGCATCCAAGTATTTTTTTTTTTTTTTTTTTGCCTTGCGATATTCCCAACTTGACTTGTCCTGTCTATGTTGGCTTTTTTCAGCTTGCCTGCCTCATCACAACAACAACACATAATGACAAAATGTTGGCAATCAATGAAATTGTCGTCGTATACGTAATATTTATTAGAGTGGTGTCTCAATGCCGTGCGCCATTTTGTTTGACAGCGTTTCGGTAAAATGTCCTTTCTTGTCTCATATCTTCTTGTATGTTGTTATTGCGTTGACATTTTCATTAGCAAATTAATTTTAATTGATTACATTTTATGCGCAAAATTTGTGCCAGAATATTCAATTACATTTTTATTGAATAAGTATTGCCGTCGAGTGACTCTCAAGGCGTGTAACTATGACAATATGCGTGCGGGCGGTGGAGTGTGTCATCAAAGGAGCTGATATTGTTAAGGCGATTAAGTAATGTCTAGGTGGGAGAAGCTTAGAAGTGATGAAAGTAATGCAAGGTTAAGTCAAGCAAAATGCTTTAAAGATGACTCAATAAAGAAAAAATCGTTGCCTACTTTTAGGCACTTGTTGAAGTTGGGACAATATTAAAACCAAGAACGGTATCTGCGAGCCTTTTTCTACATTTTTGTCAGTTTTGAGCAGGACAATAGCGTTAAAAGATATACAGACATAATATTATACATAAAAACTTTAATTTTCCTTGCCTTAAATTAACTTTAAATAGCAAAACCTTCGAAAGTTATATTCGTTTTAACAAGCACTTAATCTATCTGCTACTATTTTTGTTTGACACGCTACTTTCCACAAGTTTTTGCAGCTTTTAGCTATCTTTCTTTTAGCGCAAAAATTTGCATGTCGCGCGCCATCAAGCGTATGCAATAAATCTGCAAATAAATACTTGAAAAACAAATCATGCGCGTATATCGATGAGATTGTCGTCGCGCTCGGTTTTACCATATTCTATGCCATATATATATATGTGCCACAAACGTTGCACGAACTGTTGTACATCTTCTATAAGTATGCAACATTAAAATAGCACAAATAAAATAAAAATCCATGGGGGTAAAAATGTCAAAGCAACAATCTTATACTATATATATATTAAAAATAAAATAAAAGATATTGCAAGCAAATACTACATAAAAACTAAATCAAAGCAATTCAAATATCAGCAAGCAGCGAAGCAAAAATGTCAACGCACTACAAAATACTCGCGTACTACACAGCTGCAAGTTTTTCCAAGCAGATCGCTTTGGAAATGTTCGAAAAAAAAACACGAAGCGGAAAACATGAAAAAACGCTTTCAAGTTGTATTTGTAAATTTGTTTTTTCTTTTTGATTTTTTTTTTTATTTTATTTCTTTTAACGATTTTTATAATAGTGAATATTTTTATACAGTCGCGTTTTTTTATATGTTTTTGTATATATTTACTAAGACTTCCTGCAATTTGCTGCTTACTGTTGATACTTGTTGTTGGCATTTTTTCATGTCGCCATCATCATCAGCGTTGACATCATGATGATTTTTTTTTTTTACACTACACATATAGTGTGGAAAGCGTTTTATTAGTTTACTGACAAGTTTGTAACGCATTGAAAGAGGCAATGAAAACTAAAAAGAGTATAAATTTGGACGAGATAAAAGGATCTAGCCATGTTCGTCTCTCTATATGTTGAGAATATGTTTCGTAAATATACAATAGAATCACGTTAATACCTAATAGGATCATCAAACTCTAATTGTTTGAAATTTATATAGGGAGCGCCTGACCAGAAGCTATCTGGGAGTAGGTCTAATGCGATGATCCTTGAGGTAGTATCTTAGTATCTGTGGTATAATGTGGAAAAAACAATACAGTAGTTTCTTGTGAAATTGGTGAGGAAATGCATTCTAAACTGCATTACATAGCCAAGAGATCAGCAAAGATATCAGATGGGTCTCAGCTTCAAACAAAGTCAATTGAAATTCAAACCATTGGGGTCACATTTCGGTCTACAGGTCTGCATGAGTTCGGTGTTAGGCCTACACAGCACAAAGTAACAGTACCAACGAATATTTTTCTTTCATTTCGTACTGCCATATTATAAAAGCTCAAAGGTGTAAGGTCCTTGAATGCAATGGCAGCAACTTTAACTACAGGATCTGTCACCATTTTCAGTTTCTTAGTAAGTAACTAAGAACTGTTCTTGCGAAAAGTTATAAAACGCAAAATCTAATGGTTATGGAGAAGGAGGCAATCAATACGGTTCAAGTAGTCAACGGCGGTGAAGATGTATAAGAGTAAGAGCGCAGGCTCCATGTCGTTGACATACAGCTAATGCAGACCCGTTGAAAAGGGCCACAACATTGCGTATTCTGCCAAGCGAAACGCAAAGGAAACAAGTTTCTGTTGCATTTGCTCAAATGTTTATCTCCAATGAGACATCGTTTACCATATACACCCAGACAGCCCAAATACAAATACTCGAAAGGCAGCGGACACAAGCAAAAAAAATACAGGGTGAAAAGCTTCAGCTAAGTAAATCAGGAAACTTACTGGGCATAAACTAGAATCACTGAACGCGATCAAAAGCAGAAAGAAAAAGTTGAACATGCAGTGTTATGTGCAGAAGAACATCGGAAGTTCCATCTAGAAGCATATACAGTCCCAAAAAGCAAAAAGATTTCATCCACATCAAGGCTATCAAAGCATTTAGGGAGCACAGAAACTCAAAACAAAAAATAATATCGTCCTATGCAGCAGCATCCGTAGCAGCAATCACGAATATACTTCCCGATTGGAACCTTTGCCAAATCTTCACTTTGTCTGGTCATGTGCCCATACTTAAGCTAAGGTATGATATGATATGATAATGGTATGATATCTCCATTATGCTGAACTAGTTCACAGCTATTATATTTCGTTGAAAGTGTGGCAGTATAAGAAATTCTCACCAGCTTGTCTCACATGTAACACTACCCATCATTCTCCTAATCAGCGACCTCAAAAACCACCGAGTTTCAAGTTCCAAGCAAATCCAGTAATTTGCTTAGAGTTACTAGTTTTATCCCATAAATTTAAAAGGGTAAATATTTTTCGACGTTTAAGAAGACTCCCAAGTTTCATTAAAATTGGTGACTAACAGTTCGATTAAATGTAAATGAATGCCATGAATGAATTCAATGAATTCGAATGCTTTGAATGCGATTTAAAAGGCTGTACAGAAATTGTGTCAAGCAAATATCGAGACTAACGTGACAGCTTTAAGGGGTGCATCATGTTTTATTTTGTCTTTTCATTCCCAAGTATAGAAATTAGGAAAGAAACTTATAGAAAATCCATGTTTCAAAAAGCTTGTGCATCTTCAGCTCTGCAATCAGCCCGACTTGGCGGAAGAACACGTGCTAAGCTGTTTACTACCACTTTTCAGCCTTAATAGCTAAGATTTCTATTAGAATGACGTGTTCAGTTACGAGAAGGAAATGAATACTAATACAACTCACTCAATTGTACGGCATTAGAAAATGCAACTTAATTAATTTTAAATATTGAAACATTTAAGTGAATTATGCCAAAGTATTGAATTGAATTAACATTTCATTCACTCAGAATGAATGCAAGTGAATGGCTTATGAATGAAATGAAAGTAATTAATGTTCGGCTTCAATGCAAATATTCATGCAGAGCCTTACTTTTAAGCATTATTCATTCAATTAATAAAATGTTTAGTTTCAAAGCAAGTATATGCAGTTCCAATGTTCGAGCATTCTTATGGACTCGAATGAACAATTCATTCATTCAAAATGAATGACTAATTATTCATTCATTGATTGTAGAAATTTTTCAGAATGAAAAAAAATTTCAGACTAATTCCAACAGGTCTTAGTTTTATGTATCTAATGTTCAAGCATTTATATTACATTGATCAATTATTCAAAATGAATTAAAGTGAATGACATATTATTCATTGCATGAAATGAATGTTCAGCTTTAATTTATTCGCTTATGTATGGCTTTACTTTTTTGCTTCCAATGTTTGAGCATTCATATTTAACTGAATGAACAATTCATTCATTCCTAATGAATACGAGTGAATGACTTACTATTTAATCATCGAATTTAAATAATGTTCAGCTTCAATTCAGACAAGGCTTTACTTTATGTTTCCAATGTCCAAGAGCCTTCTTATTGAATTTAATATGCAATATATTCATTCAAAATGAATTCAACTGAATGACTTATTATACACTGAATGCATTCATTCATGCAGAGCTTTACTTTTAAAGCTCGTCGAATTGTTTTTTTTGTATGTAGGGTATTGAAACTTCGGGTTCTCTATCATTTTTTGTTCGTTTTTGCTTCCACTACTGTTTATTTGAGTATGACAAATATTATTTTATTTGCTTTTACAATTTTCGCGCATATTTTTATATTTTTATATTTTTTATATTTTTATATACTGTCGAGCGTTCAGTTATTGATTCGTTATCAATACTAATGAAGACAGTTTGTTATATACGAATATATATTATAGTACGAACTGTAAATATTGATGTTGAGTAGTTTAAAAAAAAAAATACGAAATAAAGCTGTCAATCGAGTTATTGCATTTAAAGTGAATTAATTTTAAAAAATTGAAAGGACATCAAATTTGAGGTTTATTTAATAAGAATATATTCGTAATAGAGACAGAAATATGCAAAAAAGTTTGTAGGTAAATTAAAGCCGCAACTCACTCTTGGTTAAAAAAAGCTAATCTATAATTTTATATAGAATGCAATGAAGCGCTTTATGTGCTCCTCAGCTTATGCAATATTAAAACCTTTAAAAGTATTCACAAAATATCTCAAAAATTAGCTGCTTATCGCTACTCGCGCATAATCATCTTAGCTCCGAAATATTAATAAATTTTTGAAACCATAAAAGCAACTACTTATTCCAAATAAGTAAATCATTTTGCAGTAAGCTTATTTTAATTTCCCGCAGGAACCGAAAAGTAGTTGCAAAAAAACACAAACCACACAAAAAAAATGTCAAAAAATAAAATGTACTATTTTCACTTATACCCAAAGGATACAATTTCGTTGTAAACTAAACTGCAACAGTAAAAATATTTACAAAATGGCGGCGCACAGGAACAACTTACAAAGGCAGCAAAAGACAGAAATGTGCCGCTGGCGAGTAAAAGGACATTGACGTTGTTGCTCTTATTGTTGTTGTTGTTGGCATGGCAGCATTCACGATGACAATTTAAGAGTCTATAAACAAGGCGACTAAATATTCGAGCATTCAAAGGCTAACCGCATAAGGTCGTTGGCCACTTTTAGACTATGCCGCGACATTTGCCTGCCAGTTTCAGTTTTAACAGGAAATAAAATTTATTTTCTAACAAAATTGCGTGACAAAACGACGACGACGACGACGATGACTACGACGACAATCGAAAGTTGTATGGTTGTAGTACTACGACTTTTACTAGATACAATCATTGCAAGTAAATTCACAAGAAACCTTGCAAAAGTAATATCCCAGCCAAAGACGTCGACGACGACAAAGTATATTAAAATTCGCAGAAAAATGTAGTTTGCTGTTAGGGGTGTTACTGCTATTATAATATAGTCTATAGTCTAGTTGAGACGGCATAGGAGAGCGTGCAAAAGTTTTACGTCTAGTCGCGCAATGCAACAAATAACTGTGGCAACAAGGATAATGTTATATTAGATAGCAAAATAGGTTTTCTGCAACAAAAAGCAGCTATAGCTGCAAGTGAATAAGCTGGATTATATGGGCTATATTAATTGTTTTGAATGCTTTGTAGTAGGACGAAATAGTTTGAAATATAATAAGAAAAAATCTCTTATTTTCAGTAATTTTTATTTTAAAACTTTTTGTGAGTTATAAACGCTTTCAAAAGGAAATAGTTTATATTGCGACTTGAGCTACTCACTATGGTATGCTCGTGGTTGAATTTGAAATTTTATGGAACCTTTAAGCACAGAAAGGAATAGCAGATTATAAAGCGTCTTGCATATGGGCTAAACATGTATAGAAACCGTTCTTCCAATTGCTTCAGTACAGGCTTCTGTACAGGCTTCAAAGAATAACTGAGCTAGCCATAGTTCTATGGAAGAGTCTATGCCATTTTATTCGATCACACTAGTTGGTTTCACTACTCTCTTTTTTATATATATATCCCACCAAAACTATATGTGTAGTGTACATTAAGATACCAACAAACTGAACGCGAACAATCATAATAACGTCTATAAGCAGCCTAAGTTGCCTCGAGTAGTTAAAACTTTGCATTTGGCAAATGTAAGTTGAAATAAGAAAATTAAATTTCTACGCAGTCTTCTTAGCTTCACTCAGACGCAGTCAAATTAAAAACGCATAAAAACCATTTTCGCTCAAGGCTATGGCAACTTTGTCGTCGTTTCTTACTCGACTCGTAGGCGGACATTAGAATTTGTTTGCATTTGTATTGCATAGTTGTGGGCGCATTTCTGTTTTCTTAGTTACTTTGTGGCATGTTCTTTGTAAAAGACTCCCTAAAAACAACAAACAATATGCCTTTACTACTTTTTTGTTAATTTTCTGCTCCCCAGGTGGCAATTCCTTTTTGGTTTTGTGCAAAGCACCAACTAGCACGAGTGTCTTCGCCGTTGAGCTTTCTATATAGGCTCATATAAAGTACATATTTTGCTATATGTGCGTCATGCACGCATGCCACAGCAACACCACAGCACACACACTTTATGCTGCATGTCATACAATCAGTCATTCATTCACTCATTCATTCAGTTCTAAATTGCTTCATTAAATTTCGTTTTTATTGTTGTTGCATGCAGACATTGTTTTTGCTTCGAATGCTAAAAATTGAATATTAGTAAAACATATACTTTATGGGGTCTGCCAATTTCACAAACTTAATATACCATTTTATGCTGTGAATATAGGGTGTGAAAAAGAAAAAGAAAAATTTCAGCGCTGTGTAGCAAAGAAAAAGTGTGAAGAGTATATAAGCTAAGCTTTATTATTATATAACCAGTACCAAGTGTAGCAGATCTTTTAATAAAATGGCATCCACACAATGATTCCCTCCTCATCTAGATATCTTGATACCATAAAACATAATACGATCGTGGACATTCTACCTGCGAAGCATGCTATAATGATACCACGACAACCTATAAGCTATGGATTATACTAAAACGGATTCACTCAGCTTCAAAAAAGATGTAAAAAATAAACATTAATAATACCTCTAAGCTCTCTTGAAAAAACTTAAACCTTAATGAACTACAAACTACCCTTTCTAGTGGTTCGATCTGGAACTTAATGGAATATTTGATAAGGATTAACTTAAGATAATCCAAATTTGGTATTTCTCACAATTTAACCAGCAACCAATAAAATTTTGACATACATAAATTCCACTTTTTGGCCAAATATGCCAATCGGTTTGCTTTTTAGATCTTTTTGAACGGAGGTCTACTAATACAACTTCAACGGTATGTCTTAAAACTACTAATTGTGAAAAGTTTACCTAACCTTACGACTCAATCCAAAATCCTTCATTTGGCAGTTGCAAAAATTTAATGGTGGGTATCCATGTACATATTATGTATAGAGTTTTCTCCACAAGTTTTATGTAGTAGCATGAATGAGGGAACCGTTCTTCCAATCCGAATTTGAACTTAGACTTTTGAAAACAAATTCAAAAATTTGAAAAAGACATCACCAAATATGCAGCAGCCAAAAATGGGTAACAGCTAAACAGCCACATGGAAATGGACAACCACCTAATGTACCACTCCGAAATGGGAAACCACCAAATTAGAATACCGCCTAATGGACCACCACCAAATTGGGCTACCCCCAAATGGGCCAACACCAAATAGGCAACCACAGTTTGGAACACTGCTATGTGGACTACCGCCAAATATTTAAAATAGTTAACGGATTAAAAATGATCGAAGAAAAGAACTAGAACACCACACAGTGGACCACCAACAAATGGAACACCACTCAGTGGACCACCAACAAATACACCACCACCGAGTGGACCACCAACAAATACACCACCACCGAGTGGACCACCAACAAATAAAACACCAACAAATTGATCACAACCCAGTGGACCACCAAAAAATTTAACACCACCCAGATAACCACCAACAAATGGAACACCAACAAATGGAACACCACCCAGAGGACCACCAACAAATGGACCACCGCTAAATGGGCTCCTGCCGAATGGGATACCATCAAATGGACCACCAAAATGTGGACCTCCAATAAATAGGTTCTCGCCAAGTGGAATACCACCGAGTAGACCAACATCAAATGGGCCACCAACAAATGGAGAACCACTAATTAGACTATCACAAAATGTATCATCAACAAATGGACTACCAACGAGTGGAGGAACAACAAATGGATAACCACGTCATGGACCACCACCGACTGGATCACCAACAAATAGAACACCATCCAGTAGACCATCAAAAAATGGTTCAACACCGAGAGGACCACCAACAAATGGAACACTACCCAGTGGACCACCAACAAATTGACCACCATCGAGTGGACCGCCAACAATTGAGCTTTTGCCAAATTGGATACTACGAGTTGGACCACCTATATGTTGAACACTAATATAAGGACCACCAATAAATAGTTTCTCAACAAATGGAGCACCTGTAAATTGGACCACCACAAAAAATGTCACTACAAAATGAATTAAGACAGAGTGAAGCACCGCTAAATGGGCTACTGTCAAATGTAGCAACACGACATGCACAACAGATACATGGACCACCAGCAAGCAGATCAAGTGTTTAGTCGATAGAGTTTAATAACCGGAAAAATATTCAATACTAGCGCACTCGGCTTGCGTTGCTAAGCTCCCTCTTTGTCTTCCTTTTGTACGGTTGAGGTAGCGCAGAGAATGAAATTTTTCATGGCATGCTACAATTTTAAGTTGAGCCCACGTGCTCTGCTACGCAACGCTTTGTGTTTCGTTTTTGTTAGACCACGTCACAACTTATAGCTGAAAGCCAAACTGTCTACAGTGGTCCAATGGAGCTTACCATTACCCAATAACATTACCTATTACGATTACAGAAGCTGAGCATAGGAGTAAACGGTAGGAGATGAGTTTAAAAAAAAGCTCCTAAAAATGCCTTGTTTTGTTTTTGTATTTTGTTTATATGAAATTTTTTGTGCACAGTGGTTGGTGAACCTATTCTATGTTAATTAATTTATTATTTATTAAATAAAAAAAATTTATACCGTGTGATATATTTTATACTAATTTATCTAAAATAAAACAATTTTGTCGATTTAGACTAAACCAAACCAAAATCTTTTTCCTACAAAAACTCTTAAAAGTTGAACAGATTTGTATGGGTCCTACTACACCTAAATAACCATATTTTAAACATCAAAATAAAACCAACATCAAATAAGTATTGTAAACAACATTTATTTACTCATATTTTTTTGCATTTGTGGACATTAAATTTTTTAAATTGCGTCACAAGAAATTATAGCTGCCTAGCCTTTCCTCCTCTTTGTTTTTGGCATGGCCAAGGCGCCGGTCAACATCAAAACAACTAAAAATTAAAATATATATAATTTATTATTTGAAAACACTCATCTTGTATTTTATTACTCACCGCAAAGCAGGGTAAAGAACTTCATATTCAGAAATTTACTTTAAGACTGTATGGCAGGTGTTACTAAATTCGACTTTTATAGAGCAGCTACGTGGGTTTTCCAGAGGAAGCATGAAAATTAAATAATTACAGTTTAATGAAATTATTAGCGTATAAAGAAAACATTTTTTTTTAATAATTAGTTAAGCTGCCATGGTTAGATCGAAAGAAAGCTCCTACAAATGCCTTGTTTTGTTTTTGTATTTTGATTATATTCATTTTTTTGTGCACAGTGGTTGGTGGGCATAGGTTTTATGTTCAATAATTTATGAATTAATAAATAAAAAATAATTTATACCATGTGATTTATTTTATTCTAATTTGTCTAAAATATAAAAAAATTGTCGATTCAGACTTAACTAAACCAAAACAAAATCTTTTTCCTACAAAAACCCTTAAAAGTTAAACAGATTTGTATGGGGCCTACTACGCCTAAATTACCAAATCTTAAACATCAAAATAACATCAACATCAAATAAGTTTTGTAAACAATATTTATTTACTCATATTTGTTTGCATTTGTAGACTTTCAATTTTTTAAATTATGCGTCACAAGAAATTATAGCTGCTTAGCCTTTCCTCCTCCTTGTTTTTGGCATGGCCAAGGCGCCGGTCAACATCAAAACAACTAAAAATTAAAATATATATAATTTATTATTTGAAAACACTCATCTTGTATTTTATTACTCACCGCAAAGCAGGGTAAAGAACTTCATATTCACAAATTTACTTTAAGACTGTATGGCAGGTGTTACTAAATTCGACTTTTATAAAGCAGCTACGTGGGTTTTCCAGAAGAAGCATGAAAATTAAATAATTACAGTTTAATGAAATTATTAGCGTATAAAGAAAATATTTTTTTTTAATAATTAGTTAAGCTCTCATGGTTAGATCGAAAGATAGCTCCTAAAATTGCCTTGTTTTGTTTTTGTATTTTGATTATATTCATTTTTTTGTGCACAGTGGTTGGTGGGCATAGGTTTTATGTTCAATAATTTATGAATTAATAAATAAAAAAAAAATTATACCATGTGATTTATTTTATTCTAATTTGTCTAAAATATAAAAAATTTGTAGATTCAGACTTAATTAAACCAAAACAAAATCTTTTTCCTACAAAAACCCTTAAAAGTTGAGCAGATTTGTGTGGGTCCTACTACACCTAAATTACCAAATCCTAAACATCAAAATAACATCAACATCAAATAATTATTGTAAACAATATTTATTTACTCATATTTTTTTGCATTTGTGGACATTAAATTTTTTTAATTGTGCGTCACAAGAAATTATAGCTGCTTAGCCTTTCCTCCTCTTTGTTTTTGGCATGGCCAAGGCGCCGGTCAACATCAAAACAACTAAAAATTAAAATATATATAATTTATTATTTGAAAACACTCATCTTGTATTTTATTACTCACCGCAAAGCAGGGTAAAGAACTTCATATTCAGAAATTTACTTTAAGACTGTATGGCAGGTGTTTCAAAATTCGACTTTTATAGAGATATCGCCGTGAATTTTCAAATAGAAACATAAAATTAAATAATTACAGTTTAATGAAATTATTAGCGTAGCATAGAAAATAAATTAGTTTCACTAATTTCATTGCAAATAAATAAGTCATATTTTAACTTAAAGAAAACTGAATATACCAAGATGTATGGACCTAGCAACAAGTTGTATCTATTGCAGGAAAGATAATTCTTCGCATTTGTTATAGCGTAGCTAGCTTTAGCAGTATGATTCATTCAAGAAATAAAATTGTATTCAAGTTTTATTTATAAACCATTTCTGTTTAAAAAAAAAAAACATTTAAAACAACCATTAAAATACGGCTGTACACTTTTAATATTGTTAGTCAACACTTTTATTGTTTGTAGTGCTGCAAAATGTTCACTTATGTACTTTATATGCTGTAGGAAGCTATACAGATGCCCTTTCGACACCTTTTTGCGCATAAATTTTAATAACGCATAGCGACATGTTCATGTTACCTATAGTATATACAACATAGGTACGTACCCTACCTGTGTTTTATGTATGTACGTCTGTCTGCTTATTTTTTTAACAGCATAACAAAACAATTCCCAAATGTTGCGATACACGAAATGTAAACGTAAATGCGAATGCGGATGACCCCGTGAAGCATTGTGGGCGGCAGTTTGGGTGCATATGAAGCGCACTGCAGTTGCCAAACAAGCGAGTAAACACGTCAAAGGTGGCACATACATATATGTGTGTGTATGCAAACTGGCTGTTGAATTGCAATTGAAGGGTGCATGCGAGGATAACTAAGAGCAAAAGCGAGGCATTTCATGTCAGTGCACACGAAAACATAAACCAACACACATACACATAGCATAGTTATAAGCTTATGGCAGCCAGGACTACAACGACGACTACGACGTCGCGGTTGACAGCAGCATTTACACGAAAGGACATGAAACGAACGACAAGTTGTATATCGCTGCAGCAATGGATAGACTGCAGTCAATAAACTATAAAATATGCAATGTTTGAATATTTTTAGCATGCACACACACACACACACGGACACACATAAGACACATACGTAGAGATACTACCGAGTAGTATTAAAAAAAAAAAAAATATTTTTTTGTGTGCCTAGCAGCGTATGAAAATATTTTATGCATGCAGGTGAATTGATTCAATGTTGTCAACGTTGAATGGCTGTCAGCATGTGGGCGTTTTGGGCATGGTTTGGGAATTGACTGCAGCATGCACACCCAAAGGAAATTAGCTTGACAGGAAACTCCACAACGACGACAACAACAACAGCAACAAACTGACTGAAAACAACAAACAAATAACAACAACAACAACAGTGCAGTGCAGTGCATGACATTTTGTCATATACAAGTACGAGCATTCGTGTAGCGTACCATGCAACGAAATCAAATTGATGCTACTTGTCTACTTTATTCTGCATACTGGCAACTTTTCATAAATTACATTTGACTGCACTTAACTGACAAATGTGGTAAGCCAAGCACTTTATTCCATATGTGTGTTGTGTGTAGAAACTTTATAGTGTGAATGAATTGTATTTTTGTCGACCGTATCCATGGGGTATACATTTATATTAGAGCCAGAAGTAGGCGAGCAACTAGATTAGCATCAAAAATTGACATGTCCGTCTGTCCGGCTTTTCGAAGGAACATTAAAAACTTGAAGACTATAAGATTTAGACCCAACAAGTTTAGATATTTGAACGCCTCTATTTCTTGCGCATATAACTTGTATTCAATGTATACAACAATTTCTTATAAATGCCAAGTAAGATCTCTGCAGAACTGGTCAATCCAACGCAAGTCCAGTCCTCATCTATTTCGATGTCCTCCATTCAAGTTTGAGCCCCATATAACCATGCGTGCTGAAGGTCATTCATCCACTCGAATGATTTGACCAACCCAGTGCAGTCGCTGGAGTCTTATGCAGTGGACTATGCCAACCTCCTCGAATAGCTCATACAGCTGGCGGTTCATACGGGAACTAAGCTCGTCGTCGATTCTATTGGGACCAAAAATCTTGCGAATAATCCTTCTCTCGTTTGGACTGACTCAAAGACGGTCGATGCTTTGCGCCATATAGAGGGACCGGGAGTATCAGCGTCTTATAGATCCTTATTTTCGTTTTTCGAGAGAGGGCTTTTCTTCTCATTTGCTTGCTCAGCCCAAAAAAGCATAAGTTTGCAAGCGTGATCCATGGCCTGATATCCAGCTGACATTGTTGTTGCTGATTAATTCGGTTTCAAGATATATGAAGTTTTCTACAACACTGAAGTTGGAATTCTCCATCGTCGCTGACCGTCCAAGACGCGATGACGCCGTGCGAGAAGACACCAAGTACTTCGTCTTGTCCTCATTCACTGCAAGACCCATAAGCCGAGACTGTTTTTCAATCTCTGAGAACGCCTTGCTGACCCGCCGTTCCTGCGTACCGATTATATCGATGTCATCGGCGTAAGCGAGCAGCATCTCATCCTTTTGGAAGATCGAGCCCGACATGTTCTGTATACGGGGGCACTAGCGTTGGATGTATTCCATTAGAAAATTGAAAAAATCGGACGTCAGCGCATTACCCTGCCTGAAACATCTCTTGGTATCAAAGAGTTCGGAGAGGTTATTCCCCCACCCTGACAACGCTTTGTATGTGAAATAGCGCCATCATGCAAAGACGAAAAATCTTTGCAGGGATACATAGTGCAGACAGGGCGTCGAAAAACTTCATTCGTATCGGTGTGTCGAAAGACGCTTTATAATGGATAAATAGGTGGTGTGTGCCTCTGTTGAACTCACGGGCCTTCTCAAGATTGATCGAAATGTCAATATTTGGTTACTGAAGGAATCCGTATATAGCTTCAGCCTAAACATTACTCGCGACAGAATCCTTTATCCGCTGAAAAGGATACTTATTCTACGATAGTTGGCGCAAACAGCAAACCTTTCTTAAAGATAGGACCGAGAACACTGAGATTCCAGTCATTGGGTATGCGTTCATCGGACCATATCTTGCAAAAAAATTGGTGCATACTCCTAACCCATTCTTCGCCGCCGGTCTTAAATAACTCAGCTGGCAACCTATCAGAGCCTGATGCTTTCTTATTTTTTAGCTTCTTGCTAACCGAATCGTCCTCGTTATAGTCCGGTGGCTCTACCGTAGTGTCATCATTCACTGGTGATTCCGGTGTCATTTCTTTGACGGCGGTATTGTGCGCTTTACCGCCTCCAAATAGGTTAGAAAACTAACTTCTCCAAAATCTCAGTGATTCTTGAGCATCTGTAATCAGATTTTTATATTCATCTTAAAACCTTCAGTCAGACGCTTGACCGTTTGATAAAATTTTTGAGCTTCATTTATGACACATAACCTCTTTACATTCTCAAACTCTCGCCTTTCTTGCTCCTTTTCCTTGCATCTGTTCGCTGATTGAAGGTGCTTTTCTCTGCAGTAGCAGGTTTTGACATCGTGTTTGGGACAACGCTCGTGTAGATGTTCCAAACGTTCATAGAAAACCTCTTTTTTAGAGCAAATCGTATTTCCTGTACTGCAATGTCAGCCTTGTATCTTACGAGGACATCAAACAGCTGTATATTTGCATAATCCCTATTAAGGGTGCGGACATAGCTGGTGCATATCAGTAAATCATGTTCCTTATATCGTTTAATGGGATCGTCATCATAGGGAAAAATCCTTAAGCCATCAACTTGGATTTTAAATTTAGAAGTGGATAATATTTTAAGTACTTTTTTTTCGTGTAAAGGATTCCAATTGTGGCCTATAGGCCTATGAAGGTGCGGTGCCTACTGTGCATGGAAGAGTTGATGGAAAAAATGTGTAGTTACTCAAGAAGATTATTTTGCATATTTTTAGAAAATTTGTGAAGCAGCTTTTAAAGTCTTCAAGTATATTTCAAGTCTAGTGTCTCACTTTTAAAAGTTGTAACAGCGTGTACGGCAATATTTTCTACCTTCTCAACTTGTAGCTAATATTATCTTCAAACCAACTCTTACTAACCAATTTGCTACAGCCCAAAATATTATTCTTTTTAATGCTTTTTCGCAGCTTAGACACGAGTACAGTCCAAAAATGTCAAAAGGCATTTCCTTCACCTAATTTCTTTATAGTTTTACTTTTTACTATTTTCTTTTTTTTTTTCCACTAAGTTGTAACATTTTCTGTATCTTTTTTTTTATTTCTACATGTCTTAGTGGCTGCATCCACCACACACTCAAAGCTAAAGTGCAGCTTAGCAGAAAATTGCAGACATTAAAATTGCCTCAAGCTGTTGCCAGTGCAGGCAAGCAAGCCAGCAAACGAGCAATGAAAGTGCTCAGCTGAGCTGCTATCTCAGCACTATAGAGCACTTCATACGCTATACCGCTATATCCATCCATCCGCCCACTTGGCTAACAATAACAACGACCTTCCCATCGACATAGTCGTCAGCTTCTAAGCAATAGTATAACAGCCTTGGCGCGTTTTGTTGCCTGCAACTTTCCAAGCATTTTTAGCAAAGAGCTCCGCCGCTGTGTTTTCTATTTTTCTATTTTTTACTTTTTTTTTATTTTTTTAAGTATTTAACAAGCTCTAAACCGCGTTGCCACTTTGTATAATATACAACGTGCCTTGAATGCGCTTGCATGTGAGTGCGTTGTATTTTTGTATAAAACTAAGATGCACGCACGTATACATATGCATTCTATGTATGCATAACGCAATGCCGCCATTGCTGTCTGCATCACTGTCGTCGCCGTCATATTTGGCGTCATTTTCAATTGCACGCACTCAAAAAGCAACAACAACAAAAACAACCACAACTACACTAGAGTAACCGAGTTGACAATTTTCATCATCAACATCAAGTGAAGTGGCAACACTTTCATGCGCTCTATATAGCAACTTAAAACACACTTCAAGTGGGGCTGGCTGATTTGTCGTCGTCGTCGTCGTCACCGTTATCATCTACACTTCAAGAATAGTCTGTATTGATTTTGCTATAAAGTTTGTAATACTCTGAGGAGTTGTGCAAATCTTCATGGAGTAGGGGAGAATCTTATAGCTTGAGACATTGGTTTTTTGTTTGAAAAAGAATTTAAGTTTATGTACATAAGTTATTACTATTTGGGAGTTGAGACTTATTAGCTTTGCCATATTTTTGAAAGGAAACAAATTATCGCCTTTTAAACCATATATTCAAATGGGTTCTATGAAAAATTTGTGGTTAAGTAAGGACACTATTCAAAAGCTTAGAGTTCCGCTCATTAAATTGCTGTCTTGATATCCTTGTTTGTAAAAAAAATCAAGCTATTAACGCTGACTGGTAGGTGCTATATAGAAAAAGGCTTTGTAAAAAATCCAGTTATTCCCAAATTTAGCGATGGAAGTCCAGCACATACTGCAAAGACAATCGGACTGACAGGTGCTATATAAAAAAGGCTTTGTAAAAAATCCAGTTATTCCCAAGCTTAACCCTGGAAGTCCAGCATATATTGCAAAGTCAAGCTGACTGGCAGGTGCTATATAAAAAATGCGTCCAAAAAATCCAGTTATACCCAGGATTAACGCTAGAAGTCCAGCATATACTGCAAACTCAATCTGACTCTCAGGTGCTATATGAAAAATGCATTTAAAAAAAAATTCAGCTATTCCCAAGTTTAAAGCTGGAAGTCCAGCATATACTGACTAGCAGGTGATGTATGGAAAATGTTCCCAATCATATTAAATAGAGTATTGCCCCTGCGCTAAGTACACCAAATGCGTTATTTTGCATTCCAATGTACCCAATTTCTATGCACATATAGGTTCATAAAATTTTGACTAGATCTACCACAACAAATCATATATAAGCTACACTACACAGGCATAAACTTTTAAAGCAAGGCTAAAGCTTGCTCTCTTCTTTTTTTTAAATAATTTTTCTCTCAAATTGTAAAAATTGTCAAAAATTTCAAAATTAAAAATTTAACTCCATCAACACTTCAATGCTTATCAGCAACCACACAGCAATTGCAATACAGCTCGAATAAAGTTCATCGGAGTTACTGCTCTGATGGACGAACACACACTCCAATACAACATGTTAAGCTTAGCTCAGCAAAATTTTGATACCAGCATAGACATACAGACGAACACTGCTTTATACATATGGTCAAAAACTGCCGCCCAACAGCAAACTAAGGTTACTTGCAACAGCACAAAATGGCATTTGCACCTGCCGAAAGTTGTCGCCGCTTCAGCTTCAGCTGCTGCTGCTGCTGCTATTTCTGTTGACTGAAATTATAAACCCAGGCGCATTTACTGCGAAATTTGTGTACTTCGTTTGAATATGTGTGTGCAATTTATATCATCCAAGTGTAGATGTGATTTTGGATATAACACACAGTCAGCTAGCCAGCCAGCCAGCCAGCTACATATCCAGCCAGTTGAGCTCAGTTGAGTCGAGTTGAGTTCAGTTGAGTCAGTTTTTAGCAAAGCTGTCAGTGTCAAAGTGTCTGTCAACATGTCATTCAAAATGAAAATTAATAACAATATGCAAACAGCGCAGAGCTCAGAGCAGCGTCAGTATCAACTGCAACCATATGAGTGCAGGACGAACGAGTGAGCGAGCGAGCAAGTAACCATCAACGGATGAACACCTTTTGCTCATATGCATTATGGATGAAGGCAAATGGCGGGCGTTGCTGTTGCTGTTACCCTTTATATATATAAAACTATACAGCAGTTGGCTTCAAATTTCAGCAGTTTGTACCTACTCGTATACAGAGACAACTCGTTCTCAACTCGATCTTGACATTTACTAATGTCCTTGCATGCATTTTGCCATTGCGTGCTAAATGGGAGTTCGTTGTGATTCATGTACAGCTATGTGCAAGCCTTAAGTTACTTTATTATTACAGGCTGCTTGCTCTTGTTTAACGTGATTTTGCTGTTGAGTGCTGCCAACTTGTTGTTAGGCTGCGTACCCTGTGGAGTTGTACAGAAGAAAAGTTGTTGATAGTCGCTTATTACAAGTCTCGAAAGAATTGTGGACAAAAAAAGTGTTGGTTAACAAAAAAAAAAAAAACAAAAAAAATGGTTTCTTTTTGAGAATTTTATTCTCCATCGGCAAGTCCAAGCCAAGTTACCATTGCAGCGTGAATAAAAATTTTATTACATGTTACAAACAAAAGTTTTACATGAATTTATGTTTCAAAAATTTCTTTAAGCTGCCTTCAGTTCTATTCAAGTCCAGGCACAGTACCGATTGGCACATCTTCAAAGACTAAGCGCTCCATATCATTAAATGGAGCGTCATCGTTTTGCGCCAAATATGGTTCTAGCCTTTCCAATATTCTGCTTATCTTGCGCTTGCAGTAGTCAAGCCATGCCGGGAAATGCATTGCTGCATAGCTTGCAAAACTCGTTATAAGATCCCATAGCAGACCCAGGAAAAGAATGTATATTAATAATGTAAAAAAGCTTGTATCTTTCAGTAAATAGTATATAAATTTAAGTAGCTTTTGTACATAGTAGTTAATAAATGCCATTTTGTTAGCTTTTCAAAAATTCAATAAGAAAAATGTTTGAATGTTTCAGTTGAAGAATATGCTATCAACTGAAATATGAGTAAGTGATAACTTGGTTTATTGTTTGAAACTGTGTGCTTAAAAATTTTTAATTTTTTTTAGTTTGAATTTACTGTCAACTTCTTAATTAATTAATTTTATTTTGTTTCACTCTTCCAAACTAAAATATTTTAAGCAAAGCCCATATCCTGTTCTAAGCGCACAAACTGCTGTTTAACAATTCACTTTGTGTAAGTTCTGCACGACTTAATACTTCGATTGGCAACACATTCATTAACTTACACTTCATGCTTGTTGCAGTTTTTTTCTGTTTCGTCTACATCCTCATGTCCTTACTTTTTACTCAATTGAAACTGTTTGTAAAAAATTTTAAAAAAATCCCACTTACTTCCTGCTCAATGCATTTGCAACACTTAGACTGTCTCAAGTAGCTTTTAGCTGTTAAGTAATAAAGGATACAAAAAAAAAAAAAAAAGTAAAAAGCATCTCTTACTACCTGCAGCATACTCTAATTTTATACATTTAATTTAGCTTACCACTTTCAGCTTGTAATTTTTTTCCTTCCTTTTTTTCCTTCCTTTTTTTCTATTTTTTGTGACACTGTAAAAATGGTTTAGCAACCATGAACCATGTACGTCATTAGCAGTTACTTTGGCTTTACTTAAGTAAACCACCTCTTCTACAAAAAACATATCTGCCTATTTTAGTAGGTGTAGGTGTACCTTTAATATAATAACACATATGCCATGTGCACAAAGACAGCGTAATTTTTTAGTCCTTGAGCGTTTTGTAAATAAATAATTTATTTTTAACACTCTACACAAAGGATAAAAGCGTATATTAAGTTTGTGCAAATGTATGTAACAGGTGGTAGAAGGTGAAGCAGAAAGCATCAAAAGTTGATTTGAAAAAGACATGTCCGTCTGTCTGGTTGTTCGTATGTACAATATGAACTTGAAGATTATCAGCGCTAGAGTCTTCAAATTTAAATACTAAGAAGCTACTATTTCTGCTTCAGATTACTTGTATTCAATATATGTACCATTCTCCCTGCTTAAGGGGTAACGACACTAAACATATGAACCTGCAACTCCTAAATTTTTGTATGAAAAAAAAAAATTTTTTAGATGTTGACTTAGCTATAAATGCTCAATTTGGTTAATCTCATGTTAATCCCTATAAAATAATCAATAAAGATTCTGTTAGAACTACCTGCAAGTGTAGCTCGCTTACAAATCTGTTCCACGTTTCAAAAATTTTGTAAGGACAAAATTTTGTTTTTGTTGTTAATTCAACTAAACTAACAATTTTTGTATATTTTATGTACATACTAAAAAAATATGCCATAAAAATACAAATACACTAAAAGGCTTAGCTCGCGAACAAAAAATCGAATCAATATATGCATGTCCGTCTGTCTGGCTGCCATATTAACATCGAAGATTTTTAAGACTATAAAAGATAGAGGCTTCATGTTTGAATATTTCAATTCTTTTATTCCTTCTTCAGATCACTTGTACTCATTAAACATGCTAACCCCCTCCATAAGTGGGGTTGGCACTTACTATGCAAGCCAATACCTTATTCTGAATTTTTATTAAGTTCTCCTATTGTAAATTATTGGCTTATTTAGTCTGCACTATTCCTTTGTAAAAAATAGTATTTAATAAATATGTTAACCCTTCTCTTAGGGGTAGTACTCATAGAAACCTACACTTTCTTTCTGAGTTTTTGTTTGAATCAATTTATTATCTTCGTGCCATTTTAGCTAATATTTATCTAATGAATGAATTACTCTATATAACGCCATATGAGAGCACCAGAAGAGATAGTACCTTACAAAACTATCTCCTTTCATAGATTATTGTAAAAAAAATTTTTTTTTTAATTTGGTTTAATTTGAAATTTTGATTTATCTTACATTAATTCCAATAAAATATACTACACGAGTCCAGATTATAATATACAAGTATACCCTATACAAGTTTCTGCTTCAAGTGTACTTCGTAGTCGAGCACACTCGATTAAATCATTCTTTCTTTCTTGTTTCATTTTCACTTTATACCGCCGCTCACTAACTTTGATTCTCCATTTCGCTCTATCAGCAATCTATAAGTTTATATATTCGAATTTACATGACATTGCTTTGGGCTTAAAATATTTAATAAAGTAAACACAAAAATATAAATACATATATTATATGTTTTTATAGAAAAAAAAATTCATTTTTACATATTTATGTTGCGCTTTGACGATTTTTTGCAGATACATGTCTAGCTCAAGGCTCTTTGATTTGTTTCGTTTGTAATAAATAATGTTTTTCTTTGTTGTCTAAGCTGTCGATGAAGGTCATACATATATTTGCATTATTTAATTTGAATATACATCTGAAGGATGAAATTTCATGGCAACTTCTTTCTAACTGAATTCAAATAACATTCGTAGGTAGTAAACATTCGATTCCAAGTCATAGAACAGAAATTTTATTGAACCTAATTAGCAACCAAATCAAGTCAATATGTATTAAAGAAATCCAATTCACACTGATACAGATCCATATTAAATGTGTAAGCTTCACAGAGACTTGGAAAATAAATCTTCTTCCCCTTCTTTTACTTTAATTAGGATCGATATATATATTATAAAAATCTTCATCATTCTCATTAGAATCTATATTAATACCTAGGCTTGACAAATAATCTCGTTCGCCCTAATTATATTCTGACTATAACCTAAATCATGTCCGTAGAACTAAATTAAAAAAGAATTATTTTTCACCATGATAAGGAACCACTAGGTATTAAATAAACCACTTTCGAAAAGAAATATAACAGATATTTCTGGAATTACCCAACAAAAAATTCCAACTTCAAATCGTATGATCTCTGCGCTCAATCAACATCGGCAAATCATAAACAATGACCATGATGCGCACCATACAGATACTTTATCTGAGGTCAGGAGAGGTAAGACACATTGGGCCAAAGCGTTGCGTGATTGTAATAGGCTGTAGTTTAAGGGATGTATCACAGGAGGATGAGCGCCTCGGTAGGGAGAGTGTGATGAAAGTGATATGGAATTTTTTGTAAATATAAGCACTTATATTGCGAGAGATGGAATGTAAACGTAATGGAGAAAGAAATCGGGTTAACTTTATTTTCAATCTATATATAGGACAATCAGCAAACGTTAAGGGAAACAGTTGACAATGTATTGGCGGAGCCATTGTGGGGTAGAATGTTGGAAATGAGGAAGGGGTGGCGAAAAATTAGTATAAAGAATAAATGTTATATTGCTTCCCATTAGGGAGATCAAGCGAGTAACACCTTTTAGATCTTCTAATAATTAAGTTGTTATCAAGTAGTTGGATGGCAAGGGTTGGTTTAATTGATAGGTTAATTTATATAGGAGCTGCTTAGTCTGATAGCTACCTGGCTCTTCGTGCATCACGCTGTTGGTGTGGAACAGGTGCACATTAGTGATCATTCTAAGAACCCTGTTTTGAAATTTTTAAATAATAGAGCAGTTGTTTCTGCCTGGCAGTGCCACAGATCGGCAATCCGTAGGTTCATATAACTTCTATTATCGCTTTGTATACTAGAAGCTTGCTTCTCAGCATGAGACTTGGCCTTTGACCGATCAGCCATAAATGATTTTTCAGCCTTTCTTTGAGTTCACTTTTCTTTTGGTGAGCAGATGAGGAAGCAATGTTTCCCTTCGCATGCCTAGACATTTGGCTGTAGCGCTGCTGGTAATCGCTGTTTCATCGAGATAATATTAGGGATAGTCTCAGCGAAAAAGTCCTGACCAGTAGTGGTAGTACGATGCGGGCAGAATTGCCCGATATGTCACACCCGGTCGAAGACTTGCATTACGTCCAGAAAGACAGCCGAACAATAAGTTTTCTCCTGAAAGACGTCCAATATCCTCTCGATTAGTCTATTGTTCAGACGTTCCACGGCATTCTCTGAAGTCAAACTGATGATCAGCGATCTTTCAGTATTTTCAGACTCTACTTAGGTGAAGACTTTCAACTACTTTGGAGATTACCATCAATAAACTTATTGGGCAATATAAGGCGAACTTGGCTGCAGGGTTGCCACATGTGCGAATGTGAATTATTTCGGCACATTTCCACTGGGTGGGAAAGTAGCCTAACTGGAAGCATTTATTAATGATCTTGAGATGATTTACTGAATACCATTCGGCGGCAAGGTTTTAATGGCTGGGACATCAATATTTTCGTACACAGGGGAGCCGAATTTTATTCATATTATTTTAGCTCTATACCCTACTCTGGCAACCTCAAGTTATCACTAAAAATTACCTTAAACACTTAAAATGCACAAAAGTATGCTACAATATTTTAAAGAGCTCGCAAAAATTCCAACTCAATTCCAACACACTTGCATGCCAATTGCAAACAATTTTCCAACATTAAAACGCGCAAAGCACCAAAGCTAATAAATGAACTTAGTAAATAAGATTTTTCACAGCTGCTGCAGAAAAAAACCATGAAAAAAATGAATCGAGCAGTTTCAGTTTCAAATTTTTGAGTCGAGCGAGTGCAAACATTTTCGAAATATCGTAGTTACCAAATAAAAATGATTAGGAACGTGACTAAGAGTGCGAAAAATGTTATTTACTTAGCTGCTACTCAAACAGACACTATACAGCGACAGATACATTTTTATGGAGAAAGATACTCGAGGCAAAGAAAGCAATGGAAATATATAAAGATATGTGAAAAGCAGTGAAAAGCGGTCCCTTGCATCTCTAGCGCAAAACTTGAAAATTACACGAAAAGTACGCAATAAGTGACAGTGTGCAGATACACAGATACTCACGCACACACACACACACACACACACAGCGTTAAAAGTAAAAAGAAAAAGCGGCAACCGCAGCTATGCGCGAGCTTGCTCAAATTCATATCTTTGGGGCTTTCACTTGAACTTTTTTGTAAGAAATTTTCTTTTTTTAAACTTGCTGATTTTCGGCATTTCGCTTTTTCATTGCTACCCACATACAGCAGGTCCTTTATATACATATGTACATATATATATATAAGCGCACTGATAAGCGCAGCGCAGCGGAAAAAGGAACAAATATTGTACAATATTTATTTTTGCATATTTGCACTGTGCACATTGTAAGCGAGTAAGCGCAAGGACAACTTTGCCAAAGGACGTGGAAAATTTTTTTATATATGTATATTTAAAAGCAGCCTGCTACAGAAGTGTATAAAAAGAACAAAACAATATAAAACATTTTTAATTCGGTCAAAACGAAACGATTTGTAATTTTTTTTTTTTTTTTTTTTTGAAATTCTTAAAGCAATATAAAAAAGGGTTGATCAAAGAATTAAATTCTAATATAGAGCTCCAGTATTGACTAATTAAATTTTGATTTTATTAAACATAGTCAGTATTCAAGAAAAATCAAAACTAAGAAATAATAAATGAACGAACGATCGAACAGCAATTGACCGAACGAACAGAGAATATGTCAAGAACAATGAACAGGAATAAAATCGAACGAACCATTTTGAACTTGTATTTTATTCGTTATTCCATGAAAACCCAAACTGCACAACAACTGTTCCCTATTCGCTTGTTCATTTGCTGTTTGTTCGTTCACTTTTATGCTGTTCTGCTAAATATTAACCCTGTACCCCCGTACAAACCAACTATTAAACTAAAACAACTCAAATTTCACACTTCAAGTGCAGCGTATTAATATAAATGTACGGCTGAAGAAAACAGCAGCGCATATGAAAATTATTTGTTCGTTCTTTCATGTCCTGTGGTTGCCTTTACAGTTTCCTTTTTTTTCACGACTGTTGCATGCAGGATATGTTGATAAGACCACGTCCTTGCATTGCATCGCATTGCACATTGCAATGCGTTGAGTGCTGTATACACTTGTAATGTTTCATTTATGCTTGCGTAAGTAATTCATAAGAATTTTCACATATTTTTTGTTTCATTTTTTTTTTTCTGCTTTTTGCTGGTTTTTGGTTGTGGTACACTTGTTATAACTGAAATTAACGAAACAAAAAACTATTTATTATATACATATGTAACTACTGCATATGTATAAATAAATAAAAAAAAAAAAAAAATATTATTTTGCGAATTGGGTCAATGCAAATTGAGAGGCTTTCATTTGTAAAAGTTTTATGCAGTCGATTGGGTTCGCTGTATGAGCTATATTTATTATTTAAGTTGTAATGCTTATTAAGAGCTGTAAGCTTGTGTAACCATGAAAAAATATATACAATTTGCATAAATTGCTTCAAGTTGACTATAAAATTTGATTTATATATACTACTAGCTCTACCCGGCACGCTTTGCTGTGCCCAGTAAAAGTTATTTTCAACACACAATATATTCTCCTTCGACTCGACTCTCTACTTCTTTCAGCTATATTTAAAACCGAAAAATCAAACAACTTTTTTTATCTTTTGAACTATGAAACTTTATTCTCTTGTCTTAACTTGTTTACTTCATCCGAACCCATTAACATGTATACCACATTTCATCCATGTACTTCAAATAGATGCAAAGATATTTTCAATTGTTTTGTATCGCTTGTATAGGGGTGGGTATAACCCCCTCCGATTTTGACCAAACTTAACACGATTACTTTTCCCGATCCCATTAAAATGTGTAATAAATTTCGTCCCCGTACCTCAGATGGATGCAAAGATATATTGAATTTTGTTTATCGCTTGTATGGGTGGTGGGGCATAGCCCCCTCCGATTTGGACCAAACGTAACACGATTACTTTTCCCGATCCCAATAACATGTGTAATAAATATTGTCCCCGTACCTCAGATGGATGCAAAGATATATTGAATTTTGTTTATCGCTTGTATGGGGGGTGGGGCATAGCCCCCTCCGATTTGGACCAAACGTAACACGATTACTTTTCCCGATCCCAATAACATGTGTAATAAATATCGTCCCCGTACCTCAGATGGATGCAAAGATATATTGAATTTTGTTTATCGCTTGTATGGGGGGTGGGGCATAGCCCCCTCCGATTTGGACCAAACTTAACACGATTACTTTTCCCGATCCAATTAATATGTGTAATAAATTTCGTCCCCGTACCTCAGATAGTATATTGAATTTTGTTTATCGCTTGTATGTGGGGTGGGTATAGCCCCCTCCGATTTTGACCAAACTTTACTCGAACACTCTCCCGAATGAACTGAAGATCGTCTTTGAATTTCAGCTCAATCGGTTGGATGGTTTTGCTTCCTATAAGGAACATACATACATACATACATACATACATACATAGATAGATAGATATATACAAGATTCATTTTTATATATATTGATTGATTATAAAAAAGCGTTTAATTGATTAAAAACATATTTTAAGAATAAATTTAAATAAACACGCAATTAAATTGGCTTTTTTTGACTCATGACGAGTTGTCAATTACAGTAAAGACATATAAATATAAACATATAAAATGGTTATTCTCCATGATATTCTTTATGGAAATACTTCTTATCACTATGAGCGTGCCAGATCCTAAAGCACCCAATGGAATATCTTGTGTAAATAATAAAATTTATTGTAAAGAATAAATTCCGCCAATTAAGTTGGCAGCACTTATCTATAAGCTGCACTAGAGTCCAACAGACAAATTTTGATAAGAAGAAAAAATCTTGATTCGATGCTATGCATCCAGCAGTGGTTGGATATATGACCTAAACGAAGCACCTTGGGGAACTTGCTCTGAACGCAACCCTAAACAATGACAACAAGCGGCTCGCTAACGATGGCACCTTAACGGCAACAGTTTACCGGCATCAGCACAAAATATACAAAGATAGTCTAAAAAAAAAAAAAAAAGATATCGTCCACATCTAATGCTGTCAAAAGCATCAAGCGAGAAGCCTAGGTGCATAAAGAATTCGGCCCAAAAAGATCATGTCTGCAGCTGCCTCGTTGACAACACTCTGCAAAAAGCAGAGATCGGATGCCAAGAGAGCAGATAAAAGATGCAGCAAGAAATCTAAATGGAAAAGGAGGACGCCCAAATAAGCACACAAAAAAAGTAAATGATGTATGACAAGAGAGTAGGCAACATCACTGCCAAGAGACTCTACCAAATGGGTCGTACATTACACCCTAATCATTATATTCATCTTCCAGATAGCTTTCCTCACTGGCAGCTTTCTTCAAAAAAAAAAAAAAAAAATCGCCTTATCACTCTCATCTACACATGACACACTCTCTCCCGTGACACACAACTTACACTACCTCCTATCACAATCAACCACCATCAAACAATGTTTTTCATGAGACATATGTAATAACTTAAAACAAACTGATATTTATAACTGCTATTAAAATTAAAATAAGTTCTATTAATATTAATATTTTGTCGGAGACTTAAGAAAACCCTTACTGCAAAGCAATCTAATATATCTAGAATATTTGGATTCATTTGATGTAGTACTCTCCAATTTTAGGCAGTGAAACCCGGAGCATACGATATTTATACATATAGACATATCTGTCTCCTAACCAATTGGGGCACAGTCTTTCACAGCCTTGATTCGCAACACTCTGGTAGAATTTTTTCTTAGCTTAGTCCTTGGCTATGTATTTGCTTTCAGATCAACTTGTATGTAGTGTACCTTCCAATGCCACAAAATGTCTCTGAATCTATCATCCTTGACGCTGCTTTTCCGCCTATTGCTCAGTTTATTTCTTAGAATAAGCATACCAATTTCTTCTTGAATGACCAATGCTGCATACAACTATTTAGATTCGATGGAATTTAAATTAAGTGCTACCCGGCAATCCGATTGAATTATGTTGGTTCGTATCTTGATTAAACTGCACACATCTAAATATGGTTCACATTTCCGTCTGGATGATTTTAGTGGAGACCTAATAACTCATATTTTATGTTAGGATCTACAAACCCTGGCTTTGTTCCACCTTTTTTTTTTACAGGAATTTTAACGTACACCACTTGATGGTATGGCTTTAGTATTTGTTTACATTGATCTTTAATCTCAGGAGGTTCTGCTTAGACAAGTTCAATTCATAGCTGAAGCTGTACTAAATCTATAAATGTTCCCAAGGCTATGGTGTAGAACTATAGTAACTTGTCTTGTTTGATTATGAGTTCTATATATATTACGTCTCTTCAAAGGATCTACTTATTATACTCACTCAGTGATCTTAACCTTGATATTTTATGCCATTCTCACAGAATCTATTAAGAAACCTGTCAACGTCTAAGCTACACAGGAGAGGTGACAGTAATCCTTCTTGTGCATAATGTAATAATCCTCCTCAACAAAGTGCTTCGCTTTCTTCTACTTTTTTTTTTTTTTGTCGTCGAACTTATTCTGTTTCTTCTTTGACTGTTACTTTTTTCTCACATTTTGCTTTCATATTTTACTTTCTCATTTCTCACATTTTCTTCTCATCCTCTCCCTCTTACTTATGAGCACTCATATACTCTAACTTCCTGTGCTGCTCTTCCTTATCGTTTCATATTTTACGTTTCAGTTTTTAGTCAAATAAAGTTCATTACTTTTCTCGTAACTGTAAAACGAACTCAAAATGAATCACCAAACACAAAAAACTTCGCCACAACTTTTATTCCTTCATATGTACATACTGCTTAAGAACATATGTACTTAAATATTAAGCTATGAAAAAGCTTTAAAAAAACATTTACCAACACCTACTCGTGCACCCACGCATATTTACTATAAAAATTAACAAAGATTTCAGCATGAATTCACTTAAATGAGATTTCTGCTACATTTCCAAATGTAAACAGAACAACGTGCTGAGCAGAACACATTCGAAACTGTGCATGTATCAATCTATGCATTGTTTAACTTAACATTTTACCTCAAAATACACATGGTTGTATTTCATGTATGCGCAGAGTTTCCAAGTTGCCGTAGGTCTTATGCGCAAAATGTATAAAAGCAAAAAAACAAAAAACGAATGAAGCGCAAAAAATACAAAAAAAAAATAGCAGAGTAAAGCACTTTGTAGCACTAAACCGCAGCAGTAGCAGCAGCCATAAGAAAAATGTACAAGTTGTTGTAGTGGTGTAGAGGGTGGCAACTCTAATATAAATGCATCAAAAACTGCTGAACACTTACAATTTTTTTTATTTTATTTTTTTTTTGGCTACATGAGCAACGTATTTGTTAAAAAATTCGCCAACGTTTACATATGTATGTAGCAGCAAAAAAAAAAAGGACGAAAAAAAAATAGAGTTGCCAACTGCTATGAGGCTATAGTTCTAAGTATTTAAAGTACTTTTGGCCACAGGCCAAATTTGCACAAAATTTTCGCAGCATTGATATCAACAACAGTTCAGTCAAAACTGCCACAGGGCAGCAGAGTTTGTGCAACATGGACAGTCGTCAGGAATTAAAGCAGCAAAAATCTACATAGGCAGCAGGAAATAGCAAACTATATATATTGTATATATATATATATATATATATATGTAACACATGAGCAAATAGTTTGTTATTTTGCATACTGCATGCATATATTGCGCGCAGCACAAACGTTGAAAAGAAGAGCTAAACAACAGGCTAACAAGTTGTTTAAACAACCTCAAAAATAGTCTATGCTCGCACTGTGAAGCTGAAGCTGTGTTGAGTATTTAATGCATTTGTGTAGACTTTTTGACATCAACGTTGTATTAAAACTAAAAATCTATGCAAAAATATAAAGAACTGCGTGTAAAATAGTTTCGAAAGGAAATTACTACTTGCTATGGGCAACAGCTTATATGTACATATATATGCAACAGGATATGTAAATGTATCTAGATACATGCTGCTGAGCCAGCTTGTCATTCACTTGCGGTGATTACTTTTGTTGTCTTTGTATGTTTGCATACGGAAATGAGTTTATTGCTAGTATAAATATAAATAAGGAGTAACTATTATTAGAACTATTAGAGTTGCTCGACTATATTGGACGCTGCATGCAAAAGAAGTTGCTTCGAAAAGCATTAGTTTAGAGGAGATGAACTATTAAGTCGAATAAACTTTGGAAAGCATTTATCAAAAACTTTATTTAAAAATTTGACAAGTTCCATTAAAGCAACTAATTTTTTATTATATTTAAAAATTTTTATATTCAAATTTGACCAAACCAAGTAACCCCCTATTCCCGTTCAATCACATATTTCTCTTCGAATTTTACACAATTGAAGCAACATAGTTCATTTATTTCAAAAATAAATTCAAGCAAAATGGAATTTATTTGCCATCATGTACAAAAGCTTATTGATTTTATGGAATATTTACAAGAAGATGTGGGCACTGCTGCATTAATTGTCTTCACCGCTCTTCTGGGCATACTATTCGGTCTTTTACTGGGCATAACAACGTTCGCAATCATGCGTTTTATGGATTTGTATGAATGCTATAAGAATTTAAGCGAAAGGCAAGAAGCTCCACAATTCGTCTTGGACCAAAACAATGAAGTTGTGACCAGTGATATGGAGCGTTGGTTTGAAAGAGATTAAAGTAGCGGAAGCAAGTAGCTGAAAGAATTTATATTATTTAAATTAAATTCATGTAAATTTTATGTTTGTGATATTTGCGATTTGCCAATTTATGTGCGTTCAAAAATGTATTAAAGCTAAATAATTTAAAGGATTATAGCTTGCATGACTTCATTGACCATCAACCATTTTTCAGTCATGGCCGCACTCAGCAAGGCTGCTGTAGTTTTTTTTTTGTGAGCTGGCGCCAGTTTTAAATGCCAAGCAGTTGAGATCTCCCCATACCTGGTCATTCCAATCAAGTTTAGGACCCCATGTAAACCTTTTCATTCAGTTGCTAGAATTCTATGCGCTGAACTATGTCAACCTCATTAAAAAGCTCATACAGATCACGGTTCATAGAGGACCTAAGCTCGTCGCGGACTCTAACATGACAAAAAGTCCTGCAGACAATCTTTCTCACAAAGACTTCCAACGCCGTTTCGTATAACTTTATCATGGTCCATGCCTCTGCACCATACAGTAGGACCGGGAGTACCAGCGACTTGTAGATCTTAATTTTTAGCTTCTGAGAAAAGGCTTTGCTACGAATTTGCTTGCTCAGCCCAAAACTGCATCTATTTACAAGCGTGATTCTTCGGCTGACGTTGTAGTTGCTGGTCATTTCCATATTCATTTTTACAATATGCTTGCATTCTTAAGAGTACAACTTATCAATCAACTTTAATCCGAATTCATGGAGTCAAAAGAAGTTTAGATTGTCTCCACAGTAGATGAAAGTGTGAACTCGAAAGCTAAGGAGACCCTGCGGGTCAGAAAAGTTTATAATTTTGAAACCAGTCAATTGAAAAATTTTGCTCATCTAATTTTTAGGGCTTTCCCTTAGAGGTTTGTACGAAATTATAGTTGCTAGTGGTCCTTCTACACAAATATCAAAGATTAATCTTAAAAATTACATTTTTATTAAAATAGCACCTTACAGTAATCAACCTTACATGTTCGAATAGATAAAAATTAAGTTTATATAATACTACCGCACCAGCCTTGCGTTGGTATGCCCCTTCTTTGTCTTCCTTTTGTATAAGCCATATTTTACTATATTTTATTTATCATGGCATGCTACGATGCTTAGTTGACCCCGCGTGCTCAGCTTCGCAACGCTTTGCATTTCTTTTCTATGTTACCATGTCACAATATGTTGCATATAGCAAGACAGCTTATTATTCTCTCAACACACTTTCCCCGACTACAATCCGCTCTGTCCTCTCAGATACAGTCTTCGCTCCATCACAAAATCTCTCTCAGCACCTTTTTCATGACTATCCCCCTCAGGTTCTATAATCGTTAAATTTTCTGAAATTTTAAAATTTTGTGCGTTTGTCTTGAAATGTCTGGACTTAACATTAAAAACTATTTGCGAATCATAAAGTAAATGGAAAAATAAAATTGTTTGTTCACTGACGGGATCAGTCAACAAAGAACTCCAGCATCGGCGACGACGTTACGCTTGCTGCACTAGCGAGCTATTCGATATCGTTGCTGGGTTCACTGCTTCTAATAGACACAAAACCTACACAGAATTGATGCATAAAAGATTCTTTAGATATACATCAAATATCTGTAAGTCAGCACACCACCAATCCTCAGTTTCCGCGGCCAGTTTTCCTTTTTTTTAGTTTTAATATAATTAAATACATTTATTCTCTGATCTTCACAATTAAAGTGCCGCGTAGCACGACGCACCAATTCTAATTATTATTTACAATTAATAATAATTCTAACTAAATGTAAATAATGCGTCCAACAACACGATCTTTGGAGCATAGAAAATATCATAGAAAGTTGCGGCGATTGTAGTCTAGGTCTTAGACTTGTAGCAGGATCCTCTCTTTTACCTCGCTGTTATTGATGGTCTTCCCATTACCAATGCGATCACACCAGCCTCATAAAGGCTGGGATCGGCCAACTACAGGTACCGGAGATGCGCAAACGCTCGAGTTCGACCGACCTTGACGTTCCAGCTATCGTACCAAGAGCATGGCCATATTGATGACTTGTGTATTGTGTCTGCTGCTGACGGGCATCTTGAAGATTGCCCCGACTACAAGACTGCCAACCTTAAAGGCAGTGAAAACCAGAATCGCTGCCTGTTGAAGTATACAACCGATATGGATGCACACGCCAACAACCAAGTGCGAATTGGATGGTGTCTTATTAGGTTTGACTCTCACTACGCACAGAGTGGCGTCCCCTTCCATCTTGACGTACGCCCGACTTTATCAAACTCTGTATGCAGTCCTCTGTGCGTACTGTCCAGTTCCGTAGCACACTACAGCAACTTGCTCTTTCTGTACTCAGCTAGTCAAGCAACACTTAAAGCACTTTACATATGTTTAATCAAATAAAAAACCATTACTTAATGCCGTTGAGCTAGATTGACGGGTAGAACAGTATCCTGCAAACCAAATAAAATTACAAGAGAGGACACAGTGCTTCATATTTTTTAGAATAAGGTCACTGTTTAAATACGTCTGGCTATCTGCAAGCTTTTAGTTTAAAATCAAACTCTTGAATGGCACAAAATTCTTATTATTTGGAGAATAGATCATGGTACACTGTGAAGGCTGCTTTATTCAAGTTTTAAGAAAGTGGGATAGAAAAGCATACATTACTCGCATATTGTGGCTAATTCTATTTTCCTTTCTATTTTCCTTTCTACTTTCACTCTTCTAGTGAGCCATAAATAGCAAACGCCACGAATAATTAGTTTAAATCAAATGTGCGCCAAAAAGTATGCTGCAATTGTTTAACCTATTAGGCAAAAATTTATCTTTAAACTATTTAATATATATAAACATGCAAACGAATAACTTTTCACTAAATTTTCACTTTTATGCTGTTAAAAACAACTTTTTTGTTTAGTCAGTCAATTAATGCAAGAACGAAATGCTGCATGCACAAAAAAGTATGCAACAGTTTGTGGCCAATCAACGCAACGCACTGCAAGTCAAGCAGTCTGTGCTCGAGTACTGGCTTTGGTGGTTTCGCCTCGAAAAATAAGCATTTACATAAAAGAGCAGAAAAGCGAAAACAAGAATATAATTATGTCTGCTTTTAACAATTATTTCAATTATAAACACAAGCTGTTGCATACAGACAAACCAAATGCATACAAAGGATTCAACAAAAAAAAGAAAAAACAAAAAAAAAAGCGCGTACATTAGCCTAAAAGCAGACAACAGAAATACAGAAATGTGAGAAAAAAATGAAGAAAATATATGCATTCTTAATGTCTGCACTGATGCAAGCATTTCCCTAATAGAGACATAAATTCCGTGGCGTGCTGTGCACTGTGAAACGCCTTAGAGTATGTACGTCGTCCAGACGTAGACAGGCTTACAACATAATTATGTATTATACAGCATGCTGCTGTCCGCATTAATTCCCTTTGGCTTCTTGTCAGGCGTTGTATATATATATGTTAAAAAAAAAAGAAGTATGCTTGCTGCATATAATTGTACAAGTATGACACTGCATTGCATACTTTTCGGCTTTCTATTTCAAGCCAACATTTTTATTGTTCTACTCTGTGTGTTTTGTTTGGCTCACGTGCTGCATAAGCATGTGATGTGAAGTGTAGTCTAGTGTGCCGCTGGTGGCCGCTACATACGTATGCATGTTGAGTTCATCATAAAAGTTTTACTATGACAGTAAAATTTTAATGAAATCACTGCAAGATACTTGTGCTACATACGACCGAAAGACAGATGGAAGGATACAAGGAAACAGCTGCTAAAAAGTAACAAAAGAAACTTCAGAACTATTGTTGAAGTTGCTGTACGTGTGTGTAGCACACTTTCAGGCTTCGTTTGTTGTTATTTTTAGGTTTTATTATTTTTTTTTTTTAATGAACTTATTTACTTTTGAATTAGTTTTTATAAAAAATTTCATTTACATTTAATATATGTATGTAGTATGAAGGTCAAGCGGTCAGCAAGTCAAGCGGTAAGAGCTATTGAAAGATGTTTTTTATTCCAAAAACAAACAAAAATTTATGAAGCATACTTTTGTGCGCAGTTTAAACCTAAAGTTGTTATCTTTTAATAAGGCTGTGAATTAGCTTTGCAGGTGCTCTGATTTATAAAAATTTTTTATATTTTATAATTGACTACTTTTCAGTAATATTTTTATATACATTTATATACAAAATTTTTTATTTTAATATTTCCTTTTTCTTCCTACATTGCAGGTATGTCCTTTTAAACAAACAATGAACCATTAAACACTTATAAACAAAAGGATGCAGTGAGTATGTAACTATAAAACATTAAACTTTCGACCAAACTAAAATCTGTTGAAAACTTTAGCTAGACACAGTACAAGTAACAAATCAGATATCGTCTGTAAAGCAGCTTAGAACTACTTAAGCAATTTGTAAGGACTAACAGCAAAATAAAGTCCACCAAATTTTTGTATATGTGGCTAAAGACTAAGATTATATGTACAATGTAGTTGCTTAGATGCTGCTAAATGCCATACAAAATATAAGCTGCATATTAAGCGTAACCGGAGTAACAATAGCAATATGAAGCTACTGGACAGCAGTGTATTGCTACAGTTACCAAAGTTTGTTACGATTGATTGATTGAGCTCTTAGCGAAATTGCACACATAGCCGATGCCTATGTCCAATTTTAAGCGCCTTTGCATAAGATCTCTGCTCTGCTGTTAGAAAGCCGCTTCAATGAGCGCATTAGGCAGTAAACTGATTAAGTGCAGCTGGCGTACGTGCTATAGACACTTTGTATGAAATACCTTGTTTGCTGCATGCTGTTTAAGATATTTTGAGTTTGGCATGCAGCAGCTATGCTTTGTTTAACTAGTTAGTTAGGTAGTTTGCTAGCTAGATGGATGAATAGCTGTCAGCAGCTTAAACATTTCCTTTTTGCAGGATTATATAGCAACATAAAGACAATATTGTCGTCGTCATCATCATCATCATCTTTGGTCTGCGGCTTTGTCTATACAAAGTATAAAGTAAAGCAGCCGAACTGCCAACGCGTCTAAGCCACATCAAAAATGTCTACAACCACATGCCAAGCATTTTCCGCGTTTTTCCGCATATTTTCATGCGTTATTGTTGCTGTTTTGTGTGTTCGGTTTTTAGTTGGCTCAAGTCGCGCAACTTTGCCACTTTTGTTTAATTTTCCACCTAGCTACAGAAAATCTAGTTAAAGTAAACTTTTTGCTAACGATTCTCGCCTTCTCCAAATACCTTTGGTTGAAAATTTATCTTTGAGTTCGAAGTAGCAGCACCTGTGTTTACTATGTGAAAATACGCCGACGCGTATGCTGTAGAATTTTATGATTGTTTTTTGGCTGCATTTTGCCAAAAGTTTTGTTTGACTTGCGCATATTTTGTTTGATGGTTGCTGGTACTTGTGAAGAAGTTGTCCCACGGTTTATTTGTCTAAAGTCCATTGCGCTTAATTTTGTTGTTTTTATGCATTTTATTGCAAGTCTAGTACGTGGTTTTGAATATTTTAAAGATTTAAGTTGTACGACACAGTCTGAGGAGCCTAGACAGTTGAGGAACATTAAATTTTAGTTTATAGAATTAAATTAACAACAACAATCAACTGATATGCGTTCAACTAAGTAATTAAAAATTAAGAAATTTTCGAAGCATACTTTCTGGTGCCTTTTGACATTAAGCCTTCTTTATAGTGTGCATATAATAGCGAAATAGCCGCATAGTGTGCATGGCAGCAAAAAAAATTTTAAACTTGAACTGCATAATTGTCAGAGGACTCTAAATACTCTATTTTGTGTGTCTCTAGCTTATATGAACAATGAGTTTTATTGCCTGATACTTCAGACAGACGGACATGGCTATGTAGGTGCTTAAAAAGAATGCATATACTCTACGAAGTCAACAACGACTAGATCCACTTAAGTAAAATAAAGAGGATCATCATTCAATCATATGAAGATTTAAATAGACGCAAATGGCTACACTTAAGTCGTTGAATGAGTGCTGCATATGCCAGTGGTCTAGAAAAGCGGTTTTGGTGGATTTCCAGACGTTTATTATACCTGCTTGAGAAGAAGCGCGTATCTGTTCTTCCATAAGAGGAACTTTGAGGTCTCTCTGAAGCGTGGAGTTTTTAACATACTACGGTCATCCTGCAATCATACGTAGAGTCTGGTTTTGGACAATTTGCAACTAATTACGAGTAGTTTTGGCGGCGATTCCCCATACCTGAATAACGTACCTCCAAGTGGGCGCTACAATCTGCATGTAAATAGTTTGTTTGTTAGCCAAGGATAATCTTTTTTTATTATTAAAAAGCCAAAGGACTTTGTGGATTTTTGTTCGGCATGATTGCACAGTAGCTGTGATATGCGCTCTAAAGGAGAAACTTTTATCTGGAATAATTCCCAGACACTTGGCTTGAAGTATTGTTTAATTGTTGTACCGTTGAGCTGTACATAAGGTGAAACACCTCTTCTTAAAGTGAAGCACACATTGCTGCATTTGGCGATATTTATTTGGTTATTCTATCTCCTTGCCCATTTATTAAACAAATTCAAATAATTCTGAAGACATTCTGCAGAATCTCGAAGAAGGAAAGGTTGAATAGAAACGGCCCTAGCACGCTGCCTGACTTTAACAAAAAGCTGACAGTTTTCAAGATTTGAACGTAGCATTAGAAAAAACGGGGCAGTTAGGTTTGTCTATTTTTAAGAGTAGAACTTTATGCCAAAGACATTCTCCCACCAGGTAGCATGTTGGTATTCCCTGGCTTAATTATGGCAACTGGAGTCGTCTCTAGCTGTATAGGTTTCTTTAAATCACAACAAAATTATAATTGTTTTACGTACTGTAACTCAAGGTGTTCCAGTTTGCTGTCGATTCCAACTCATTTCAAGTCAATCGGTTTAGTAGAACTTGAAAAATGAGGACAAACATTAAATAAAAACTGGTTTCGAGCAAAATACTTTCAAAATTTCTCAAGCGTATGCACCAAGCAGTACAAAACAAAAATGTAAGAAATTAATAGCAAAAATGGTACTGACGAAAAGTATTTTGCTCCTCCCACTTCTCACAGTATGAAAAGATAGATAGATAGTTCAATTGCTTATAAATTCGTCATTTATAATCCGATTTTGATGAAATTTTTGTACCGAAGCTTTGAGGGTGATTTTTTGGTAAGGGGGGAGACTCGAAATTTTAAAATAAATTCGTAAAATTCCGGCGAAGTTCTAGTCGAATGCAAAAAAAACGAAGTCTCTATCTATTACAGTTTCCGAGATCCTTTCGTTCAGACGGACAGACATTCGGAGAGACGAACATGGCTTTATCGACTTCTCTATCGTTCCTGATCATAAAGGGGTTCAGTTGGGAGTCTCCGACCATTATTTCTACCTGTTACATACATTTGTACAAATCCAATAGGCGTTTGAACAGAGCCTAACAAATAAGGAGATTGTACGGACTCTAACAAGGAAACTCTGGTGAACAGCTCATCATGTATGGGAGATAGTTACAATCGTTAGAGTTAAAAATAGTTGACAAAAAATAATGCAACCTTAGACTTAATTATATCCCATTCCTATAGAAGGAATTTGAGTTTTGATTGAGCTTTCGTTGGCATCGGACGCCTGCGCGGATAGTGTAAAACTTTGTTAAAAACAAATAATAAAAAGCATAGACAAGTCCACAATTGTGGCAAAATAAAGCAACTGTGTTTCAGTGTACAGTGTTACAGTGAAAAAGTGCAAAAGCAATTCTGTGCAAAACATTCATTAAATTGCCAAAGTGTGGCTGCGGCCACCAACTAGTGCATTCACGTGCAAAACAGCTGAGCGGCTCAGAAAAAGCTGCAGCAAAAATTTCGGGTTTAAGTCTGGGTAAAAGCAAAGCTCGATTACGATCGAAAGCAAATAGCTTCTTAATCCCTGGACAAAAACCTGAAAATTGGGTTAAGTCTAAACTAAAGACAAAGTCCATTGCATACTTTGAGGCATCCAAAAATAATGCAATGGAAATGACCAAAAATTCTAAAACGCTGGCTGAGGCAACTAGTAGACCACGCCTCGGTGAATTATTGAATGCTGCTCTTAACCGCCAATCCGAAAGCACAGCCAGCGCAACAAGTTCGTCTGGTGCAGTTGAAAGCGGCTTTACTCTTGTGCGTGGGAAGAAGCAAAATTTTCAGTGCAAACGTTCATTAACTCCGCCTGTGGATGTGCAAGTGAAAATTCGCAAGCAAGTTGCGGCATCTGTTGCTAGTACACCTGTTATGGATCCTAACCCATATCAGGCACTGGCAATGGACGATGATGACGATGATGAAGTGGGAGAAGTAGAGGTTCCAATTGCTCAGGCCACATCTGCCCCAAAACCGCCACCGTTCGTTCTGGAACACATATCAAATCTGAGTGACATGCTGAAGCACATGAGGAGTGTTGCCGCAAAAGAAAAATTTGAAGTGCGTGTATCCATGAGTAACATCACCCGGGTATACGCAAAAGATGCAGCAACGTACCGAGCTCTTCAAAAGATGTTCGATAGCCTGGAGGTTGAATATCACAGCTACCAGTTGGCAGAAGACAACGCCTATAGAGTGGCAGTCAAAGGGCTACACTACTCAACGCCAACTGAAGAAATTATTGAAGAGTTTAAAGAGCGTGGACACTCCGTGAGCAACGTGTTCAACCACGTGAATAAGAAGACTGGTCGTGAGTCAAATTTATTTTTTGTTTCGCTTAAAGTCGCAAAAAATAACAGCGAACTACAAAATATCAAATATTTATGCAGCCAGCGGATATCTATTGAGCCCATGCGACGGGTCTCAGCTGTAGTGCAATGCTTCCGCTGCCAACAGTATGGCCATACTGCCAAGTACTGTAGGCGAGAGCACATCTGCGTTAAGTGCAGTGGTCGACACAAATCGGCAGATTGTGACAGAGCACGAGCTGAGCCTGCCACGTGCATACACTGCAAAGAGCAGCACCCAGCTAACTATAGGGGCTGCAATCACTATAAAACTCTTTTGAAAAAAGGAGTTATTACTCCCAAGCCATCAAATTACCAACCCGTGCCAAAACCACCTCAGCGCGTTCAGGAGTCAACTACTCGCCGCCAGATTAATTCTACAACCGAAAATTATATTTCATATGCAGATATTGCCAGAGGACACCGCCAAAACGTCAAGCAGCCTGCTCAAACCCGTCTTTTGCAGCAGCAACAGTGGCAACAACAACAAAACTACCAAAGGTATGAGCTACCCCAACAACAGCAAAATCAACTAGCTGAAATTTGTACTGCGATGCAAATGATGACTGAAATGATGACCAAATTAATGCAAATGCAGCAACAGATGCTCTCCTCAATCAGCGCTGCATTCCAATCAAAATGAGTGAGTTAAAAGTTCTTATATGGAATGCCAATGGCATCCAAAATAAGAGAAACGAAGTAGAGTTGTTTGTTACTGCTCATAAGATTAATATAGTTTTATTGAATGAAACCAAATTGGATCATGGCATTGCTCCTCAAATATACGGATTTACTTCCTATGCCGCCAACCAGATACAGACTAGAGGCCGCAAGGGTGGAGTTGCTGTCCTAGTAAAATCCAATCTTGCCCACTTTCCTCAAAACGAAGTTTCCACGCCTGAGTACCAACTCGCAGTTGTCAAAGTTTCAACTGCCTTGGGAGAAATAGATTTTGGTGCAATCTATTGCCCCCCTGCTCCGAATGACCTAAGTGCAGTGGATTTTGAGAACATTCGGAAATACTCTGGACAACATTTCCTGACTGGCGGTGATTGGAACGCTAGACACTGGTTGTGGGGTGATTATACAGCGAATCGAAGAGGCAGGAGGCTTGCTAATTTTCTGAGCTCAACCAACCTGGAAATATTGGCCACTGGATCACCGACTCGGCACCCAACCAGACGTGGTGGTAGGGCCTCGTGCCTAGACTTCGCCATGTATTGCGGAATTCCTGGCCAGCTCATGAGCATCGAAGACTCGTGGGACCTACCTTCTGATCACTTGGCACTCATTGTCAAAATAAATGTGAGGCCAACTGACATAATAAAAGAAGGACGACTTTTGTCGAGGAATTTTAAAGTTGGATTGTTTCAACTGCATCTAAACAATGTAGTGCACGCTGAAACTGAGCTGACCTCCGCAGAGGATATTGATGACGCTGTTGAAATACTCACGCGTAACGTTCAGGAGGCAGCAGCTTTCGCAAGCCCATTTGAACCTGAGCCACGGCATCAATTCTCGTGTTTTCGGCTTGATCAAGCTACCAGGGAACTTCTCCAAGTGAAAAGAAGGTTAAGAAGAAGATTTATAAGGACTCAACACCCCATGGACAAGTCGGCATATTGCAGAGCAACTAACGTTTTGAAGGAGATGCTGCGCTCTAAGAAATCAGCCTTTTTTGAAACCAGACTCCAAACTATGGACAACACCGCTGACGCAAACTACTCACTGTGGAAGGCGACAAGGGCTACAAAAAGGCATGTGGCAAGGCAAGTCCCTGTTTTAGCCCCTAGCGGTGAGTTGGCTAAGTCGGATAGCGAGCAGGCCAACATATTTGCGACGCACCTACAAAACAGGTTCAGCCCTTTCGAGCTAGCAGATGATGACCAAGTTGTGGACGTGCAGCGATCACTGGAGACTCCACTACAGCTGGATTTTCCCATTAGGGAAGTGCAACCTGCTGAGGTAATATCAGTGATAAAGGAACTTCCTGGTAACAAAGCTCCGGGACACGACCGTATATGCCATAGAACCTTGAAAGCCCTACCGTTGAGTGCTGTACTCTACATCACGTTAATATTTAACGCGATACTGAAACTACAGCACTTTCCGGCTATGTGGAAAATGGCAAGAATATCAATGATACATAAGCCTGGCAAGCCAGAGGATCAGCCGAATTCTTATCGACCGATAAGTCTCCTGCCTTCTTTGTCGAAGGTTTGGGAAAGACTATTCGTGACAAGAGTGGCGGAACTGGAATGTTACAAAGAGGCATTGCCGGAGCACCAGTTTGGGTTTCGTGTGGGTCACGGCACAGTAGAGCAGGTGCATAGAGTGGTTAACCACATCCTGCAGGCGTTCGAAGATAAAGAGTACTGCAACGGTATTTTCATAGATGTGCAGGAGGCGTTTGACAGAGTGTGGCATGTTGGATTGTTGGCGAAACTTAAGGCGCTTCTGCCGGCACCTTTTTACTTGATGCTGCGATCATATTTGGCTGATCGGTGCTTCCACGTAAAAGTACGCGATAAACTCTCCACAACATACCCTGTTAATGCTGGTGTTCCACAAGGAAGCGTCTTGGGGCCCTTGCTGTATTCGCTTTTTACAGCCGATCTTCCGACGCCAGCTGATCCAGCACCAGAAAAGGTACTGCTGGCATCTTATGCTGACGACGTGGCTATGCTCTATAACTCTGCTTGTGAGCATGACGCAGCAGATTATGTGCAGACTTACGTCGATGCCGTGGAAACGTGGGCTAAGCAGTGGAATATTAAACTCAACCCGACAAAATGCATAAATGTTTGCTTCACGCTTAGAAGGCGAACACCACCCACACTTCGTCTGAGCAATACCTTCCTTACCCAAGCGAATGAAGTAAGGTATCTGGGTATATTATTGGACAGAAGACTGACCTTTGCTAGGCACATCAGGAACCTTGTCACCCGATGTCGAGTGAGGCAAGCTCAGATGTATTGGATGCTGAACAGGCGAAGTAGGCTTCCATTAAGATGCAAACGAGCCGTGTACAATGCTACCATTGCCCCCATATGGAAGTACGGCATACAAATCTGGGGCATTGCTGCAAAAAGCCACCGAAAACGAATCCAGGTCTTGCAAAATAAGGCACTGCGAGCAATCACGGGATGCCCGTGGTTTGTACGCAACTCCAGCCTACACAGAGACTTGCAGATTGAGACGGTAGAGAGTGAAATCTCAAAATACACCAGTAGGTATAACAACCGATTGAGCAGCCATGTTAATAGGCTGGCTCGGGTTCTTCCGGGTTACCGTCCAATCAGACGACTGAGGCGCAGAAATGTAGGGCTCATACAGAGTCCATAGTATAGAGCAATATTTATACTCAATTGATCTCTCTCTTAGGAGACGGCGATGCTTATAATTTTTTTTTTGTGATATTTTTATTGTTATAGTTTAGTAGTTAACCGGTTCAATAAATTTTAAAAAAAAAAAAAAAAAAAAAAGAAGGAATTTAATTTGTGTAATGAAGATATTAAAAGGTGTTCATATTAGAAAATTAGAAAGTAAGGAGTGATGTTACTTCTTTCTAAATCCCAATACTCGTATTGCAACGGTATGTCACCCAAGTAGGCCTGGCACTCTCTAGTTTCTACTCTAGCAATAAAAGAATACGCTCCAATAGCTCCTCTCAGTATACAGGGTGCTTTCAATAAAATATTTTCGATGCTACTTCCAACACTCTAACAAAGATTAGTGTCGTTGCCTATCATTTTTTTGCTTCTTGCTTACCAATAGACTGCAAAGTGCAAAGTTAGGAGGGAAGTTGATTAGAAGATTTGTCTGTAGAGGAACCTCTCAAGTGTAGAAATCTTTACAATAAAATACATATTCCCAATTCTCATCCTCATCAATACCTACTGGGACACCCTACTATACCAAAAAGAGAAAACCATTTAAATGTATACTGAAACCTCAAAGCTAGACATAACATTTGGAGAAGGCATCTTTAACTCGGATATAGCTTTTAGAACGTATTTCAGACATCCTAAACAAACCAATCCGAAATGTTTACGTACCAAGAGGCTACTCAATTTCTTTTTTACACTTTTGCAACCAACAGCATATGCTCGGGTAGTCAAGCTGCACTCAATAGACTATCTTAGACGTACAGACACACTGCTCAGACAGAAAAGATGTTAAAACTCCATTCTAGTAGGAGCACTTTCTGGTCATTGTCTTATAGGTTGACAAACCACTAAGTTATGTGCAGGCGCACATGATTTCTGCAGAAGGAGAAAGAAACAATGTAGCACCTGCTAAACCAGTGATAACTCACTGTATGTAGGGACGTTCTCCGCTAAGGAGCTGCCCTTTTTTTAAACATGAAAAATAGTGCTTGCTCATTTAAAAATTCTTTACAACTTCAACGCGTTTTGAGACAACTTAAACTCTACATTTAACCTTGTACTTTATCATTTGTTTACTATCTATTTTTTTTTCTGTTTGTTTTTTCTTTCGACCCTACTCAACACTAATTAGCAACAATCAACGCCAACCACAATACACCCGACTGCTCAATATGACAATGACACTTGAAAAATGTATGCCACTCAAAACCACTGAGAACACTTAACGCTATTACCAACACCATTGCATTGAGTGAACCGTTAACCGAAATGTTAATAAATTTTTAAGCCCATGGCTGAAGTACAGCAACGTCAAAACGTAAATATTCACTAAAAAAAAAACAAACCAGCAACAAAATGACGAACGAGTTATGAAAAATGAGCATAAACAATGAATACAGGTGGACAAAGGAAAGCATTCGCGCAAGATAGCAAGTCAGGATAACAGGCAGCAGGACTACAGGCAACAAAATAGAGTCAAAACTTGTCAAAAACTTTGACTGACTGCAGGGTATGGTTGATGATGAGTTTGTTTAATAATAAAAGAACCCTTTTGAGCAACGCGGTTGCGCTTATTATTTATTGAAAAATGATGCTCCTATCAAACAAACGCGACAGCTGAGACAGACACTTTAGGGCACTAAAGTACAGTCAAGTCGAAATGACGATGCTGAGTATAGGCGCCGCGCCGTAAGTACGAGTACTCGTTAATCAAAGGAGTAGAGTTACTTTTCTATCTTAATAAATAATAATCACCTGTAATTATATAATGCCAACATAATGGCGACCGCCAGCAGCAAATTAAGCCAACGTGCTATACATCAACGTCAGAAACTGAGCCGCCGCCATAATCATCGGCGCACACACTTATGTGCACAATCAACTTGTTTTTTTGTTTTTTTTTTTCATTGCACAGCTTCAATGTCCTGGCATTCTTGATAATTGAAAATGTTTGTAATTTTTTTTTTTTCTTTCACTTTTTTGCACACAAAAAGTTGAAACTTTGCACTTTTATCTGTTGGAAAGTTTTGCGACTCAACTTTTTTTATACTATGTTGCATGGAATTTTAGCTTTTTTTCATGACAAAGTTTTGAGACAGTTTAGGGATTAGAGCATTCAGTCAGCCAGCAAATGCCTAAAGTAGGCGAAAAGTTTATACGTTTCATACTACTAGTACCATGCTCTGCACTTCAAGTGTTGAAAAATGCGCTGGATTATGTTGCCAGCTTGTCTAAATGTCCGCCGTCTGTTGTCCTAGAGTACAGCAACCTTGTGTGTGGTTGTGATGAATTTGTTTTGGAATTAGCAAATAGCAACGCTTGGGGATTAACGCAAATGTAAAGTCATTACGATTATTCTAGCAATCAGACAAAGGAAAAAAAAATAAAGTTTATTGATACTAAGTGCCAGCAGTTTTTTATATATATAAAATGTTTTGGATTATTGAACTAGAGATAGGCTCCAGCAGCTACAAATTTATTGTATTTTACTTTAATACAAATAAAATATTCTACAAAGCTCAAAATCGGAACATTAAAAGGTTTGTCCGAATGCATTTGTTGTTTAAAGTCCGCATCCTTTTTTATAAACATCTTTAAATTGAATTGCAAGAATTTAAAAGAAAACACTTACAGAGCTTGTAGCGCGAATTCGCTTAAGCCCTGCCAAAGCCTAACCAGCTACTCAATTATTTCTCAGGCCAACTGACTCGCTGTCAATTAGCAATAAAAGCCAAGTAAATGCTATACACAGGAGTGTAAGGCAGCAAGAAATGAAAATAAAAAAATAAATAAATAAAAATGGAGCAAAAAATATACAACGAACCCGCATCAAGCTGTCAAAAAGTTAAATGTGAAAAACTCATTCGTATCATTTATTTTATTATCGCTAATTGAAGCTTGAACATGCGGCCGCAATAAAAGAAGATGAAAATGGGCAAACAAAAAAGGACACACAGTGCTCCGCTAAATTATTGAATTGAAATTAAATGCTGAGTTTATATATTTTCTAGAAAATCGGGCAATGATTTCTGTATACAATTAGAAAACAAATAAGCTCAATGCGCAATTTCGATTTGTTGCAGATAGAAAATTAAAACAACAAGAAAAAGGAAACCACAAAAGGTATGAAAAGAAGCAAGTACATATTTATAAGAAAATTATTATAACTTAAGCAAAAAAAAAATAAAAAGGGTTGCTACTTGACTCAATTTATGCACACTTGAATGCATTTGCCTAACTGAAAAATATCATAAATAAATACTTCTTGATAAGCTATTGTTGAAAAGGTTTGCTGCTTCATTATTAAGCTTCAAAATTGACCTCTATTCAAATCAACAAAATGGCGTTTAAGTTATTTCCGCAGAGCATAAAATAGACCAAAGTGTAGACGTATGTGTGTCATACAGATTTTCTTGTCTCTGTTCCATTTGCTGAGGCATAATTTCTGTCTTAAGTATTTTTTGGTGAAGCAGCCAGCGCATCATCATTATGCTTGCTTATCTTTGATCTTAATAGTTTACTTTGACAATTTTCATTTCGATTTGGCTTTTGTCACCATAAAATGGATTATCTTCTGCCGCTACAGAGTCGTAAAAGCAGAAAAATAATAATGAAAATGTGGCAGCTTTTCTTTTTTTTTCTTTTTTATACGTTTTGTGGAAAATGCTCGTCGCAAGAGAGAGCAGCTCGTATTGCGTGCGCTTAATTTGATTAATTAATTCTATTTTAAGTAAGGCTGCCCTCTTATTTTTGTCTTCCTGTGCGAAATGCTAATTAAGCGCTACTGCATGAAATTCATTTAGGTGTATTTTTTTTTCTTCTTTTTTTCTTTTTTTTTTTTTTTTTGATGTTTCTGCCGTTGCTACTTCAATTTGTATAGTATTTCAATTATTTTTAATAGAGAGCAGCTTAATGACATAAGACATGCAGTGGTGGCGGTATGAGAGATGCAGAGAGGGAGTATAATGAAATTTAATACAGCATGCAATGTAAAGTATGTTTCTGGTAAATGCTGCAGCTATTATTTTGTTTTATGGAACATAAAAAATAAGACTATAAAATATTTTGAGGAAAAAGTTTTGTGGAAACTTGACAGCAGAAACAAGGTTATTTGAAATATTTTGTTTATTAAATCTTCTCTTTTAAAGAGAGCAACAATAATTTTTCAAAACCTAAAATCTAGTGATGTACTGAGCCTCCGGTGAGTGACTTATTTAGTTACAGCGGTCCAAAGAGCACATCACAGGGCTGACAGGTCTTTTGTGCTGAGTCACATTTGGTTATGGTTTAAGGTTAGAGGTTTGCATTCATAGTTCAGCTTAAAGCTGATTATACCAGCATACATCGGTATCCAAATTGCTGGCACTTACATTGCCCCATAATTGTAAGCCATATGTCCAAATAGGCTTTATCACTGGTTTGTAAAGGTTTGTAGAGGACTTTATAGTCCAAGTTTAAGGTAGACTGCTAATTTACAAGCCAGTGTAGGGAGTAGGATTTGAATTTTATGCGTGTTTTCTTGGCTGCAACATGTTTACGATAAGTGAACCGTATTATTGAGATGATTACCCAGATGCACGACTTCATTGGTTTGTGGAATCATAATGTTGCTTAGAATCAAAGTTGAACAAGTACATCTCTCTAACGTGAAAGTAACGTGAGAAGAGTGAGGTGATATGCTAACTGTCCAGTTGCTTTTATTGGCCATCGAAATCTGCTGATGGTTGCTGTGTCATCGAAAAATGTAGATGTTGTGAGTCTGTGATCAGTTGATATGTCTGTTGTGTACGGAACAAAGAATCGAGAGCCCTACCTTCGAGTACATCAGCTTTTATTTCAAACTCCTGTCATACTGTGAAAACTCTTTTGTTAAAATATGAGTCAAGCCGTTTTTGTGCTACAACGAGAAAGATTGCAAAAAATGTTCTCTGAACCTCAACTGTGAGTTTATTCGGTTTACCTGTTCCTTATACGATTTCTTTCACTTAGTTGGAAATCATCCGCGCTTAAAAATTGCATTAAATAGGATTCTAATATACATAACCTCTGGGCTGAGTGGCTTCATAACCATTTTTGGGGAAATTAAATCATGACCTCTAGCCTTTTAAGCATTGAGCAAGGCTTTTATCAATTTATCTACTTTATCGATGTGAACTGTGAGGGTTTCAGAATAGTTCTAAGTCATAAAAGAGGCAAGAACGAATGCTTTTGTTAAAGGATTTGGCTGAAAACATTTCTTAAATAAGTTGCAAAGCTGTCTGCCTTTTCTATGGCTGTGCGAGGCTGCTTTCCAATGTGGATTCAAATGAGTGCAGAGACTATAACCGATGATTTAATGTTCGCTCTCGCTTTTCATAAGGGAAACTGAAAGCTTGTTGGAGAAAAACTTTAAAAAATTGTTGAGTTTCTTCTCCAGTTTAAGAAGTTTGATACAAGTGAGCTATACAAACCTGTATCAATCTTCTATTTTTACCTAAAGCCTGGGTATCATAGACACTGTCATTCCGTTCTACGACATCAATTTGGACGGAACTAGTTTTGGTGTAGTTTGTTGTGGTGTGGTTAGTTGCGGTGTGGTTAGTTGTGGTTTGGTTAGTTGTGGTGTGGCTAGTTGCGTTGTGGTTGGTTGTGGTGAGGTTAGCTGTGTTGTAGTTAGTTGTGGTGAGATTAGCTGTGATGTGGTTAATCGTGGTGTGGTTAGTTGTGGTGTATTTGGTTATGGTGAGGTTAGTTGTAGTGGTGTTAGCTGTGATGTGGTTAGTCGTGGTGTGGTTAGTTGTGGTGTATTTGGTTATGGTGAGGTTAGTTGCGATGGTGTTAGCTGTGGTGTGGAGTCTCGATCTGCAGCGGTGAGAACAAATCTCAGAACAATGACAAAGCTTTCAATAACGATTTCTTACTGCTTATTACTGGGTTCAGCTCAATATCACTGCTTATATACTTCTTACGTTTCAGACAGTTAGTTTTGTATGTAGTAAGTTTATTGGAGTCCTCTTTAAGTTGAGGTCTATCCAGTAAGCTTAAGAGAACTGGAGAACGGCCGATGAGAGATCTGATTTAACAGATACCAGACAACTTAAGTATTCTCCAATTCTCCATGTTAATTCAAAGTCAATGAAATCTGGAATTTTCATCGGATCAGCAGACCAGTATGTTAGAGTACAAGGCAGGGAGACATAATCTGATTATATTTGATCGTGAGATACGTTTCTGAGAGAAGCATTACATCAATGTATCTTTCTTTATGAAAATTTAAAACTTCATTTCTGTGCAGAGATGCATCATTGGCATTCCAGAGACATACATTTATTTTTGAGCAAACCGTTTTTTTGCTTTGACGGACTGAATCTGAATTAAAGCGTTTTGCCAGGAAATTCATGATGCTTTGATATATTGCTGCTGTCATGAATTGGATACCATTGAGTGGTGTAGGAACATTTTTCGGTATGCTCTGTTGTGATTCAGCGACCTAAAAAACATAAAGATCAACTTGACTCAGAGAAGGTCCACCTCAATTTAATTTTGTGGCCCTGTATAATCTATTGCTCTTTAGCAGAAAGAAGGTGATTGGCGTTTTGATGGATTCAAAGGCTTTATATAATCTCACAAAGAGATATCTGAGATCTGAAATAGTAGTAGATAAAAGTTGTTTCACACAAAAACTGTGGAAAGAAAAGTAGAAGAGATTTTTTATATCATCCATAAATCTTATGATGATCCTACTTGTTGGAGAAGAGTCTAGAGAGGCATCATTAGTGTAAAATATAAAAAATTTGTCGTTTCAAGCTTAACTTATCCAAAACAAATTGCATATCACAATTAAACCTAAGGTGGGTGATAGATTTGTATGAGGACCACACATTCCAGTGAAATAACAAGAATAAAAAAAACCCTATTTAAATACAAAAACTCAGAAAGGAGGTTCTAGTTGTTATAGGTGCTACTCCTTATAGACGCGTGACACAAAATATTCCAACTTGAAAGCTCTATCTTTTATAGTCTGCAAGTTCTTGTTGATTATAACCAGACAGACGGACATGTATATATTGAATGGCCTTTCTATAGGGGTGCCACCTCTTCTAATGACACGATTTGGGCTCTAATGAAATATGTTATTAGAATTGACGCAAAGTACATCAAATTCGGAGTTTTTAACTGAATTAACAATAAAGACAAATTTTGTCTAAATTTTTGTCTATTGAAACTAGAGCTAAATGATACTTTATTAGAAATAATGTAATGTTTGGAAGAAATAGGAGACTCTCAATATCCAAACTTATCTCTAACAGTATCTAAGCTCTTGATTTTCCTACTGAGAGTCAGACAGAAGGACACTTTTAATTCTGATCCTACTTTTTTCTACTGTTACATACATTTACACAAACTTAACCTACGGATATGTGATTTAAAAATGCATTTTTCAAAGAGCTTACCGTAGCAAAAAACATGCCAAATAAAGTCACAGAGATCTGCGGCACATATATTGTAACAGCAAGTAGTAATAACAAAGCTTCATTTCATTTATATGCACATATATGAACCAAATGAAACTGCAAATATTACATTTCATTTTATTAATAAAAATGTACAATTTTTTTTTGTAATTTTATGAAAATTATTTGCAGCCAACAAACATAAAATTCAGCAATGCAGCAGCAAATATCATCAGCAGTTCCATTACAAACACTATTAATCATATTTTTGCACATATATACTATATATATAAACCTTTATTTGTACAATTCAACAACAAGCTATATTTGTATGTTGTATTTCGCGAACATATATTTCATCTAAATAACACCAGAGGGCGCTGTCAGCAACAGCAGCAGCAGCAGCCGTTCTGCATTTCCGTTTTAGTTTAGCTTGCATTTCCTATATTTTACACTTTGCATTGCATTTCGTTTTTTTTTTTTTTTCGCAGCCATATTGTTTTTGCCAACTACGCGCGCTTTTACATTTTCAAACGCATTTAATTAAATCAAGTACAAACCAGCAGCAACAACAACAATTCGCTTTTACAACAGCCACAAAAACAGAAACTATGAGCAAAATTTTGCCCGCAGGAAAGTAACAAAAATGTGCAGCAAACATTCGCAATAAACATTAAAAACGAAATTCATTTTGTGTGAATTTGTTAGGTTCGTTAGTTTTAATTGTATGAATTGTAGTTGCGCATGATTCTATTTTATTTTTTTTGTTTAGGTTTTGACTGAAATGAAAACTACATTTGTAGTGTGACCGTCGAGCCGGATCTAATACAAGACAAAATGACTTTAAATGACTTGATTCAGTCATCATTACACCTTAAAGTAGTAACTTTTTTATATGATATAACCTGCTTAAGCACACATCCACTAAATCATACATCTATATCAGCTAACCTTCAAAACAAAAAAAAAATACACATTTACGTGGCCACAGAACAACCACTTTCGTACGCGTATTATACTATACACCCAACTAAACGTTTTCTAAATGCATTATAAATTATAACAACGCAACATTTTAACCCAACATGCCCCCAAAATAAAGCAAGTGCCCCCGTCAGTGTGTAGCATGCATGGCATACGATAAAATAATAATCGATTTGACTTTGGCAACTGTGCTGCATGTTGCCAAACTTCAAGTGGCTGGATTCAACAAATTTTTTATGCCAATGACTTGTTACCATATACTGACATAAAAACAGGCAGTCAAGTCTGGCAAAATAAACGAGTTGGCTTCCTCCCCATTCGTAACAAAATTTAAAAAGAAGACAAATAAAAAGTGACTACCATGTTGCCCAAGTCTGAGTGAGTCTGCATGAAAATCGATGCCATGCACATTATTTATGCGAATTTGAATTTGATATGGTAATGTTTGCCAGACTTCTTCCGCTTCTGCAGCCAGGCTACTCTCATGCAAATTTTCCGATAAGCATATCTTCATAGCACATTTTTTTTCTTCTTCTTTTTTTTTTTTTTTTTGTGTGAAATAGGTCTCTTTTATTTTGCGCTCTTTTGTGGAAAATTAATTTTCTATAATTCATCAATTTGGTTTTGCGTGAATAAAAAAAAAAAAAGGATTATTTTTCGAACAGGAAGTATAAAAAAAAAGAATATGCACACCAAAACAGTCACTGCTGTTCTTGAATTGATATTTCTATAGTGCACAGGGTTAAGCGTGAACGTATATACTTCGTACGTAAGAAATTGTGTAAGTGACGTATTTTATTTATGGCTGCACATTAATTTTATTGAGTTTAAATGCGTTCTTACGTGTTCCTCTAACGAGTTGTGTCGAGTTGTAGCATGCTTTAAGAGGTGCTTTTCAAAATGCTGATGCGCAGTGTATATAGAGTTATTGATGTCCTTAAACGTTTTTATGCCTTTTAAATGTATTAAATTTTTGTAGAGTAGTCGTACATGTTGGAATTTTAATATTTGTAAGTGTTCAAATTGAAAAGAGAAGTGAAAGATACGTTTGTCTATGGCGGTGTCAAATGGTTAATAGATGAGGAATTTTTTAATGTAGTATATAATGGAGAGTACGGAATTTTAGTGGAAATGTAATACTAGAAAAATGTAAGCCCTATAAAAGTGGAAAAATAAGCACCTGCTATGAGCGCATGTCTTGTATAATAGTGAGTATGGAATTTTAGGAATGCTAGAAAAATATATGCCATGCAGCCCTATAAAAGTGAAAAAATAAGCACCTGCTATGAGCACATGACTTGTATAATAGTGCGTATATATATTTATGAATGCTAGAAAAATGTAAGCCATGCAGCCCTATAAAAGTCGAAAAATAAGCACCTGCTATGAGCACATGTCTTGTATAATAGTGAGTATGGGAAAAAGTGGAAAAATAAGCACCTGCTATGAGCGCATGTCTTGTATAATAGTGAGTATGGAATTTTAGGAATGCTAGAAAAATATAAGCCATGCAGCCCTATAAAAGTAAATAAGCACCTGCTATGAGCATATGTCTTGTATAATAGTGAGTATGGAATTTTAGGAATGCTAGAAATATATAAGCCATGCAACCCTATAAAACTGAAAAAATAAGCACCTGCTATGAGCACATGTCTTGTATAATAGTGAGTATGGAATTTTAGGAATGGTAGAAAAATATAAGCCATGCAGCCCTATAAAAGTCGAAAAATAAGCACCTGCTATGAGCACATTTCTTATTAAAGTTAATCATTTGAATTTGTATAGTTTAAGTATTTCATTAGAAAAGTACTAAATATTTATAATATAATGATCCGTCGAGCCGGATCTAACGCTTATTTTATTTTGTAAAATGAATATTCATGATTTTTGGTCATTTTGTATTTTAGTAATGTAGCTTAGCAGGTGAGAGGACCACTTAAAATAAAACATAATGCTTTATTTTTTTCTTTAAAATAGTCCTTCGAGCCGGATCTAGAGTTAATGCGGTCAAATGACATAGTTGTATAGATTTAATTTTTCTTTAAAGATTTTGAAAAGAATCTTTTTCTCCGAAACATATTTGGGAAAGCAAATAAAAATATCTTTTATAATTTTTTTGGAAACCTTTGAGAAAACTTTACTGTTTCACAATATCTCTTTAGTCTACTCATAATTTTTAGTCTTAAATAAGTTTAATTCTTAATTATTTCATGTTTCTATGCAAATGCCCATTTTTTGTACTACTTCCCCACAAAATTTAACACAAAGCCAATGCAAAAATTTTAATTAAGCACTTCTCTCTTTACATACGTACAACTTTAAGTTAACTGCTTTCGTTTTATTTCTACAAGTTGGCAGCTTCAACACAACGAACACCTACTGCTAAAATGCACAGAGAGAGAGAGAGACAGAGAGCGTACATCATTTCGAACTAATTGAATACATAATTTATCATTAAATACATAAGCTACTTTAATATTTATGTCTAATACGCAGCAGACAGCAAATCCTTGGCAACTCGACAGCACTGCCCACTCTTGCTGCTACTATTACAGCTTTTTGAGATTGCCAACTTGTTCGATGCGTTGTGCTAGGCAAAGCTTGCCAACTGCAATAAATGTCAATTATTCATGAATTTTCAATAACTTTTTTGTGACGCTGTTCTGTTCTTAGAGAATAGGACTAACAAAAGCGCTGCGAACTTTTACTTTTTTTTCGCTCTGAAGTCCTTTAGCAGCAACGGTTTATGCCATTGAAAAGTTTTTAATAATATGTAAATATATATAAACAGCGACTGAAAGAAGCCAAGAAAGAGTGTACAGAGTGTAAAGCAGAGAAAAAGCAGCAGCCAACTTAAAAAAGTTTACACAAGCCACCGAGCGAAGTACTTTGGAGAAAAAAGGACATAATATACAATATATATTGAAGGAGCAACAGTATGAAAACAAAATTACCACAACTACTACGACACAACTACAAAAGCGAAGCAGCAGATGAGTATGCTGAAGTGAATGACATTTTTTTTTGCCAATTTGGCAAACAGTTTGTGGCGGGTGGAAGAAAAACGAGTACAAAGTGCGTCACGTACTAGGATATAGCGCGACGAGTGCGAACGAAACAAAATCCTGGTGAATAATTAACAGTTATTAATAATGACAAAACCAGCTGCTACAACGTTGACAGAATGTGGCCAGGATATAGCAGGACAATGGTCGTAGCAACATCCAGTATTCATGAGCAGCAGCAGCAGCAGCGAAATTTACAAACTGTACATTGTGACAGCGCCAATGACTTACTTAAAGTTTTCTGGCGCTGCCAACTTGTTTAGTTGATTTGCTTTTGATTTAAAATTCAGCAGCAATAATAATGTAAATAAATCAGTGTGAGGCTGACATTTGAGCATATTTTCGAGTTATTAGAAATTTTGCAAGGTCAATATTAAGCGCAACTGAAAGTGTTGTACATAAAATAAAAACTTCTACTTTCACTTCCTGTATAGAAACTTTAAAATTTTATGACAAAACGTTTTTGAATACATAATTAGATTTCATTCATTCGCCTGCCTTCTTGTTGCCGAGTTAAGGCTAACGTTTTAATTTGTTGCTCGGTTCGCTAACTCAATTCCACGAATATCCTTTTTGCTTTCTTGCTCCAAGGCGCATTTGGGCCACAAGCTGTGTTTTTGTTTTCGCCAAAGTTGCTTTGTGGCATATTTTATTTAATTGGTATTATTAAATTTAATGCGCATAGGGTGTATTGCATATTTAAGAGTGTGCTTAGTGAATTGATTGAATGAAGTGTGCAGCATAGTGCCATAGAGTGAGTGCTATATAACTGTACTCTTAGGCATATAAAAAATATTTAAAGTGAGACCGTCTTTTGCTAGCTTTACTGCAGATCTGAGCTCATTTATTTGAGTGTATATCCATGCCGCCGTTTGCTTTCTTTTCGTTGAAGCTGTTGATACATGTTTTTTGGAATTAGCAAAAGCTTTTCATTGTGATGTGAGGATGTTGTTGATTCATAACTAATATAATAGCTCGTTAGATCTCTTCAAGTACAAAGTATTTTATTTTACTGTTGATTATACCGGCAGGATGATAACATCCCTCTCCTTGCAGTCGTTTGTGCCGAAGAAATTTTTAGGCTTGGGTGTGATTTTATTGCGAAGGGGGGAGGAGCAAAATTTTAAAATAAACTTCTGCAATTCCGAAGAAGTCCTAGTCAAATGCAAAAAACACGTGGTCTCTATCCATTACCGTTTCCGAGATACTTTCGTTCATACAGACGGACAGACGAAAATGTCTATATCGACTCCTCTATCACTCCTGACCTTAATGAGGGGGCTCTTCAACCATTATTTCTACCTGTTACATACATTTGTATAAAACCAATAGACTCTTGTACCTTCGGTGCAGGGCCTAAAAACTATATTTCAGTCAGGAGCATATGCCTTATTATCCTTCAGTTATTATCAAGCAGATCTCTACTGCGGTAAATGGATCTGTCGATATATTTCTATATGGATTTCTTTATAGACAAGGGATTTATAACTGCACAAAGCAGTAGCAAGTAGTTGAAATGCGAGTTAAATTTATTGTTTATTAATGCCCCGATGTAAGTATTATAGAGCAACAGACATTTCATGAAACTGACAAATTTTAGGCAAAATAATAATACTTTAAGCCAATATGGAAAGCGTAGACATTTAACTTTTTGTACATTTCGTGCGTATTTAAAATCGCAGAGCAAAATAGACGACAGTTGATATAGATATATATAGATATAGATATAGATATAGATATAGATATAGATATAGATATAGATATAGATATAGATATAGATATAGATATAGATATAGATATAGATATAGATATAGATATAGATATAGATATAGATATAGATATAGATATAGATATAGATATAGATATAGATATAGCCGCTGAATATTCCTTATGTTCCAACGCTTCAAGTGCTAAGTTGTTAACATGTTGAAATTATTCCGGAGTGCCATGACTATTATGAGATCCAAACTGCCACTTTGGTATTCTCTGGGTAACGCTTTCTATTGCAGAATCCGACTCCAAATTACTCTTACCAACGTCTTACCTAGAGCGGTAAAGAGACTAATTGGCTTGTATGAGTCAACTTCTATATAATGCTTTTCTGGCTTAGAAATCATAGTATTGAACGCGAACATCCACTCCCTTGGAACGTATTACAGTCTAAGGATGATGGTTAAGAACAATACTTTAAATAACCGTGCTCTGTTTGGATGTAGTTTTAGTATTTTATTATTCAAAAGAACTTCAGCTGGTGATTTTTTAGCCTTTAACATTCTAATCTGCTGCCTTGCCTGCATGATGACAGTATTTGTCGGCAGGCATATTTTATGAGGAGACTCCAGCCGTGTGTACCATGTTCGGAAAAGTCTGTTTCTTCAAACGACTCGTAAGCTTCCAGAGAGATTAGTTGGACAATTCATCAGGACCAACACTGACCAAATTGTTATATATTTGAGCTTCTTTGTTTCTAACGAGAGCCTTTTGAAGATGATAAGCCAACCTTTTATAGATTTCATGAACACCTCTAACCCTCTTTTTCAGACGTAAAAGTGCAGCAATTGTGGGAGGTTGTTGAACCGTCCGAAAGTTGGAAGAACATTGAGTCTTCGGAGTAGAAAATTTCGCAGCTTGTGTCTTGAACAATATCCTTTGGACTCTTTATATCGATGTTAAGATTTATTTTTAGGCCCTGTACCCTGTACCCTGTGCAAATGTATGTAACAGGTAGAAATAATGGTCGGAGACCCACCAAAGTTACTCCCATTATGGTCAGGAGTGATAGAGCCATGTCCGTCTGTCCGCCTGTATGATCGAAAGGATCTCGGAAACGGTAATAGATAGAGACTTCGTGTTGTTTGCATTCGACTAGAACTTCTCCGGAATTTTACGAGTTTATTTAAAATGTTTTATAAGTTACTTATTCGTGCAGTGAGAAGTGGTCATAAGCTTGGTCATAAGCTCGGGAAACATTTAATGTGTTTGTTAGGCGACCTGTACTGGTACAGGGCCTCTTACAGTTGGTTACGCCAGACTGTAATTTTCTCACTTGTTCTATTTAACTCAGTCTTGAAAGCATCAACTGAACAACCAGTTGGTATTAAACGTTGTCTTTAAGGCTTGCTAGGATTGGTAAATAATTTGAAGAGACTTCGGATAACGTTTCGATTCCATTGACAGTTAAACATTCTAAGGCGGACGAGACGTGCTGTCTGTTGTATGAGCGGAACGTTTGAACACCAGTGAAAGTTACTTGGCAGTTCGAGTTAGATATGAATTCTATTCCTATATCTATTTCCTAAAATCACAAATATCTGCTCAAAATCGAAACTTGGCCAATGATTCTGAGTTGGAAGTTTCACGAATTAATTGGCAAATGTATTTTTTCCAAATATTTGATTCAGTATACACGACATCAGACATTCTGTTCAAGAATTATTACTCACCAACTGTGTTGAGTGACATCGCTAGTACAGTACCAATTTTTTTTCCTACATTGTAGAATTCACAATTTTTATTAAACACATTTTTTCTTGACATTTTTTGTTAAGTGCTATAAAAATTAAACAAATTACTTCTAATGACCAACATTAACCTTCACTTCAGCTACTTCGGCTGACAATCAAACTAAAATTTCAGTCTTTAATAAAATGTTGCATAATACAGACAGAACTTTCCAAACATCAGCGGTATATAACTTTCGCTGGTTTTATCATAGCATTTACTGGTTCATCTATGGCATAACGCGCATTTTTTTCTTCTGCAAATTGCGCTTTAATCCTGCCAAACAACAATTGGAGGAATACGAATATCCCACAGTACTAAATCGCATTGTCATCATTTGCAAAGCATTGCTGCTGCTCAAGGACCTGCCGGAATATGTTGTATTTATTTATATGTATATACTACATGTCTTCGAAGTGGATCTCAGCTCCGGACAAAATTTCATAATGGGTTGTTTGACGTTCAATACACGTTTGTATGCTTGCAGACGCATATTTCGCTTACTACACGCGCAACATGAACGGAATTTGTTAAAAAAGATTGTCAACGAAATGTTTGGCATAACTAAAATACTTAAGCGTAAATTTAATTTAATATACCACGCCGATTTGGTGCTAGTTGTTATATATGCCATGAAGTTATATGTCTTCTACATACATATGAATGCCTACTACTGGAAACCGCACTGTGTGACCTTCGTATTTCTGTTTATGATCTCTATGGAGTATTGCTATTTGGCATATTTTATCTATCAACTAACCGTGCTGAATTGGTATAAAAATTGCAATTTATTGCTGGCAGAAATGTGTGCTGTGTGTGTTATAAGCGCGAAGCAACAGAAACAGCTGCTTACATTATACGAATTGTATCTACGCATAAATAAGTTGCATAAATATGTGACAACAGTGTTTCATTGGTATACAAGTGCTATATATTTCTCGATCTTCGATTGCACTTATTTTCTTTCGTTGCTCTTACAATGCGTCATCTATGCAGTGGATGATGTTGATGATAAAATTGATGTTATATTGGATAGTTCATTTGGTTATGTTATGTTGCCATTTTTGAGTACTTTTATTATAGGCCTCTGTACAGATCGTTTAAAACATGCAGAATTTGCGCTGCAACATCAAATTGTTATAATTAATTTGTTATATGCTGAGAAGAAACATGAAAGCTGGCAGTGCTATAAGTTGCTTTACAATGAGGTAAATATTTTTGAGTGTATGATATAAAATTTTCATATTAAACTTTTAATAATTCAACAGCATACAACAATTATACTACATCAAAAATTGGCACCATTAGAAAATATGATGATTCTAGGCATGCCCTGTGATCGTGCATTTGCTTTTGATTACTTTGTTACGGCAGCACTGACTGCATTGACATTTCTGCAATATATAATGTCATCGGATAAAATGTCAAATGATTGTGCTACGAAATAGATAAGGAGTATAAAAAACAATGTTAAGCAATAGCTTTGGAACTTTTGGTTTGTTCGAAATGTCTAGCTGGGAGAATCTTTTAAAATTAATTAGCTTTCATTTAAATGCTTAAGCAAAGAAATCTATGGATTATTTGCCGAGATATATGACATAATGTGAAACTAAAAATAAAAAGAAATTTTTCAAAATTACAAAAATTATATTTTGCAATTTTATTGACCCACCAAACTGGAACTACTCATTAATTTGAAATGAGTAGCTAATAAAAGCTAGAAAATTTAATTAGTTTTCATTTAAATATTTAAGCAAAGAAATCTATGGAATATTTGCGAAGTTATACCTAAAAAATATAAAAAATAAAATTTGTTTAAAAATCGTTTTACCCACTGATTTGTTTAAAAATCGGTTTACCCACTGATAAATGTCAAACTATTGCATTGTTACTACTAACAACCGCTAAGTTAGAAAAAATAATTTATTTACAAAAAATTTTTCTTTATTTCTAAAATATCAATTTTCAGTTTTGTTAAGCAATATCTCGGGAACTACCCATTTGATTTTAATTAAATAGCCAACAAAAGTTAAGTTAAATCATTCAGCTTTCATTTAAATGCTTAAGCAAAGAAATCTATTGAAGCATTTCGAGGATATGCTCAATTATGTGAAACTAAATTTAAAAAATTAAAAAAATACACACAATAAAATTTAAACATCATTTTCTACCGACTGACAAAAGTTAAACTTGTAGATTTCTTTTATTGCTGCCCTCTTAGTGCACTTTATCATTATCATTAGCATACATTATCATTGTTACTGACCCACATGTGCTATACAAAATAGCCACATTACAGCGGCACTAGTGTGGACAGACACTTTGGCACTGTTAATATTGGCTTATTTCTAGACCAGTGTGGTGTGCTTTTTATATATGTTTATAGTCACACTGCTCTCAATTTCATGCGGAAATTGCCAAAAGGTCGATGGCAAGGCATTTGTCTGTTTATATGGCCGGCTGGTCTGTCTTTTAAGCACATGTATGTACATGTCATAGCCAATGTTATGATGATGATGACGATGGTGGTACTGACAAACACAATGGCTGCTTACATGCGCTCTGATGCTTGTTGCTGATAAAAAAAATAATAATAATAAAATAAGAAGAAGTACTACTATGCTGCTTCATTGTAGAAATAAGCACTGAAGTGCTGCGACAAAAAATGGCTTATATGCGACAACAAAAAATCGTATACATAAAATAGTATTGTACTAGTATTGTAGTGGCTTCATTCGGTCTTTCATTCATTTGTCGTTGGGTCGCTGGCTGGCATGGACATTGCTTGGTCGTTTCGTTCGTCGCTCATTCATGCGTTTCAATTGACTGGAAACTTGCTTCATCTATCTGTCCATACGTACATATGTCGTAAGTAGTGCTTCAACAATACTTCAGTTTGTTCTTCATGCTGTGCTCAATTCCGCTATGTAAGCTTGTAAGCTTGTTTGTAGCTTTGATTTTCATAACTGTCTATATGTCCTTTTTATTTTTTGCTGTCCTTGTATGGCACTTTCACTAGCCTTTCTCTGTGTTTTTTTTAATACAACTTCCGCTTTGGTGACCGCCATTATCATGTTTATTAGGTTCATGATTATGTTGTGAATATCCTTGGTCAATATGTTTGCAGTGTGTAGACTTAGTAGTTATATTCGGTTTGTTTGTTGTTTTTTGGTTTCATTTTATTGATGTTTGTATTTAATAGTTTTGCTTGTTTTCAATCTTTAGCTGTGCATACGATCAGCTAAGCACTTAAAATTAATTCAATTCTTGAGTAGACTCATGCATGAAATTATTTATTTCAGTTTTTTTATGTACAAGTATGTGTATTCATTAAGTTGAGCATTTAAAGTTAATTTATGTACGAGAAACTGTGAATACGCATTATTGTTAAAAGTTATTTTAGCTTTTGTGAATAAGTGCATTCATTCGTATTCACTTCATCAAAGCAAATCATTCTTTAATGTCAAATATTGTTTCATTCATTGCGAAATTTATTTGAACTTACTTTTTACTAGCATTCACTTAAAATGAATTAAGGAAAAAATTCATTAATCTCTGTACGTATATTCGAAACATTCATTCATGTGAATGTTTTCAGTTGGAAAAAGTTAAAATGGGCCATCAACAAGTAGGCTTTCGGTAACCAAAGACTTTTTGCAGTCAAACTAATGCATGAATTAGTTTATTTCAGCTGTTTTATGGATATACTCATTCATTTGTATTCATTTGATGTATGCAATACTTTCTAAAACGTCAATTTTAGGTAAATTTTCTTTTCTCACTTTAAATGAATAAAGATTCATGAGATTGTTTTAAAGTTTGAAAGAAACTCAAACTAAAGTAAGCAGCCGCTAGCTTATAAATAAAGAAGCACATTCAGAATATTCTATTGAGGCATATTCATTCATTCATTTATTCATATCATTATGTCCATAAGCATTCAAATATTAAAGATACATGAGCTTAGAATGAATTATTGATTAAATACATTAAACTCTAAGGAAATCATTCAATTCATATTCATTCAAATCACATTCATTCAATTCATATTCATTCAATACATATTTATTCAATTCATATTTATTCAATTCATAATCATTCAATTCATATTCATTCAATTCATATTCATTCAATTCATATTCATTCAATTCATATTCATTCAATCCATATTCATTAAGGATTAAGAAGGGTTTTGTGTATTTTCTCTCAATATAATAAAATAAAGGCTCAGATCGGACCACTGAACGAAATAGTCCACAAAACCTTTTTTTTTTTTTTTTTTTTTGGTGAGATGGAAAGGGCTGGCGAAAAATAAGTATAAAAAAATAAATTTTTTATTGCCTCCTATAAGGGAAATCAATCGGATGACATCTATTGACCCTTCTAGTAGTCGTGCTGTTATCAATAACTGCTTCATCTAAAACTTCCTGGTGTACCTAGGACACACCGAGTTCTTCGTAGATCACGCTGTTGATTTAAAAAAGAGTCGCGTTGGAGATTATTCTGAAATCCTTGTTTTGAAGTTTTTTAATAATAGAGCAGTTTCTCCTGCTGGCAGTACCCCAGATCGGGGTTCCGTAGTTCTTTATAGGTTTTAATATCGTTTGCTCCCCAGCCTGAGAGTTGTCACCTAGCCGATCAGCCATAGTTTTACTCTTTCAGTGATTTAAATCCTTTCGGTAAGCAGATAAGGATGCCATGTTTCCGTTCTCTTGAACACCATGCCTAGTTACTTGGCCTTAGCACTGCTTGGAATGGCTGTTCCGTCGAAATAAACTTGGGACAGTCTCCTCTTCTCATTTGAATGGGCGTCTCGGTATTCACCACAATGTTCCACCTCTTTTTCCAAGTATTGGTGGTGTCGCGCTGCATTTGAAGTAAGGCTGAAGCCAAATGTGAGGAGACGTCAGATGCCAGGAAAGCCATATCTGCGGCATACGTAGCGGCCAGTAGCTTATGTTCTTTCGGCACGTCAGCAGTATAGAACGTATAAAGGACGAGTTTGTACACGCTCTCCTTTAAAACTCTGGCTCTGACTTCTTTTTTTTTCAGAACTTTCTTCCCCACATCTGACAAATAAGTTCCTGCACTCAATTTAGGACCTAAGGAAGTGGTAGTATGGTGCAGGCAGAGTTGTCTTTAGCTTGTGGAGAAGACTGGAATGCCAGACCATGTCGAAGGCTTGTTTTACGTTCAGATAGACAGCTGAACAATTCTTTTTCTCCTCAAATGCCTCCATTATCCTCTGGACTATGGCATTGTTCAGGCGTGCCATGGCATTCTCTGAAGCCAAACTGGTAATCATGGAGCGTACCAGCCTCTTTCACTGTTGGTCAGACTCTACGCAGAAGTAGTCTTTTGACTACCGTCGTCATAAACGAACACTTGCTAGAGTATATAAAATTTGATGATTCTCCTCTGCTTCTCCCAGAAATTCCATTAAGTCAGTTAATATTTGCTATAATAGTAGTCAATCTGATCCAATTTCTCATCCCAACTTTAACAATCTACTCTCCATCAACGAGTCACATTGTATCTTTGCCACTTGACAATACCCCAAACCTAAAACAAATTTCAATGGTTTATAAATAAAATATTTCTTTAATTTAAACATGAAAAGGAAAATGTAACGGCCCATTAGCTACACACTTGACATTGCAATTAAATTTCCCTTTCCTTGTGCTTAATTTTGATATAATTTGAGCTCAATACACACTGCATGCATCTTTTATGCGCGCTCACACTTATAAAACTTTTCGACTTGATGAATGACAAACAACTTTGTTTTTTTTTTTTAAATACTGAAAAAAAAAACAAACTTTATCCATCCATCTACAACACATGCTCAGCCAGCCCACAATGCCCTGCTAAACTAAACTAAACTAAACTTCAAAACTTTTTTTATCTGACCAAGTCAATGTCTTAATACAGAGCAACGATTATCAAATCAAGCGCGTTGAGCATTTTCTACACGAATTATTTACCGAGTAATTACGTTTAATGCCACAAAGTCGAATCAACGATGGCTATATCAACGTCAATGTCCACAATGGCGTCGTAGTCGTTGTCGTAGCCGTTGATGGAAAGTGATGGCGTCGTCGGCCATTTTGTTGGACATGTGCATGCAGAAGGCAGCTGACTGACTGACTGACTGGCTGTCTGAGTGACGCTTAGCCATTTGACCAAGAACAATGGAGTTACAATGCTGAAGCATATACAAACACTAAGGCGGATAATTACTTTCGAAAATTGTGATCAATCACACGATATAAACGTAGTAGTATAGTATATACATGGAAATTGTAAGGTGCTGTGCTTAATGACCAACAAGCAGGCACACACGCAGCCACCGTACTGCTGGCTACTTTACTCCACGACACCTTTAATGTATACAATAACCAATGGCATGGCTAAAAGCATTTGCCAACGCTGACTTAATCGTTTCATGTCGCATACAACCAAAATGCGATGACGACGACTACGACGACAAAGTTGGCAAGGATGCTCTGCCAGCAGCGTACTTTGGGGCAAGAAATGGTACGAGTTGAATTTGATGCTCTCTGGTTTTAAGTCATTCAATCCCCAGCTTGCTGGCTTACTTGGGCTGCAAATGCACTTACCTACCGCATGTCCTGCCTGCCTGTCCGCCCGTCGTTTTTGTTGCGGCGTTGAGTAAAGCCTAACGGCTGGAATTGTGATTAGCCTGCTTTGCGGGCTTTTAGTAATAATTGCAAATCAATGACAGAGTGAATTTCATTTGAAGCTGCAATTTCAATTCGCAATTCGGTGGGAGTTGCATTAACCCGCACACTGTCCTTCCTTCTGACTGTTAGTCCCTCAGTATTTATGTATAAATTTGAGTTTGTATGCAATTTGGGATTCAATTCCAGGAAATGAGCAGTCGTTGTATCCTGTTGTTTTTGCTTGATTAAAAATTTCATCGATTGTCGGTTTGACTCATGTTGGTTGTTGAGTTGTGTTCCAATGGGAAATGATGTTCGATTATATAGCGGTTGGTGTGCGGGTTGTGCTGTGACAAGTGACATATTCAATTATATTGCATAATATTATACATATGAGCAATGGGCATTAATTTATATTGCATGTTTTTTGTGTATGCGGCATATTTAAATTGATTAAAAGTGTGTTTGTCTGAAATATGGAGTGCGAGAAGTATGTAAGTCGAAATGTTATTCTATGGTTGACATTTCTACTTACTTCTCATACTCTTACAAAAATATTGTAACAATGAATTTAAGTTGGGACAGCAAAATTAAAAATTATCACCAGTGATGGAGACAACAGAAGTCTTCGTAGGTATTAACATCATCCACAACTTAAGCACGGCAGAGAAAGGCAATACGAACTTCTGAACAAAGCAAGACAATAAACCAAGTACGCCACAGCTCAAGTTCTTTCAGAAGAAAGTTTCTCTAGTTACTCTTCCTATAGCACTCCCTGGGATATAAGTGAGCCCCATGAACAATCTTCCGTCAAAGCTTTTTTAGGCCCTGTACCGAAGATACAAGAGGCTATTGGATTTGTGCAAAAGTATGAAACAGAAATAATGGTTGGAGACCCCTAGGAGGAGTCGATATAGCCATGTCCGTCTGTCCGTCTGTCTGTCCGTAAGGATCTCGAAAACGGTAATAGATAGAGACTTCGTTCTTTTTGCATTAAATTTTTCCGCTCCCCCATTCCCATAAAATCACAAAATCCAATCGGATAAAAATTACGATTTTATAAGCAATTAAATTTGAACGACTTATGCTTCCATCCTCCATTTTTCTTTTCTTACTGTGAGAAATGCGAAGAGCAAAATACTTTTCGTCAGTACCATTTTTGCTATTGAATTCCTAAATTTTTCTTCTACACTGCTTGGTGCATTAGCTAGGGAAACATTTAATTTGTTTGTTAGGAAAGAATTTAGATCCTTCATAGGTTTGGATATTCGAGCAGCGACCTGTAATGGTACAGAGCCTCTCTTACAGTCGGTAACGCCCGACTGTAATTTTCTTAGTTGTTTTTGGGTTGCGTACAGTCATGCTTGAAATTGAAACTGAAACGTAAATTATGAAACAAATTGAGGAGCAGATGATTAAATCTCTACCAAAGTATTAATGTTGATCTATAATCTAAAGCAAAACTAGCTTTAAATTATTTAAAACTTCTCTCAATTTCTACACAACCAACAACAACAATAAAATTCAATTTTAATGAAATTTTCTGCAAAAATTATTTACGCCACATTTGCAGAAAAATACCAATGGACATGCGAAAAATGCTCTCGAACAACAAAAGCCACAATGCGGAAAAGTGAAAGTCAGTGCATTTGTACACGAAACGAAAAACGAAATTACTTTCGCGCTAAAATATAATAAATTACCACAAGGAAAGCACATTTCTCTCAAGTCAGAAGAAAAAGAAACGCATAAATTAAGCACAAATCGCTAAAATGCAATAAAGCGCAAGGTTGCATGCTAAAGTTTTATAGCAATGTGAGCTATAAAAGAAATTTTAAAGCACAATTTAAGGTTTATTGCCACTGCTACTCTACTCGTTTCATATTTTACGTTTCGAATGTATTGCTAAACAAGTCTCATTCGAAACTTTCTTTTAATTTTAACTCCTATTTAATATTTAATATAAAATTTGCAAGAATTACAAATCAAAAGATTTGACTTGCTATAAAATTTCCAACTGTCGCTCAATGTCAAAAGTCAATATATACAGCAACTACAATACTTACACATGATTGCACAATTCACGCCCGTCTTTCAGTCTTTCAGGCACACTGTTCCCAAGTGTGTACTTCTCATTGCTCGCTCTGTTTGTCGTCAATAGTAGGGGAGATATTTTTGCAACTGCAGTACGATATGACGACAGTCAATGTCGACAGCATCACACACACGACGTAGTCATCGCCATGGTAGCACATTTTATTTTATTTGATTTCATGTTTGAACGTTATGTATAAGCAAGGGTTAAGTGCTATAATATGTAAGTAGGTAGGTGTGTTGATATGAGGGTGCATAACCTAATCGAAATCCATCCGTTTGGGGAGATGCTGTGCTGTAACTGTTTTGCTTGCTATAAACAATCACCTGATCGCATTTCAAATGTGACTGACTATATTTGATGCACAGCATTTTAATTGAAATATGGAATTGAGTAGGTTGCATATTTTTGGAATTAATTTTAATTAAGAAAATAAATTAAAAACTGATATTGTATACCAAGTGGTTTATAGCCCTTATCAATATTTTCAATTAAATTTTACAACCTGCAATCAAATAAATATATCAAGCTGCATAGAACTACAATAGATACCATAATTTTTAATATGTGTCGCATTGTAAAACCAATAGATGTCGCTGTTTTATGTCAAGATACAGCGCCATCTACTTTCTGATTTTATAGAATTGGTGAGTATAACACACGATTCTAAAAATCCTATTTCGCGGCAGCTATATATACTATAGTATCCGAGATCTTACTCTTTCGAAAGATGGACGTACGGATGAATATATCTGCATACATTAGACTCAAGAATAAACCTTATGTCTCATACTTTTTCATAAACATGGTATACACTTGGTCGGTATTTCCAAAGCTTAGAAACTATTTGTGATGAAAATATGGCCAATGATTTATTTATACATTACCATTAAAATTTCTTGTTTGTATAAAAAAAAATATAGGCTTCTATGTTGGTTATATTATATAAACAGGGTAACAGATCTTGCTAGAATACGTCTGCTGGTTCATTCAGAGAAAGGAATAATTAACCACGTTAAGTTAGTACCTCCAATGCTCACTTTAGAAATAATTTCTTCGAATAATGGCTTCACAAGAATATCACTACGAACTTCGTAACGTCTCAGAATCAATATCTGGTGGCAGCAATGTTTTTTTTTATTAAAACAAATTGAAATGATTCACGTGGCTTTGCTGTGCTATTTTTTATTTAACTATTTGCTGGATAGGTGTTAACTCCGGTGGATTGCCTTCATTGAAGTACCTTGTGATATATAATATTTTTCGATTTATCAGATGCGAGGACGAAAAAAGAGAATTGATTGCTGACAAGAGAACATTCATTTTCTAGATTCAGGTCACAAACACTTAAGTATTAACCTTTTGATTTGTTTGATTCCAATTGAAATTGAATTCGGTTGAGCTCGAAGGGTATATCGTTTGGAATCAAGGAAATTCTCGAAATGAAAACTTCCACACTTTTCAACTTTCCTTTGAAGATCATCGCATGAACCACATTAACCATGAGTTTCACACCAACAAACGCATTCCATTACATAATTTGGGTTGGTTCAGATTTCTGAGCATGATAACCACCGAATCAACCTTCAATTGTAAATTATGATGGTGGCAAGTCAGAAAGATTCCATTAGTGTAAAAATTCAGTTGGATAGTTGGCTGCTTCGTCTTCGTTTGTTACACAGTCAATAGATTCGAAGGAATAAATTGCACCAACGGTATGATCCACATTTTAGCTCTTCGCGCAAGAGTTGCACGTTCACTCAGGCAATTGTAATTTTTTTGGTTCCGATAGATCCGATAGTCAGCTATTACTTATTGAAATCTTCGGAGATGGGTCGTATCAGCTCAAGTTTCTTCGATGGTTCGAGGCAATCTTTCATTTATCGACACCGAACGATCTTGGAATGATTGGATTGTATAAACATTGTGCCTCCAACACATTTTAAGTCATTGCGCAGATTTTTCATAGTTCGATTTCATTCATACCAGCTCAATTACATAAGGAATGTCTTGCCTTGGAATGTCGAACTGATTGGTTCAAAGCATCTCCATCGTATTCATGTTCCAATTCTTGATGCATTAAAATTCCTAACTTAACTAACAAATCGCCACACATGAGGTAACACATGTATTCGATCTAAAAGAAAGTCTGGTTATTTTTCTGAACTAATACGAATTCGATGTAAAATGTCTTCGAAGATGTTATGCTTATACTTGTTCCACAGTTTACGTGGATGCTTTGGGAACCATCTTGAAATAATAGTAGCAAATAATAAGCCAATCTGACTTGGAAATGCAGAAACAATTACTGTTGTCATGTTCCAATGAGAATCATTTTCAAGCAAATTGTTGGATACTCTTCACCAATAACAATTCAAAGTGATTTTAATGTTGTCGCCCCACGAACATTCACCAAGAACTACCGCAAGCAGTAGCACTCGTCATTCTAAGGATGACTGTAAATGCAACCAATAACACATCTGTATGATCAGGAATCGTATCACCGTGCTTCCTATGTAGAAACTTCTTCGATGAAGCGTTCCAAATAAACTCGTTGACCATTCTCCGGATGCACTGGTAAATGTACAATGCACGTCTGCACAGCTAGCTTAACCAACCAAACCCCACCTCCCAACCAATCCCCACCTCGCATTGCCAATTTATATTTCTACTTAAAAACACGTCGTTTCTAAATGAAATTCTTCGATATCTGTCGCTCCGTTCTCGAGATATCATCAAAAAAGAAATTGACCATATAAAGCAAAACATAATTTCCTCAGATTCACCTTATTTCCTCAGCTTAAATTGGTGAAGTTTAGTTCATATATAGATTTATGGGACAAAAGGCTAGAGATTCTTCTAACTTTTATGCTGAACTTCATGACATTTGTTCCACTGGAGGCGGAGATATTGCGCGGCAAGTGACAGTTTGTTAGTGGCTTCTGCCGAAAAAGAAACTTCAACATTCTACTAAGCATGTTGATGCTTGGTTTCGCCATCATATTGAAGAAACTACATCTTAACACTAAACCCCATGGAGTATTTGAGATATAGATCCCTTCATGACTCCTTAATGAAGTCTTAGTAATGGTGAATTCGAAAGTTTTTTTCAGTAACAACTATTTAAAAAATGGAATTGAATAAAATAAACTCTTGATCTCCCTTGAACCACTTAAACTCCATATACACTTTGGTACGAGAGAAAAATATGTTACCACAAATTTTATCATATCGTTTAATTTCGGAACATCGTAAGATATTTCACTATCAGCTCTCGTGAAGGTGACGGTAGTCCAAATTGCGACATGGTTTTTTCCACGTTGATTGCTCCACAGATTCTCGAAAACTCAAAAACTTGCAAGAAAACCAACATTACGGCGGAATGGTCTCGAACTCACATCATCTTCTAAAGAGCCCAAAGATTTCAATGCCCTATGAAACGACGGCTAAACAATTCCACTGGTCCGAAAATTGTATCTTGCTTCATATCTGAATAGTCTGTCATAGTTTGGGCTTGCTTGCTGCGATGAAATTTTTGATTTTTACCCCAGTGTAGTAAGCCGAAAAGCGTCCTTGAGAAAGCATCGATTTGGCACAGCTTGAAAAAGGATTTATTAATTTATTAGCAACGTTTCTTTGTGTGAAATAAACTTTTTGGATATTTACAAGATCCATATATGTGAGCATCTTTCATGTATAGAAAATCCCATGTTAGTCTGTCTGTCCGTCCGTCCATCCGTCCGTATGAACGAAAGGATCTCGGAAACGGTATTCGCAGGAATTTTACGTGTTTAATATCAAATTTTGCGGGCCATTTTGGATGAGATTTCATTTTATATAGCGACGATCCCTACTTCTTACCTTCAGGAAACAAATTTCCAAAACCTTTGTATGACTTAATTTAAAATTTGATCTTACAATAGTCAACCTCTTTTTCCCTACATTCTTAGCGGTAACTTTTTTATGGGTACTCAGGCGTATGGTGACAATGACATATAATGAAATTTTTTTTATCATTCTCTGTCAATTTAATTTATTTCATTTATCTGCCAAGCTTCAAATGCATGTATACCCAGCCTTACTGTATATAATATCATGCATTTCAATTAATGTTTTATCAATTTTTGCAGGGTCTTATGTTTACTTTGTATCTTACACAATTTCCTATAAGAAATGTCATTGCCTATACTACTATCATCTGTTCGGCTTGAGTTGCTACATTCCTTCTTTGTCTTCCTTTAGTAAACGTGATCCATCTCACCGAGCATGAAATTTTTGAATGTATAACTTTACAATATTTCATTTGCCATGGCATGCTACGATTCTTAGCTGAACCGTCATGCTCTGCTATGCATCGCTTTGTGTTTCTAGTTTATGAGACCACGTCAAAATATGTATCTAATATCTAGATCTATAGATTCCCTGATATCTGCTGTTACCTAAGGTAGGCTGCTAAGTTTAAAAATCGAAATACGTAACCTTTAGCTGCCTTTGGGTTGGAATTTAAAGAAAGCCAAAAAATATATTCCAACATACTTCCGTAAATAAGCTCTTCCCGCTGTTCACTCAACAGCTCTGTCCGATTAGCACGCTTTCCCTCCCTCGATACATATTGCTTTTATTCATACCTGCTCTTCACAATCTCCCTCCCGTGACACCCCACTTTGACAGCCACCTTCCATGCCCAAATTTTTGATAAGTTCTTAAAACTCCAAATTTCGCACTTTTGATTACAAATTAACAACACAAAATCACCCTCTCCTGCCCTTTGAGGACAGCGGGTTGCCCCTTCGCCGACAACTGGATACGCCCTTGGATATATATATATATAGATATATCAGTGTAAACAAACAGCGGATGACGATTGCATTTGGTACTTGGTATTTAAGTATTCGGCTGACACCCATATAGCATCTTTACTTATTTTATTGCGTTATTCTGTGAGCTAGGGAGAGTCGAACTAGCCATGTCCGTATGTCTGTATGCTCATTGGTTCTCTTCTTGTATGTTTTAGACTTAGAATTTTAGTTTTTAAGACATCGTTCGAAAATTCAAATATGCAGACTTCGTATTTTCTTAGGTTTTACCTATAGCCCCATACAAGCCCACATACTATCAATGTTCGTCCGTCATATTGACTGTTTCTTCCACTAGATCTTGTAGGGTATAAGTGGTATAGCACCTTTATAATTGAATATTATAACTTAACTATTCTCTCTTCGGGAGCGGTTCAGAATTGCTTCACTTTATATTACTATATATATATTTCTTTTGGACCCATTTTATCTTCAATATTCCCTTTTAAGGTCTATAGACCTATATGCAAAAAATATTTGTGTAGCCCTGATAGAAATGTTTAAGCTGCTTTATTACAAATATTTATGCAGCACTGGTAATAGTATCATGCCAGCCCTAGTAAAAATATGTATAAATCTCGGGTAAAAGTTTTATGCTGCCCTGGTAAAAATATTTATGCAGCTCTGATAAAAGTGTTAATGCAGAATTGGAAAAAATATTTTTGCAACCCTTATAAAACTTATTTAAGCTCAAGGACCTATGCATAATTTATGCTTAACGGGACTACTCCTGTATGGTCTTTAGACTTTTGTATGAGTTCGAACTTTAGCAGCTTAAATTATTTTAACAGCCCTGATAGAAGTATTTATGCTGCCCTGGTGCTAATAATTGCGCAGCCCTGGTAATAGTATTAATGTAGCACTGATAAAAATATGTATGCATCTCTGGTAGCATTATTGCATCCCTGACAATAATATGAATGCTTCCCTGGTAAAAGTGTTTATGCATGCCTGGTAAAATATGTATGCAGCCCTGGTAAAAGTATTTATGTAGCCTTGGTAAAAATATTTATGCAGCTCTGGTAAAAGTATTTATGCAGCCAGAGTACAAAAGTGTGTGCAGCCCTGGTAAACGTTTTTTTTTTTTTGCACCTCTTATAAAACTAACTTAGCCCGGGTACAAACATTTAAGCAGATCGATATAATGCTTTCCTATGAAAAATTTACATATATTTATACCGAATGTATGAGTACTCCACATATAAACCCATCAATAAACAAGTAAGGAAATACAGTCGGGCGTAACCGACTGTAAGAGGCCCTGTACCAGTTCAGGTCGCCTAACAAACATATTAAATGTTTCCCGAGCTTATGACCAAACACATGACCACTTCTCACTGCGCGAATATGAATGAAAAGAAAAGGGGGGTTGTTCAAATTCAATTGCTTATAATATCGCCATTTATTATCCGATTTTTGTTGAACTTTTTGGATTTTTGCTTAGAGAGACGTTATCTCTATATTGGTACACTCAATTTTTTTTGTGCCGAAGAAATTTTCACCCTAAGGGGTGATTTTATGGGGAAGGGGGGGAGGGGCAAAATTTCAAAATAAACTTGTGAAATTCCGGAGCAATCCTAGTCGAATGCAAAAAACACGAAGTCTCTATCTATTACCGTTTCCGAGATCCTTTCGTTCATACAGACGGACAGACGGACGGACGGACAGACGGACATGGCTATATCGACTCCTCTTTCATTCCTGACCATAATGGTGGTAACTTTGGGGGGTCTCCGACCATTATTTCTACCTGTTACATACATTTGCACAAACCCAATAGGCTCTTGTACCTTCGGTACAGGGCCTAAAGACTTTGGCAAGGTAAACTTTGATCCGAAGTCAAGTGAATTCATGGAACAAAAACTTCAAATAGTTAATATTGCATTAAAAGTCTAATAAGCCTTTTTAGGTGTGTGTTGAGATTATTTATGTTTCGATACTACCGAAGCTATCGATTTTATCTGTACCCTTGGAGTAGAAGGCTATTTAATTTGTATGCATGTGTATGTAAGGTCCAGAAGTTGGCATGGCAGACCACATAAAGTATCTATACTTGTATTCTTGATCAGCATGAATAGTCAAGTCGATGAAGACATGACCGCTAGTTCTCCTTATCCATGAACATCAAGAACTTGGAGACTATAAAAGATAGAGCCATTAACTAGTATTTAATACATATGCCAATCTCCCTATAAAGGGTAGCCCTAATAGTTTTCTGTTTATTAATTAATTTAATCTGTACTTCAGATTGCTTTCTTTACAGCATTTGCTATATTTTATTTGTAATCTATTGCGACAGCAGTAAATAAAATATATTAAATAATAATAAATAATTTGATAATTTAATAAATTGTCCGTTTAAATGTTTTTTAATCAACTTTGCACAAAATTGTTTTTCTTGTTCAATTAAACCTTATTTAATTTGCTTTATTATGCAACATAAACTATTGTAATTTCATTCCAACTTCTACACAAAATGGTTTTAGTATTATTTTAAATTATTTTACAAGAATTTACAAAAAAAAAAAAAACTATTATATTTAATGAAATTTTGAAAATTTTAAATCAACTTCAAATAACTTGCATTCCTTGAAGACAGAAAATTTCTAATTATAAAATTTAAGTCTATTAGAACAACACTAGACGAAATAACTTATTAGCAATCAAAACTGATGCATCAAGCGCAAAATTTAATTAACCAGACGTTGTCAGGCATATCAACATGTAACTGTCCGTCCGGCTGTCTGTCAGTCTGTCTAACTGACAACTATAAATACCAAAAATCTCTAAGTAAAGTGTAATAATGTGAGATTTGAAGCGCTCAAGGCAGCATAAATAATATTAACAACAAAAACAACCACCAGATATACAAACCATATAAATATGTCTAAGGATAATAACATTATATAGAATGCATTAAGCAGCATATCCTGTCTCAAGAATGCTGCCTAGACAATTATTGAAAGTAAGACGAATTCATAAACATTCATTACAACTATAACAATAACAACAACAAAAGCACGAAAATAACGACAGCGAACATATGCAGTCGTATGTAAGCGCGCAAGGATCAAGAACCTTAACAACAACTAAATCCAATTATAAGCTTCAAAGCAAAAAGCAAACCAACCGCCACCATATCCAAAAAATTTAACACGTGCGCGTAACGAATATGCTACGACGTCGTCGTCGCATTGCATGTTATTTCAGAAAATTGCCAAGGATATGGCATGCAGTTTTGGTTTGCAACAAACAAACAGACACCCACCCACCCTGACCGACCGACCTCACCCATACAGTCATCGCCCCCATGGCGACCGCCAGCTGCGTATAAAGTAAAGGTTTACTTTTCATTTACAAAATCCTGTGGAGCAGGACCTTTTGTTGCTTGCATTCAAACGTTCTTTTTGTTCATTGTACGCGCTTGCATGCAATTTTCAACAGAAAATTTTTGTTATCCGCTGCCAAAAATTGCAATTAAACTTAATCCGCTCAATTTGAAGCGAGAGTGAACTATTATTGTACAATAGAAGCTTCGTATCCTTGCTTTTGTGATACCCTATAAAATCAGCATTAAGACTTGAGTAGTTGTTGGAGGCTATAGAAGATAGAGCTCTTCGTTCGCTAGTACTACCGTACCGCTTGACTTTGTACTACAAAAATATTTATCGTTATTCTTGATTAGCATCTAAAGACTCTATATAAACATGTCCGTCTGTCTGAGTGTCCGTATGAGTATAAATAACTTAGACGCTATAAGACATAGAGCCTTCAAATTTACTTCTTTAGAGACTCCTTTTATCGCTGCAGATAACTAGTATTCAATGTACTCCATTATGTAGGACAGCAACCTTCTTTCCTTCTTTCACCTTTTTCAATTTGAAGTATTTAAAATTTGGTAGATCTTACATCAATCCTAACAAACTATTCAGAGGTTACAGGGTATCTAGAAGTTAAGTATACTCGCCTGCAGCGTTGTATATATCATCATCACCGACTGCAGCGTACTGCAAACTTAAGCATACAACAAGAAGGACTTACAATAAAATATTTTTAATTAAAAAAATTGGTTGATTTCGTCGCGCAACAAGGATTTTTCTTGCGTCGTTTTCTTTGTCCTTTGCAAATTGTTGAATGTCAATGCTGTGCGAGGTTT